>OX155980.1:14234618-14588296 GCA_944548615.1 Micropterix aruncella
AAGTGTTTTGACTATATTTAGTTTAACTGTAGTAACTACTGCAATTTTTACAGTAAATTTGACTCTGTTTTTGATTTCACAAGCTGTAATAAGGTGTTTTATAGATGATTTCATTTTAATAATAAAGGGATAATATATTTATAAATTAATTCTGCAATCTGTATTTTTTTTTATAAATTTAAATTCAATACATTGGCGAGCTTTTTTCGATTGTGCCGAGTAACGATAAACGTTACAGGAGTGTAACGCAGCTGTAATTGTAGCAGTTTTTTTTTTTTTTAAATATTAAACAAATATAGCGCCTAGTTATTTATTATTGCAATAATTCATCAGTGCCAATCATCTACTTTTAATACAATTAATCGAAGTTTAATAAAATGGTGCTTGCGATTAAGGAAACTTCCTAATTCAATGACCTTTATTTGTATCTTTAAAATAGAAGATAAATCGTAACCAAATTGACCCAAATAGTTGTAAATGCCACAATTTGTAAATATCAATTTACTCGATCTAAGAGACTATTTACTTTATTAGGTTATTGCTTAAGCATATAACTTTTATGTACACTTCTTTTGTATTTGTTTAATCAGCAGAAGCTATACATTTTACAGTAAAGATGTATTTTTACAAAATCTTCGAAAAAGAATTAAATGCGATTTTATTTCAACAAAGTTTAATGTAAAGAGCCTGAAATTTTCTGAGAGTTTAAAAAACTCTGATTATGGATTTAAAATGTTATTACCATTTGAGTCTCATATGCAGCGATGACCATTTCAAAATAATGTTAAAAAAAAAAATTTTGCAGAGAACGTCGCAAAAAGACCGAGAAGCGGCGCCGAGATGAACTGAATCAGACGATATCAGACTTGAAGACTATAGTACCACATATCGTAAACTCTTCGGGAAAGAAGGACAAGACCAGCACGTTGAGACTCACCGGGCACACCCTGAGAGAAGAACATGGTAAGCTTCGTTATGTATGTTAAAGCCGATTACGTATTTACACAATGGCAAATAAGGCATAAGGGACAAAGCCCGGAGCGGTACAAAAGGGCGGTGTCTACTACACCGGGCGAACCCGTCACCCCAGGCGTGGGATAAGCGTAGAAGACTTAGTGACAAGAAAATCTACTGTCTAGCTCGCCAGCAGCCCGTTAGAGCTCGACGCCTTACGGCGAGGCACCGGGAAAGGTAACTGCGGGCAGTCTCGCCCCCTAACCACCAGTTTTGGACAGATATTTCCGTCTGGAACTAACCTTCAGGAAACCTCCGTCCTCCCGACTGGTTACGGGTCCGAAGTCGTTTACGCAACCTCTACCTTTTGTATTACAGCGGTACTTCAATTACAATTTATTGCGGACCTGGGCGTTCTTTGCCCGTAGTGCAACACGGGATCGAGTGGCACAAGGTCATTACAAGAGTGGCATGTTAACAGGTCAACATTCACCCCCGCTGCTTAGGAGACAGTGGTTTTCCATAGTCTCCAGACTCATTCAGCAATTAGTTAGAATGCACAACCGATAGGCTTTGCCGCACGGTGCGCAAACCTTCCAGTGGCGCCGGAATGCAATCCCGCCGGGTGAAACCGGTCCACCGGCTTTGAGGCCTGAGACACAAGAGTCTTACCCGGGGTAGCCTTGCAAACGAGGATGCTTCTGAATAGGAGCTGAATCGTGAGTTGAGCCGATCCGAGAATAAAGTGGATCTTGTGGAGTCGGAGTAGTACATTTAATTTGTAGGGTTATCTAGCGGCAAGTGCGGGTGGGGCGGGTTTTTCAGTTGTGTTTTAATTATGAGGCAGAGATGATTCGCCCGAGGAACAATTGATACAATCCCTGTCACAAATACATATACAAATCAGGATATTAAGCTAAATCAGTTACGACCACTTTAATTGAAAACAGAAATTATTTGCAGAAAGCACTTTATTGTTTTTTATTTATTTATTGTGTTAAATTGAAATAAATTCTATACACTGGTTTAAAATCTATATTTAAATAATTAAGTTTAATAATGTGATTAAGTGAAAACCCATAGTAATACATATTGAGCCACTGTCGTCTAAATATGATGTAGCATGTTCTTATGCGGACACTGGCTACTAGCTTAATGTAACATAAGATATATTTAAAAAAAAACGAAATACCCACCAGAAAACAAGGCGAGTAAAAAAGGTGGCAAAAGTTCTTTTGATTTAGGTCTATGTTAGACAGGTTGATCTATGTAGCAAAATATTGCGTAGATCAGTTTGATTTGGTAGGACAATTGATTATGTTACTTTGAGAACTAAAGTGATCTAGATTTTTGATTTTTGTTTATTTTTAACCCAAGATCCATGAAATTACATAAAAATAGCTAAAATATAAATTTTTCATACTATTTACCGCAAAATGGCTTTAAAGGTTTATATGAAGATCATTCTAGAATTTAGAAAACGGGAAATACATATATTTAATTACATTTACTATATACATAACAAAAATACACAAATGTTATAAAAAACCTGCACTTCAAGGTTATTCTGGACATTTCCAGAAATATACAAACAACACCTAACAAACAACCTGATATAAGCAATATAAGCAATCACAGACCGATTCTTCTGGTCAGCATTCTAGATGTTCCCTGAATACCTACTAGGAGGAACTTATTTAAACTTAGACGATCTTAAACGATATTTGTGTAAAATTTCTTGTAAACCTTTGAAGCCATTTTGGTGTAAATAATAATAAAAAATTATATTTTAGGTATTTGTTTGTAACTTTATCGATCTTGGGTTAAAAAAAACACAAAAACAAAAACATAGATCACTTTAGTTCTCAAATACATAATTAATAGTTATAATAGATTCCTACCAAATCAAACTGATCTACGCAGTATTTTGCTACATATGATCAACTTGTCTAACATAGACCTAAATCCACCATACGTTAATTAAATAGTAAAGCCTTTAAAATTGGCGACGCTTGCGATGCCTGGATCGCTCGAAATCCGAATACGAAGGCTCCCGACGACCCGCGTATGCAATTTGATTTTTAAGTTGAATCAGATAACGGGCGTTCGAAATTCAAATTATAATTGCTTTGGGTAGCATATTAACAGGAATTTTCGCCAACCGTTCATCGACTTTATTTAGGAAATGAATACTCTGATGACATAAGTCCCTGGCTACTTGCCCGGAAAGTCTTGGGGTGACACAACCGCTTTTTAAAATATAAGTTCATGGGCTCCGTCGCATCATCTTAATCGGATAATTGTTTAATGTTGGCCACTTATAAAGCCACATAAATATCCCCTCTTAAAATGGTTACTTAATTGTACTCACGGTTCTAGAAGCTGGTCAATATTATTTTTTTAATGGCAATCTGAATAACATAATTTCAAAACTTTCTTTATTTGCCGAACTATCGAACAATGGTTCGGATTTCGCGCTTGCTTACTGAAGTGAGATTGTAAGGATTTTTTTCATATTTCGAGCTCAACGTCTACGTAGACTGGCGATATCGCCGAGGCGTTAGGCTTATCTGAACCGATATTTACGAAAAATTCATCGAATGCAATCGCAACTTTCATACGTGTCTCCTAAATGTAATCGCTTATTTTTAATTTAATGTTTTGTAAATGTAATTTTGTTGAATTTCATTGATATTAACATTTGTTTTTTTACTTGCCACATTGTTTTTATTTTGTTCCTAAAATGTATAAATTATTCTGAAAACTTTTATAAAATATTCTCCAAAATAAGTATTTTTGTTATATGTAGTCTTTTTGTATATATGTTTCCTTAATACAGTAAAATAAAATAAAAACAGACCATATGCAATACAAGTATACTTGCGCTATGGAGTAATCCATAATATTAAACTAACCCCTGGGCAATTTCTGATATGGTCTACAGCACTCTCTTCAAATTATGATTCAAAAATTAAATTTTTGGGTTTGTTTTAATTTTTTTGTATATTTTTTTATAGTGATCACTCAATATTATGCCAATAGTATAATTACGATTTATCGCTAATTAGTGTTTTAATCTTGCATACATTTCTAATAGCAGTTGTTAGTTTATGCAATCTTATGTCGAATTATAGTACCAAAATTAAAAATATTTATTTTCATTTCAGTGTTCGGCCGATCAATGAAATGTTGCCGTTTCAATGAGAGCGAAGATTTCGTTAATAAGCTGATGGAATGTGTCAATGGATTCCTATTTTGTGCAACATATGGAGGAGTGATAGTTGCACTCTCTAAGAACTTTGAGATGTACCTGGGTCATAAAAGGGTAAATATTATAAATTGCTTTTTGCACGCCCTACTAAATATTTTTATAAGATTTACGCATGGGACATTGTATGGCAATTGCGTGTTCTGTACTTGGCTATTGCGTTTTAAACATTAGCATTATTATGGCTTGAATTATATTTTTCTTTATTGACGTGGAATCTTGCTCTGCCATGTCAAACAAATACCGAGATTCGTTCAATAAAACACAAAATATTGGATAAATCACAAAAATGTATCTTGTCGTTACAGGTTCGTAAAACATTCATCGACCTTCCTTTCCTGCATAAGCTTGTAAATATCGCTATAAATGCGAAAGATATATAGGCTCAACTATATGTTAATGTTTTCTCTCGATCTACACGCTCGCCTAAATTATTCTGCCTTTCTCTCGTCTAAACAAATTCGACTCAGAATTAATTTATTTACATAGCTTTTAATTCAGATGATGATCAACTCTCGGACGTTGACATATTTGCTAGCTTACTTGCGACATTATAGTTTTTAGCTATGCTCATTATATTGGCAAGCATGATAATATATTATTATCGGCAAAAGGTAAACCAAACTTATTCATTAATTCATTATTTATTTCTTTGTTAATTTCTTGATATTGTAAATTCATAACACGCACGATTTTAATATTTCAAAATACATGAAAAATCGTAACGTAGCAAACTCCCTATAATTAAGTACAGCCATTATTTTTATATTTGGCAATATCGTTATGGTTGATATTCATTTATTTATTAGATAGTTTTTTATATGTTTATTTATTATTCGGTAGATTTAAAATAGATTGTTTTCTTAAAAAAAGGCAAGGATATACTAGCGCTAACGAGTAATCCAGTTTTCGAAACAATCCGGGTATTTTCTGACATGGTCTTAATCCCTCTCTGCGAATTATGTTTAATAAATGCAATGAACTCAAAACGTCTTCCACGATATGGTAAATAAGTGTGTATAACAGAAAAAATCTCACTGAGTCATATACAGTGAATACGGCGATTGGTCAAAGGCATTAGTTGATTTTTTGGAAAGAATTTCATGAACAAGTGTAGGTACAAATAAAAATGCATTTTAGGTACAGAAGAGCTTATTATAAGGTTATAAGGCTTAAGACGAAGAGCAATTTTATGACTTTGATTTCTCATTTCGGAATGTGCAATGCGATTAAGCAACAGCGATATTTGGCCGATCAATACGCGATTGCGATTATGAATTACAGCGACCTTTTAATAAATATTATGCCTAGCCAATGGTTTATTTTTGTTACAAAAAAATTAAGAATTCTAGCCTACCGCTTCATGTAATTCCTATAAAAACCCTGCTGAGCACTAGCATGCTTCTTAAAGCGAATATCTTTATAACTTATGACATAATTACAGGTTAATCTTTATGGTCAAAATTTGTCAAAGTTGGTGCATAAGGATGATGTGGAGAATCTGAAAAAATATCTTTTGCCAAAGGGTTGTACCGTAGCAGCTAATGGCCAAATTATTTGGCCCGAAAATTGCGACAAGGAAGCGCTGATGAACACGCGTCGCTATTTTTATTTAAGGTAAGGTTTATAAGGTGTATAAGGAGAATAGCGACAAACTGATTATCGCGGCGACAGCCGCTGTGATTCGTTACTTTGTATTATCGTAATTTGTATCGCATCTGTTATATAAGCGTGCATCTGACTAAGCTCTCTGATTCTCGCATTGCACTTTGTGTTTCCCATGCCTCGAGATGTCTGCGTACCTATATGTCCTTCCTGTATTTCTTATCATTTCAGCTTGTGTGAAGTAATCAAAATAGACTCTGTTATTATTTTAATATGGGATTCAGGCATATCTATTAACCCGATTCAATATGTTACTGACTTGCTTAATATCTGCTATAATATCCTCAAAATATCTGCGTATATGTCCTTCCTCTATTTCTTATCATTTCAGCTTGTGTGAAGTAATGAAAATAGGCATTGCTATTTTAATAAGGGATTCAGGCACATCTATTAACCCGATTCAATATGTTACTGACTTGCTTAATATCTGCTATAATATCCTCCAAATATCTGCGTATATGTCCTTCCTATATTTCTTATCATTTCAGGTTGTGTGAAGTAATCGAAATAGACTTTGCTATTGTAATAAGGGATTCAGGCACATCTATTAATCCGATTAAATATGTTACTGACCTGCCTAATATCCATTTCAGGCCATCATTTGCTTGGAGTCTACATAATAACATAGATCTTAACTATTAATGTGCATATACAGAGATTGACTTATGGCTGCAGCCACACTGTTGCCTAAACAGGGGGCTTAATAGATCCATGTAGTTTGAGTCGCAGGTTTCTTTGTAGCTTTCCCAACTCATGGTTTAGCCCCCATCCGGGAGCCTCCTACAACAGGGAAATTGAATCAAACATTTCCATCGGGTAAGCACTTAGTAGTGTACTCTGTTAAAGCAATATTGTATCTAACAAACGACCGAGGGAGTTTGGAAAAGTATTTTTTTTAATAAGTAGGGTAGACGATGACCTGAAGTCATTTTAAACCTTTAAAATGGCCCATTGGCCATGCGATCTCGTCTATACAATGAAAGTTTTGTATTATAAAATTGAAGACTATCGCAGTTGTTTGATATTATTATTAAGATAAAACGAATTGCGTGGTATATTCGTTTAATCTCACTTATAATCTTTTTACTTACCGTTTTCCTTATTTTTCCTCATATTCCTAAAAAATGACACGGTTTTAAAATAATGCCTGGAAAGGGGCGCCTTTCATGGTCAATACACTGAGTTACTGGATTTCTGAAGTTCATGACGACTCTGTCGAGCATAGCGATGGGTATGGGGTCTATTGGTTGGCGAATATTCTCCTTTATATGGACTATGGTCCTTGGACGATCGACGGACCCACAAAATTCGGGTTATGTATGCCCATTTTGCTGAAACCACACGTCCCCAACATCAATTTATTCAAAATTGGACACAAATTCTCAATTATCTTGACATACCGCTCATAATAGAATTACTATTACTGCACTTTCGTTTTCTTCAAAATAAAACACAATGAATATGCTTCTCATGAAGTTCTCTGGGATTATTAGTACTCTAGTAGCGCATCTTTGTTCATTTACACACCCAGACATGTGAAAGTGTGGTTTGTCTCTAAAGAGCACAAGCGCTTCCTGAGGCAATTTAAAAAAAAACGCTTCACGCAATGCTTGCCAAACATCAAAATTACGTTCAGTGAGTTCTTGCACCACGGCTAGCTTATATTGGTAGAAATGGAGGTCATCAAAAAGAATTTGCCTCACAGAACGATCAGAAAATCGAAGAGCAGCTGCAGGCTTGCGTGCCGAGCGCTTAGGATATCGCCCTGTCTTACTGCCTCGATGCTTTGTGGTGTTCTCACGGGCCGTGGTAATCCTGTTCTTTATATTTACACATTTCCATTTTACCCCAAGGTGTTTAACTATGATACAATGGATTGACGGCCATGAACAAGACTTTGAGCCCTTCGGCCAATTCGTTTTCGCTACTGAATCGGATGGTAAACATGCTTTCCGACCAACCACTTCTAATAACTCCTAGGGCCTAGCACGCCTCCCTATAAATAAACAAGTTTCCTTGCCGCAACCTGTAGGTAAAATGATAGGAAATACTAAACGACCGGGGAACTAGAGTTGGATTGAATTGGATTTTCTTCCTGATGACCTTAAAAACAAAATGGTTTTGGATATGTTTAAATTTTCATCGTTACTTTCGAGAGCACTATGAGTTTTCTTCGATTTTTAGATTCGAAAAGGCAGTTCAGCGAGCTGAATGCCCAAGCTACGACCTATTCATTGTGGATGGGACGTTTCGGCCGGCTGATAATGCTGTTCCAGGAATACATAATGGCAGCCAGTGTCATTCCATTCGCAGGCACCGAATTAGAAACGATGAAACTATTTGCCGAAGTGGAAATGATTTGGTACGTTTTTGAGCAAATATAATTTTACCTTGTTAAACTTGTATCGAAATGGTTGACCAAAACAACACATAGTAAGTAAAGGGTCTTGTATGACAGACTTGTTTTTGATTCAGCCCTCAATGGCAATACGAGTACTATGAAATAAAATGGACTCTGTAAGCGGTTTTTGAGACAGTATTTAAGGTATATATACATATGAGTATATAATTTAAATTGCGGATGCTAGACACTAGTAATAAGGTTTAAAAAAAAACCTTTCTGGTGAAGACTAATCCCTAGAACGCTTTCGTTCTTCCGGCGCGCGAAAGAAAGGCCTCTTCGCTCAAAGCCATCTTTTCAAACGGATGCCACCTGACTGAAATCAGCATCTAGCACAGCCAGCAATCAATAAAAAGAATATTTTTGACTGAGGAAGTAACTTAAATAATTTATACCATAAAATCCAAATAAAGATGAACTATTTTATTCATTGATTTATTGTTTATTTCAAATTTACGAATGAATTCATGATATTTATATTTTTGTTGAAACACTCTTAGTATTTCTTTGTTAAAATACGACTTATAATCATTTATATCATAACGACTCCTTAAAATCATTTAAAACTTTACTTTTAACTGCTTTCGAAATGACAGTAACACCTTTAACGATGGCTTCCTTGATTTCATCTGGTTCCGGTGAAATGATGGCGATGTTCGGAGAGGCCGAAGGTGGAGCTTCCGAAGATCTGTCTATTGGCAGATTAGTAATCAAAAGCATAATTGCCTGTTAGATTTGTTTGGTACCTTTGATGCCCATATCTGAGTTAATGGGCCCTTGCTGAGTTGGCCACGAAGACCCATTCTGTTCAGGGTTGGTCCCACTCACGGGTCAACACCCATCCGACGGCCTCCACGCATGAAAGGCGTGCCTGTGAATAGTGAATAGGACTCTGGCCTGGGTCAGTTTCCCCTGGGAATCAAACTTTTGGCGCTCCTCGACGGTCTGCGCACCGTGCGGCGTAAGCCAATCGACTGTGCACTCTGACTAACAGTCGGGGGAGTCTGGAAGCAGTACTGTTTCCTATAGAGCGGGGTTGGTTGCGGACCTTACGGCGACTGCTCTTGAAACGACCATCGGCAATCCGATCCCGGGTGAACAGCCGGGCCAAGGACGCTGTGGTCCGCGATAGATTCGGTATACACCGTTTCACCACTTCGTAAGGGAGAGGACCCGTTGTAGTCAACAACCCAAGTTGCCCATATCTGAATCTTTTGTGGTTTCCTGATAAATCAGCAAAGGATCTCTAAAATCCACGGGCATGCCTGTTTTTCATTCACTTGGCACTTAACTTGCTGGTGTTCAACCCGTTTTTAGACGTATTGATAGCACTAAACAGAAACCTTCCTCAAAAGAGGTCTAACAAAACAGCGGTTCTTGAGATTAGCGCGATTAAACAAACAGATAGACATTCGCTTCTTGGGAGCTTTTTTGTTAATTGTTTAGATGACCCACATGATATATTTTTTAATATTTGTATTACAGGTGTTTATAGGAATGGCTCGACTCATGCCCAACTCTATAATGAGACACTCGAGCTTTGACGATACTTCAGTATATAAAACAAGGCATCTGGTGGATGGGAGGATTATCGAATGCGGCCAAACAATCTCACTTATCGCCGGCTATATGGTCAATGAAGTTACCGGCGTGTCCGCTTTTCAGTTCATGCACAAAGACGACGTCAGATGGGCCATGTTTGCTATGAGACAAAGTGAGTTTATGAACTATGAGATTCTAGGTTTGCTTTCTCTATTTAACTAGAAGCATTGTATATAAATATTAATTGTTACAGTGTACGATCGAAGCCAAAAGTATGGCGAGTCTTGCTACCGCCTTATTACAAGAACCGGCAACTTTATCTACTTAAGAACTCGTGGCTTCTTGGTAGTAGATGCCGCAACTAAAACCATTGAGAGCTTCGTATGCATTAACAAGGTGGTCAGCAACGAAGATGGCAAGAGATACAGCGATGAGATGAAACTAAAATACAGGGCCATGATAAAGGACCAAAACGATACTCATAAAACTAAGGAAGTGAGTATAGCAATGTTTAAGAATAAGAAGTTAGGGCACTTATTTCTGATTATTTTAGATTCAAATCAAGGACACTTTTGATTTGAATAAACTATTGCTTTTTGTTTAATAGCTCGTGTATTTCCTTTTACTTCAATTTGATACGCCTATCAAGTTATATTGCTTCCTTGGCATTACATTTTTTAATCTGAACAATTGTCGGCTCCTTGTTTGTCGTACCTACTACTGGAAGGCATTGCTTAACGAAGGCTGGTTGGTGATAGCTATCATTTTCAACATTTAAATTTCTAGTTGTCACCGATTATTCTTTATCACACAATTTATATATTAATTCATTAATTTGACGTTACTTGTTTTACAGGTCACCGCAGAAGATTCTGATAATATGGGTGTCGAAGACCCTAAACAAATCGAACAGGCGATTATGCATTTGGTGACTAATCTGCCAATAGCCACATCTTCGGGATCTACATCTTCGGCCTCACCGACAATCGCCATTATTCCACCTAGGCAAGAGGAAATCAAGAAAGCCATCATTAAGAGTGTCACTGTCATTTCGAAAGCAGTTAAAAGTAAAATTTTAGATGATTATAAGGAGTCGTCCAGAGCTTCAAAACCTGCGGACCGTCCGACTGTCGTCGAAATGTGCCCTCAAGCAGACCAGTCGGCTAAAGTCAACGATCATCCTATGAAAAACGGTAATAAACACGTTTCCACGCCCAATGTGACCAAATTGATGAAAACCGCGATATATCGCCAGATCCGTCAATCTTCACCACTGGTAAAAACTGTATGGATGGAATTAAAATACTATAGCAAAAAGGTCAATCTGCCAGATAAGTCAATTAAAAACGAGATTTTAATTAATGTAGTGATATTACAATGGCTAAGTATCGAAGGTGCTACTTGAATTTGGTTTAATATCTTACCAATGTGCGTATGTTCCATAGTTTTAGTTTTCAAAATGTAAATATAAAACTGGAGAAGATCTAAACAAGATTTAATTATCTATTTGGTTTGTTCCGCGATCTATTGATTCAGGTTTCGTTAATGATATGATTCAAATCATATATGATAACTGACCATGGAAAAGTCATATATTTACTGCCCATTTTTAAACCCTCGTCGTAAATCCTTTCTCAAATGAAAAAGCCGAAGAACTTGCTAAGACCGGAGCAAAGGGAACGTCATACAACTCTGAACCTTGCTGTGGCGCACCAAAAAGCCTTGCAAACATAATGCTCAAAAAAAATATGTTTAGAACAATCTATCAACCACTGGAACAACACGCCAGGGTTGAATCATTCCAAAGCGCTAATCAAGTCATACGATCGTAAGACTTGATTATCGCTAAAAAGGAACAATCTACGCATACTGGTGAGGGCGCTCACGGGGCATTGTGGCCTTAACAAACACATGTACAACCTCAATCTCCGAGAACCAAAAATATGCAGGTTCTGCTAAAGGGCCGAGGAATCTTCCCTGCACCTCATGTGCGAGTGTAGCCCGCTGATGCGTAAAAGATACACCCACTTGGGTGGTTATTACCTTCATCCTGAGGAGGTAAAACAATCTGACGCCAAAAGCCTGTTGAGGTTCTTAAATGACACGAGGCTTAGAGGCTTGACAGAACTATAGTAGGTGGCGAACACAATAGATCATTAATGGTCGCAGTGATACAAGGCTCATGAATACCGTAGAAAAGCTCCAAACAACAAATAAAATTAAATTTCAAAAAAGCCTTTCTCGTCATATTTTCAAAATTTTATTTAGAGATGTAATATTGTATCTATGTAGGATAAAATAAGAAACGAATCTGTGTACATTTTTCTATGTTTTTTACCTATGTTCCAGAATGAAGATCATAAAGACTAAAGAAGACACTGCCATCTAAAATGCTGACGCCATTTGCTGCAAGAACATTTCACAGCTCCGCTACAAATATGGGTCTATTTCCCTATTGTTATTTAGTTGTAGAATCATTTACATTTATGTTTTTATAGAGGCTTTGGGGCCAGTTGAAGTATTGCATTAATATATGTAAGCTCGATGAATCTAAAAATTACCCAAATACCTAAGTAACCTCACTATAATTACTGGAACTACCTCGAATTGTACCTACCTATTAAGTAGTTCTTAATACCATGAAATATATAACAAATGTTTTCCATATAAGCGTTACGTTCACATTCACAGCCAATAATATATTATCATTTTTACATAGTTACTATACATTTAAAGTTTATTAAACAGACCGCAGTATTACTTAAGGAGCAAACGAGGGTACAAAGTAACTGATTTAAGACCATTGATTAATATATTTACCTTACGAAAATAAAATTGGGTCTTAAATATGTAGTTAAAAACGTTAGTTTTACATTTATTATTTTACATTAATTTAATGTTCCGTACTTATAAGTGAAATTAGAACTTTAATAATATCTAAAATAGCAAAGCGAATCACTTTATTTATTTCAAAGTAATCCACATCATGTCGACTCATGGTATATTTTATGATTAAGAACGCACCTTTTGTGAGAAAATTGCGAAACAGATCAAAAAAATGCCCAAACTGAAGGGTTTATCTTTCATCAGGTTTTTTTGTGCTAGAGAAATAAATCTTGATTCTGACTAGCGATGCAACGATTGTCGATTCACGGATTACGATTCCGATTCTTATTATTTCGAAAAATACTAGTCTAGAAAAATCTCGTACTAGTATGGGTTACTCTGCGGCTCTCTTTCTTCCGGTTTCCGTTGACTTTGATTTGGATAATATTTTATTGCTGAAACGGTATTTATCCAGGTTATGGCTTGAGCCAAGCAGATCATAATTTGACCAAAGTGTAAGCTGTTTATACCCATATCCCGTTACGAATTACTCATAATATAACCAATTTGACTTGGTACATTTGTTCATTGAATTCATACTGATCAAAATATCAAAAGTCATCCATACATAGTCTCGAGCTATCTGGGAAAATGGCTTCGTCATTTCGATTTTTCGACAATAACTTCTGGCGTTGAAAATACATACAAAAGGTGAACCACATCTCAAATTTTGAATAATCATGTATATATAGTAATATTTTGTAATTGGTAATTGTTAAATAAATAAAATGACGAAAAATATTATTTTTTTATATTTTCTATCATATTTTTAGAATAATTTTTCATCAGAATTATAAAACAAGATGCGACCAGATCACACTTTCAGAAAAGTTATACAATAAGTTCTGAGGGCGAAGACCTTGTTAATACAGAGGCATCCAAAAAAAATAACTGTTTACACCGATATGGTTTCAAAAACAAACGAAGAGAATAAGACTGGTATACTCGCCATCCCTATGACTAAAGATCAAAACAATCCATGGGACCTAACTAAATGATTATCTAAGCGGAAACTGTGGATGTAATAATGGCTTTAGGAGATATATACAAAATCCTTTGGGTCACCCCAAGACTTTCCCGGCAAGTAGACAAGCCCCTCCTACTAACTATCAACCACTTTCCCCCGCTCGCCTCCCCTCCCCCCCCCCCCCTTCCTAACCGATAGTCAATGTGTTCGATAAAAATCGCGAATTTGTAGTAATATTTTCGAAGTACTTTAGTAGTATTTTTGTACTATATTTGTAGTATTTTCAGTGGTTTTAAAGTGGTATTTTTCTCATACAATGTAATATTTTATTAAATATAATGGAGTTTAAAAAATATTTGTGGTGCTTCTGTATAAGATATTCTGACTAAAATGTTACACTGTGGTTTCGGCCCAACGAGGCATCTGAGTACCGAATTTCTAGTCTCAAAACTTAAATCGACACTGATGTGTTACTAGGGCACCCCCTCTGGTGGACCGATTTCAACCACAATCTTTTCAGCTCATGCCATGACCAAATGATGCCTGCATGCCAAATATCAGCTCAATCGGATGAAGCGTTTTGGCGCTATCGTCGGAGAATACACACAGACACACAGAAGTGCATCCATAATACTTTCCTTAAACAGGAAAGTAATAAAATATAGGGCAAATATTGGACTTTTAAAATTAATTACTTGGTAATTAAGAGATTTTTTGAACCCTAAAAGGGACAACGGGAGAAAAACGATATCTCTATAACCGGATAACCTACAAACGTAAAAGTGAAGGAAAATAATATAATATTAACGTAATGAGATACGTATATGGCGGTTTTTCAAAAGTTTACCAGAGAAGGGAATAATCAGGAGTTGATAAAGGGAAAAATATAAAATGTGACTGTACGGTTTTCATATTACATCTTTAGCCCGACGAAATATCAGTTCGGTTTTAATTGTTAAATGTTCCTCATACAAATACCTAGAAATTGTATTTAAGATTTATCGCTAAACAACTCCTAAAGGAAGTAATCGGGAACAATATATACATTTAAGCTAGAAAAGCGAATTTTAGAGAGAAAAGGAGGCTTTTTAAATTGAATAACAGGTATTTAGAGATTCTTCAAAATACAATCCGTAAAAGGGGAAAAAGGAGAAAACAATATGTCAATAGCCAGTTATGCTACAAAAGTGAAATTCGGATAAATACTTTTTTTTTAATAATGAGATAAGTATTAACGTTTGTTTTCAAAATGAAACCCTGAGAGAATAAATAATCGGGAGTTGAAAAAGGGAAAAAAATAACACGTGATTTAATAAAAGTGATAATATTTATTAAGCAATAAAAAATCCCGGTTTTAATAAAAGAAATCCCCATATAGCCTATAAAATATTTTCAGGACTTTCTCTTAAAGAACTCCAAGAGAGAAAAGGGAAAAATATGAAAAATATATTTTTAAATTAGAAAAGTGAATCAGAGAAATAATAACTTTAGAATAATGAGAAGTTATTTGTATACTTCTTCTTTGGCCGTTTATTGTAAAACTTTCCTTTACGAATCACATGAGGGTCCACTTGAAAGGTAATGATTTAGCTGGGCATCCGAACTTCTACTCAAAATAGGATATGGAGAATATCACGATTACGAAGGGGAAATAGCCATCCCGGCAGGGCGAGGGCAGTAAGGATGATCCACGCAGCCTTTACAGCCAGAATATACTCTGATATCGCTGATTTTAAGCAGACATCTATGAACTGGCTGTGCGAGCGAGCCATTCTGACCCCCAAAGAACGAAAGGTTGCAGTCATCAGACACTTTACTTTAATCATTCGAAGGGGCAGAATGGAATATGACTTGAGGGAGAACAGTTTCTCACGTGGGGAGTTATATGTGGCCTGCTCCACCAGAGTGAGCTCACCTAGCAGTCTAGTTATACTAGCACCGAGGGGAAAAAACCAATATTTTCTACAGAGAGGTCCTTTAGTAAACAATTATTTTTTTTATTTTATTTATCAGGTTTGTACAACCTAACATTTAAAACACCGCAAAGCCCTAAACCTTTCCGCTTAACTTTTTATTAAAAACCTAAATAAAACAATGCTTACTCGTAACTCTCATTTTACCTAAATTTAACCCTTAGATAAGCTATATCTTTTAGGGTTTCGATCGAAATTATTAAACCGATGGCAAAAATTTTCTTTAACGCAGGCGAAGCTGCGGGTAGACGATAGTAATAACATACGAAAAGAAATCAAAAAGTCACCTAATTTTTACCTATTCCTTGCAATCCTACTTGCCTCAAAATACTACAAATGTACATTTAACTTATTAAGAGTAAAAAAAAAACTGTCCTGAAATTTTTTCATAGTACCGATTATTCTTCTCTCTATAGAGTATATAATAACGAGATGATCGCATTCAGAGCTTGGCGCGCAATGAGTCGAAGGAACAGCATTTGGAAACGTCCATAAGCCAAGTAACGCCTTTGAGGGGGGAGGGGGCGTGCTTTACTGCCTAATGGTTCCTCGCAGCTTGGGTGATATTGATCAATTTTTGTGTTACCTTGGTCTGCCCAACTCACGGTTCAACTCCCATCCGTTAGACACCTCGTAGAGGGACTTGCCACTGCGAGCTCTGCCTGCGGTTTTTACCTGCAGTCGTAGGTAGTTAAAATCAGACTTGCGGATTCGGGGGAACTCCTCGGGCGAAACTGGGTGGTTGGTGCACTGGCCGGTTTGCTGGACACGCTGCCCATCCAGCGAATAACCGGGAGGATCTGGAAATTCTGCGTTTCCTTATCAGCAGAGGTATGTAATTGTAGACCTGACGTCATATATCCTTGATACGAACCGTTGGCTACCCGCTCCCGAGTAACCTTGACGGGCAAAGCGGCTCGGTCAGAGATAAATTCAAACTGAACTACCGCTAACATCAGGTAGAGGCTGTGCAAGCGACTTCGAACCTGCAACCAGACGGGAGGATTGAAAGCCAGCCAACTCCGGTAGTGAGAGCGCGAGGCTGCTAGCTGTTTTCACTTTCCAGTGCCACGCGGTAAGGAAATGGACGACGTAGTTAGACGGTGGACTGTCTTGTACCTAAATCTCTGCGTTCACCCCAAGAATGATTATAATATATCGTTGTACTTTCCTGAGGGTGTCCGGTCACCCCTAGTGGTTGGCAGCTCCAAAGTGACTACATGATATTACATACATAGGGGGAGGATGGGTACCTTATAAGTCACGTAATACTTCTCATTGCATACTACTAGATCGGGTCGCATAGCAATGAGAGAGGAATAACAATTGACATACCTGTATGAATTTAAATTACGCATTTTGATTTTGTTGGTCACATAAAATTATTTGCATTTAAATAATGAGTATTATAATATGAGGGTACTATCTGCGCCAGGCGGTTTCACACGCGTGGTGATGGAAAATCGTGATAATGATGATAGAAAACTATATATCTTTATAAATTATAGCCTATCTGTTATTCTGATGTGTAAGCTATATTATTGTAAAGTTTCATCAACATCCATTCAGTAGTTTTTGCGTGAAAGAGTAACAAACATCCATACATACATTGTTACAAACTTTCGCGTTTATAATATTAGTAGGATAGTACTCATTATTTAAATTAAAAAAAAAACAAATATTCAATATTTCAATTGCTTATAATATGAATTCTACTAGCTGACCCGTGCCCACTTTGTTGGGCGGTAAAAATTTTTACTTGTGATGAAATTATGAGTGTGGTTCGGTTAGTACTGAGTGCTATGATTTATTTCCGGACTGCCAAAAGAAGGGTTATATTTTTACTGCATATGTATGTATGTATTTGCATGCCAATTTGAATATATTACCGTTATTTGTGAGTGTCTTCTTGTGAGTGTCTTATTTGTGAGTGTCTTATCTCTTTAACCATTTATGCAGTAAAAGGGAAATTTTGGTTTGGGCTGGTGTATGTGGGTTTTCCGTGACATGTTTTCGTCGGTGTAGGTTCCTGGAAATTTAGTGGACTTGGCAATCTCGATAGAGTAATTTAACTGTTTTTCTTTTTTATTTGAGAAGTTCATCAGCACTGCTTTGCTTAAATCGGCGACATCGGGTTCACTCTGAACTAATCATTGACTTCAAAAAGTGTTTCGCTTGTTGGATCCTCCATTTTTGTTCTACAGTCGCTTTAAAGAATGCACGTGGTGTCGTCTGCAAGTTGGACAGTCTTGGCACAAGTTATGTTGGTTGCTAAATCGTTACAATAGAGTTTGAAGGGGAGAGGTCCTAATGTTGAGCCCTGAGGCGCACCGATGTTTACTATTTCACAACTCGATTGCTCAGCCTTTTCCTCAATTCCATCAATTATTTTAATCTCCACCACTTGCTGCCTGTTTTGTGGGTACGATTTGGTGGGTGAATTGGCCACTCCTCTAACTCCATAATGGTTTAGCTTGTCTACCAGGGTATTGATGTTTATACAGTTGGATGCTTTGCTTGGATCGCAGAACTTTTATACACTTTTTTTATACACTGTTAGCTTAGATCGCAGAACTTTTTATACACTTTTTTTTTATGATTTGAAATGTAATTTCATTTGTAGAAATACTATTTTTTGTAATTTCGTAATGTTATTATATATATATATATGTATAATATTTTTTCGTAATGTAATTTCTATACCCAGATCGAGTTTATGAAAATAAAATTTTCTTATTTCTTATTTCTTATTTCTTATATGCAGTAAAAGGGAAAAGTTTTTTGTCACTTGAGACGAAAACTTACTTATTTTGTTATGAATTCATAGTTGTTGATAATATGACCAATAAACATGACCTATCGAATTAAATTATTTTTTTAAATATTAAAAACTACTTTTTGGACTTAAATACAAAATTTAGACATATGATTTCCTTTACTTTTTTGTAGGCATTACTAAGCTCTACAACTTTTCTCTAGAACTCAATCATATATCTCTCATCGTTAAAGTAGCGTTCGTAAGAAACGTTTTCATTCGACTGTTTTTCTCCGAATTACTTTGTAAATCCAACGACCACGATAAAGTCTTTTCATTTTTCGGATTAATATATAGCCATATGACACTCCCAAATAACGTGGCTTTCTATTCGTAAAAGAATTTTCAAAATCGGTTCAGTAGATCCAGAGATTACTTCCTACAACGTCACAAACTTTACCTCTTTATAATATTAGTATAGAAGTATAGATTACGACACGGTCGCGGTTCCATACATTTGTCGTATTATCTCTTTAACTATTTATTAAGTAAAAGGTAAAAGTCTTTTGTTTTAAATACTTGAGACAATAAATTTACTTATTTTGATAAGAATTCATAATTGTCGATAATATGACCAATAAACATGACCTAACGATTTAAATTATTTTTTTAATATAAAAAAAATATATTAAAAAATCACCATAATATCGCGCACTCGGTTGGTTATCGTCATAACTATTCAAATATTTGTCCAAATTTGTCCAAATGATGTACTGTAAAAGACAAAATTTATCTACTTTAGATACCAGATGTGATAAAAGTATTTATTTTGTTAAAATAATCAATTTATTACTACCAAATTTGCGTTAGAAATAATTTTAATTTTTTTATTGTATTTATAGTTCACTATTTTGGCGATAATGGCTTACACATAAAACATATGTAGATATATGCTGTCGCTAGCTTTTTTGTAGGACTATTTAAGATAAACATTTCCATTGTATCCGTGTATTATATACGTGTAACTCCAACGGTTTGTGCGGCGCACGCCAGAATAGCTCGCAGATGGCAGTTTTTTCTCCTACTTCTTCTTCTTCTTCATCATCAGCGCGCATTCGCCCACCGTTAAAATGATGAACTCTTTTTCATTTTACTTACTTCGGCAATAAAGATGAAAGTACTCTTATTGTTTGTCATAAAGACTAGACATAATGGGAGCTACACTATTTTTACACGACTACCCTACAAAAAAGGAGTGTAATGTCTTCAGAGTTCATTTATGTATGTTTTTGTTTCTTTATTCCTCCATAACTTCCAAACATTAAAACCGCTTTAGTAGTAAGTGATATTATTAGAGTCTCTATATCACCCTGAGTGTCATAGGGTACTTTAACGGTTAAAATATCAGGTAAATAGTTATTTAAATGTCAAAATCCCCAAATGTCAAAAAAATATCATAACTTAATTACAATCGTGTTGTTTATTTTAAAACACCTAAAATTATATTTCAGGGTGGTAAATTTTCAAGGTTTTCGGATATAATCCCGGGGTCAGTGGGGATAATTTATACCCACCTTCTTTGACGACTCTCGGTTAGTGTTTTCCAACTTATATTCAAAACCCTGCGCCCCTGCTCATTCCGCTCCAGATGCAGTGCGTGGATCTTAAAAGCATAGAAAGAAAAAAACTATTTAATTTTGTATCTACTTTTATCATTAGAATTATAAGCATAGTATTTTTGATTTGTTTTTTTTATAAGGGTTTTTTATCGTTATTTACAATTTTAATTTCAATAACTTTAATATTAATAAATATTACGAAATTCTCTTATTTTTTAAGTAGGGAAAATCTTATTTCTTAAGGGCTGGAAATCAGTATCCATCAGTTATTCCTCTATATGGAGGTCTCTGAAGGGTGTATAAGCTCTCGCCGTTTGTATGAGAGAGGTTATACCATTTTAATTGAAAGAAAACGAATTTCCAGACGTTTCGGCAAAGTTATATATGCCGTCTTCATGGGGTAAATAAGGGTGCGATTTAGCAAACTCTTTGTTTCGGCACTCTGCGTTCATTGGGTGTTCGGACGGGTAGTTCGATTTCTACCGCCGCGACGCCAGTTGGCGCAGATCGTAGCGATGAATATTTTGGTACATATTTTGAAAATCGTCTGTGCACACGTAACTCACCAAGTCCTGCTTAACGTTGCTCTTGTCAGGGATCTTGGGAAGGTTTTAATCAAGTTTATTTTTAAGTAAGATTAGTGGGTCCCATGTGGTGGAAAGTTTATAACCTTCTTCTAGATTGAAGTTTGACGTTCTTCTGCTTTCAATTGCTTCTCTGATCATTCGGAGAAAATAAAGTTGTTCTTTTGATAGCGAAATCTGGTTATAAAACTGCAACCAATGGTTTGTTCCACTGTTAGGTTGACTGCCGATTTTTCTTGCTGGACTTTTTTACCGTTTTAATGTGTTCCATTACTCGAGTCATGAAGGGGTGTTTCGTCAGTAAGAATCCGTTTGCTTCCAATAAAAATGTCAAATAACTGCGAAAGTTTTGAAGTTTATGGTATAATTGCTGTATTTGTCAAGTGCCTGAATTCTATTCAGAATATTTTCTTTCTTTATTTCATTCGCGCACATTAGCTGCACGACCTTTTTCGAGATGGTTTGAATGTTTAAATGTGCGCATTGAATGCATAAGGGATCTTAGATATTAGAACTCAGAAAGAATCTTATCAATCCGGAAATGTAAACAACGTCATAGTCATAGTCATAGTAATATTTTATTAATTATTGCTAAAAGTGCATTATGGAATACGTCATTTTACATTTGCTCGACTTCATTACGACTTTATTACGTGTACATATACTTTTTTTACGTATCAATCACGTACGATCAGTTGCAAAAATCAAAAAGATGGAAATTTTAAAAATATATTTAAATAATCTATCAATATGTTTTCAAAAATAGTTAATCAAAAAAAAATATTCAATCAATTAACAATAAGTTTTTCGAGAAAATCAACACTAAAGTATCACAATACACACAATACAGAAGAAAATTTATTTTAGTAGAGAATAAAGAAAATAGATTTGATTAAAGGCAACATTATCTTTCAAAATTTAAGACTGCCTTATAAAATTCATCAAAATTATAGAGAGCATGCATGGCTAGGTTTCTCTTTATGTATTTCTTTAATGCAACCTCTCGAAGTATTTTAATTTCTGATGGCAGGAAGTTCAAAAAGTTAAACCCCAAATATAAAAATATTTCTGGTATCGGTCAAACTTTAGGAATTACGACATTATTTTTATTTCGTGTCTTATTTTAACCTCTTTTTTAATTTAGTGTGTTCCATTATTTTTACCTCAAGGCGAATGGAGCCGCGGGCACAGTTAGTATAATTTAAACTGATGGCGGTTACGCGGTCGTGTGATGTTAGGAAAAAGGAGTTGGATTGGGTGTGGGGTTTGTCGGGTCTGTTGGCTGAGGGGTCGAGGAGGCTAAGAGTGGGGTGTTTGCCCCGGAGCGGCAGCCGTTTCATCATCGTTGCGGAGCGCGCCGCGTCGGCCGCGTTCGTTCGCGTAGCGCCCGGGGCGCCGGTCCTCGCCTCGGGCTTCAGGCGCCCGCCTTCGCCTCACCCCGCACCGCCCCACTCAAACGCTCAACCCAACGCACGAGACGAGGATTCCCTCGCGACTCGCCACCCAGCTCAATCAATCGATGCTTATTTATTTCATAACTAGACACGCAATGGATATAGCAATATTCACTGACGTTAAAATATGTGAATCGGTCGTTTTGAAAACAACATACGCACCAAAACGTCAGTTTTACAGGAGAAATAAATAAATCGATTGTGTCAGTCCGAGAATTTCCCGGCAAGTAGACAACTAGACTTGTCGACTACAGCGGGCGAGCCCGTCACCTCAGGAAGTTTTAACGAATAGTCGTTCTATCTCCATGCGCATATTTTGTTTATATGCGCATCTTTGCTACGTGTTTTCAGAAATGTTTAACGGCCCACTTTGCTGATGCGATTCGGTTTTGTTTACATACGCGTATATTTTACACTATCGTCACAATGTTTGACAGCCCACTTTGCCGGTACGAATCGTACACGATCGTACCGTATAATCGTGTTTGGTTTACACACGCGCGTATTTGCTATGTGATGGTGTTATTAATATTAGGTCACTTGGAGGTGTCAAATACAATGGGCGAACCTGTCACCTCAGGAAGTTTTAACGATAATTATATCTCACGTGAGGTTAGCGTAGAAGACTTAGATACGAATACAAATCTACCGTCTGGCTAAGCCAACATGCTCGTCAGACGCCAACGTCTTACGGCGGGGCACCAGGAAAGGAACCCAGCGGGCAGACTCGCCCCCTGACTTCGACTTACGCGTAGCGGTGATTCGGTGTTTACCGAATCTATCCCGAACCACGACATCCTTTGCTCGGCTCTTCACCCGGTATCGGGTAGCCGATCGGTCGTTTCAAGAGCAGTTGCCGTAAGGTTAACAACTAACCCCGCTCTATAAGAAAAAATACTGTTTCCAGACTTCCCCGGCTGTTAGTCAGAACGCCCAATCAAGTGGCTGACACCGCACGGTGCGTAAACCGTCCGGGAGTCAACCTTCTCCAGGGGATTCCAGAGTCCTACCCGGGCTCGCACTTCTGCTTGGAGGCCGCCGGATGGGTCCCGTGCATTTGGCCGACTTTACACATGGGTCTTATTGGTAAAACTGCATCAGGGTCCATTAGCTCCCAAAGCATTGGAACAAATACAGCTGTCAACTACAACGGTTGAACCCGTCACATCATGAAGTTTTAACGATTGATCGTTCTATCTCCCGTGAAGTGAACGGAGAAGACTAGGACATAACAGTCCACCGTAAAGCGCCGTCGCATGCTCGTAAGAGTCCAACGCCTTATCCGCGAGATAACCAGGTATGTTACCCAGCGGGCTTACACTCACGCCCTTACTTCCAATTGCGACCAGAATACTAAGGTCTCTCGACTGGTTACGAGTTCAAGGTCGCTTGCGCGGTCCTCTCCCTAACGAAGCGGTGAAGCGGAGTAAACCGGATCTATCGCGGACCACGGCGTCCTTTGCCCGGCTGTTCAACCGGGATCGGGTAGCCGATGGTCGTTTCAAGTGCAGTCGCCGTAAGGTCAGCAACCACCCCCGCTCTATAGCTTATTTAGGCATGTAACAAACAATCGTTACATTAAAAAAAAAATACGTGTGGCACTCGGGGACTGCCGCGGTAAAGCTATTGCATAGCATTTTTTAACAACTTATGCAATTATAATTATTTATTTATTTTATTTATGCAGTATGAAGAATTTTTTTCTGATATCAGATAACTGCGCTCTATTGGAAAACGTTGAAATTATTCCGAATCGATTCGGAATAATTTAAACTTCTTCCGATAGAGCGCACGAATTTTATTCGATAAAACAAAAAAACGCATAATATTTTTTGACTATTCGAAAAAAATCGTAGATAAAAAGATAGATAATAAAATTATCTTTAAAATGGTGCAGGTTTCATAATAATACGCCAGATAGTATTAGCGTAGTAGTCGTTTTTGTGTTCGGTTAGACCTAATTTCGCAAATTAATTACACTATGTAATATAAACAAAATCTAAAATATTCAAAGCTAAGAATATTAGGAAAATGTTCTTGTTTAACATATATTTTTTTCGAATCGTAAGCAGTACTCGTTTAGACGTAATTATCAGTTCAAAATAATAAATTTTCGTTAAGAAATTTCTTCATTCGGTCGCCGCGCTGGCCTAGGCCCGCGATAAAAGCTATGCAATAGCTTAAAAATCTTCCCAGAGTTTTTTTTATTACCCTTTTATACCTAAACTTTCGTTATTGTACGATAACTTTATTTTAGGGGTAAAGGCTTATAAGGTAATAGACGATTAAACAAGTTTGATTTATGAGCGATATAAATGCTTTTCAGGAAAGTACTCAAATGTGCCTAAAAACTAGATTTTTTAAAGTTAGTTCACGCATAATAGGATAATTTTAAAATTAATGGAATAATTTAATCACTTTATTGTCGGCAGCCCCGATTATATGAAGGCCGGATGCTCAGCGAATATTGTGTCGCTTCACACGATATTCGCTACAAGAATGGCACGTTCTGGAGGAACGCCAATGGGAGGTATTCTGCAAAGATTTCAGTGGCTTCAGCACTTGAATGTGACTATATGGCGTTATTAAAGACCACATTATGAGGCACCCCATCGGCAGTTCGCTTACTGTGATGATACTCCCATATACGTGCCATTTATTATAAAATCTACAGAGATTTCAAAATGTACTCGTATTAACCATTAATGATTTTTTTAAGTGAATATAAAATACATATCCGTCGAATTTTCAAAATCGCCAAAAAAAAAACAACATTATTAGGTAATGAATTTCCTCTTCTGTCATTCCATTAATCGATGAACACTCCATTATTTTTTTTCCATTATGGCATTTAATCAGTCGTGCATTTAAATTTTATTTTAATTTAATTGCGTTTAAATTTTATTTTTTGTACATTACCTATATCAATTATTTAATCGTTTCATTAATGATATAAATTTATCATATTTAAAGATTTTACAAAAAAACATGTTTATTTAATTAAAAATATATTTCAGAAAATAACAGTTAATGGTTTGTATGTGGTATATAAAAAAAATATATTTAAACGTAACACTCACTGTACGGTACCCTCGATCCGTTCTTTGTATTGGCCGGTCGGTAAATTAGACAGCCGAAGCGCGCTTCCATTATTACGTTTCCCGTCACGAATAACCCAATAAAAGTACATGGATTTACTCCTGTCAATCTACAGGTAATTAATAATACTTTGTTGAGAAAAAAATCTAATTATCTTGTAAAATGCATGATTCGATTGAGGAGCGATAGAACATCGTTATGGATGCGATAATACTAGTAGTAATACTAGTAAAATATATTCGTATACCTAATTGATTATTTAAAATAATCTACCAACGGCTAAACGTAGGTTAAGCCGACTATATCCCGAACTATCGCTAACGAGGAGGAAGCCTGCTTCAAAAAGCCAAAAAAACATGTTTTCCATAATATTTTTTTTTAAACATTAAGTTGAAATCTAATCAGGAATCTTTTATATCAGTTTGACTAACGTTTGAAAAATATAAATATTTTTAGCAATAGTAAAATAAACAATTTTCAGATATTGAATTGCAAATGTTTCTACGGTTGTGGAAATGACTGTATCTGTTTGCGCCGGTAATAGCGAGCATAATTTTGTATTAAACAAAAAAGTAAACAAAGACATTAATTTTTATATGTGTGTTTTCTAGATGAACTAAAAAAAATAACAAAAACTCATTATTCATATGATTTTTCAAGGATTTAAAGAAATAAAATCGATTTTCGCCCCATAATTTTGTGTTTAACTATTAAAAAACTATAAAAAACATAATTTTGGGATATTTTTAAATTAGTATAAAAAATAATTTAATAATCTTTCTTTTTTTTAAAACACTTTGGACCTGTTCAGTAGTTTGAATTTTTAATCACCGGCGCAGTACAGAAAAATATGAATTTGAGAAAAGCGCTTTTGAAGTTTTATTTAAAGAACAGTAGTAAGTTTTTTACACTTATAGTAATCCGCAACTATCAGCTATTCTAGAGGTAAAAGATTCATACATCAATTTCAATATTTAGTTGAAAAAAAAACAAGAAAAAAATGTTTTTTTTTTGTCGTATAAACTAGGCTCTCATCTTAAAAAGCATGAGTAAACGCATTAGCCGACTAAGCATAGGTTTAACCTCGATAATACCATAATACTATTTCTATATTTCTATATTTTCTTTATTTACGAACACCATATCACAGTCCCTTAATTCTTATTATTATCATCTCTATGCGGATGATATGCAACTGTATATCCATGTTAAACCTGCTGATATCAGTATAGCCATTTCCAAAATGAACTCTGATCTCGCTAGAATTTCACAATGGGCAACAAATCATGGACTATTTTTGAACCCTAATAAGTCGCAAGCAATCATTATAGGTAGCACAAAACTTCTAAACTCTCTTTCTAAGTACGACTTCTCACATCTAAATCTAAACAACACCATAATCCCTTTTTCAAATACTGTAAAGAATTTGGGTATAATTTTTGACAAAAATCTATTCGCGGTCAGCAAGAAACTTTATGCCAGTTTTCATAGCCTTAAGAGGCTACAAAACTTCCTGCCCTTAAGCATTCGCCAAACTCTGGCACAATCCTTGCTACTCCCGTTACTTGACTACGCAGATATATGCTACCTCGATGCCCACGAAGCTCTCCTAGATAAATTAGAGCGGCTCCAGAATGTCTGTGTTCGATATGTGTACGGGCTCAAAAAATACGACCATATTTCAGAGTTCCGTACTAAACTAAATTGGCTTAAGATACGCGAACGTAGAGACCTGCATATCCTCTGCCTATTGCAGAAAATACTCTATAATCCACTTACTCCGTCGTACCTAAAAACCGAATTCCGGGCGTTATCTTCACACGGGCTGCCATTACGGTCCCAGTCAACGAATACTCTATGTATACCTCAGCATCACACAGCTTTCTTCACCTATTCTTTTTCTGTATATGCCGCAAGATTATGGAATAACCTGCCTTCCAATATACGGGATACCGTTAGTTCGAGTGCGTTTCGCTCCCGGCTGAAGCTATATCTGCTGTCAAAATAATATAAGCTTATCCTATTATGCACTTTATGTATTATATGTATGTGTATGTATGTGTATGTATGCGTATGTATATGTATTCATTGAAGTCAATGAAAAAAATAAAAATGTTTACGTGTTTAAAAATGTTTAAAAATGTTTTAAAAAATATATAAAAAAAATTTAAAAATTTAAAACGTAATTACTACCGGCTGGTTGGCTGGAGGATATTGCCGTTTATGGCAATAAGCCCGCCATTTGTACCTGTTGTGGTCAATAAAGAGTTTTTTATTATTATTATTATTACTATTAATATTTTAATTTTTTTTTGTAAATTTCAAGTATTTTAGTTAAAATTTATAAATTTCGTTGAAACAAGCGCCAAGGCCAAACCTAGCTTTTGTCCTACCCATGGGTAGACTAATTCCTAAAACATATATATGTTATTTCAGGATAGGACTTTTAGGAACATATATAGTTGTACTAACTGTATGTATTTTTGTGAAGCTTTGAATAACCAATATAAAAAAAATATATAAATTACAGTTCAGTCGTCCTGGATTTAAAAATCCTCCAAAATCCTCCAAAATATTACCCACAAAGAGAAGCGAGGCAAAAATTTCGACTAAACGGTGGAGGTTGCGCCGAAACCGAGAGTTCTCAGATAGTAATTTTTAAACACCCCTGAGCTTAAAAGTGAATCGCCATTGCGGCTCAAAGAGATCAATAAATTCTGTATATGTAAGTAGAAAGAGAAAAAAACATATATTTTATTTTTAGCTATATTTTAGAAAATTATTTTGTATATGTTAGGTACTACATCAAATAGACTTTTGGTATAGTTTTGAGTCGTTTGCTTGACAATGTAGAGTAAATTGAAATGGTTTCCCGAGCTGTTTGCTTGGCACTGCAGCTCGGCACTGGACGAAGAGTATACAGAATGCTTAAAATTCAAATAATGATAACCAATATCATTATCCGTATCTAATAGCCGGATAAAGTTTTTATCCATAGCATAAGAAGCACGTGTAAAGTGTACTATCAATAATACGTGATTTTACGCAGAATTCTCTACCGAAGATTAAAATGAAAACAATAATGTACGAGATAACATAACATTCTTAGGGTTTATCGCATAAAGATCATGCAAATATTCAATAGCTCAGAAATATAAATAGGCGTCTAAGCTGAATATTGCCATATTCCTCTCGGCTTCTGAGTAGTTAAGTCTGTTGAGTGTTAATACGATAGTGTGGTATTACGATGGAGAAGATATTCACAGTCTGCATCGCACTAGTTGCTTTGCTGGTCATCACCACTAACGAGGTAAGATTTAACAATACCTAGTTTCGCAAAATTTGAACAGTGTGTTAAAAAATTCTTGAAAGATTGCCTCTACATTAGGTTGGACCGTTTTAACTTCTTTCGACTTTTCAGGGGACTTCGTTTGAAAAAGATGCCAAGTGCAATAATGCAATCAAATGCAATCAATAGCAATCATTCAATGCAATCTAATGCAAAATGCAATCAATCGCAATATTAGGATTAAGCTAATAAGATTTTAGTTTGTTTTGACCTACAAATTCAAAATTTATTTGCAATAATTAAAAATGTTTTGTGACATCCTTTTTTGTACAAATTCTCTCTTGCAACAGCCAAACTAATGGAGATATCATTTCTATTACAGGTCGAGAGTCGCTGTCCTCGCGTTGATAATTCGCGATGCTGCCGCGCTAGGGATTACCGCCAAGCCATAGGATTTCAAGGCTCCTATGGCTCCGAAGTGGAAAACCTTTACCCTACCGATATCAGTCGCCGGATTAGGAAAGGCATCGACTACCAAAAGAACAGCATTAGAGAAGAACTCATGAACGTGGCCAGGGTTGGATGGAATAGCGAAATCGATAGGACCAATAGGATCAGGCAAGACGCCGACTACGTCATGAATAAGATAAACGAGAAACTGTCGTCTGCTAATCATCGTCATATTTGAATTTCATAAACAAACTCTTTTAGTTAATTTACATATTTTCTTTTTTCATAGCCTATTTTGACTATTCTGTATTTTTTGCGGACTAACTTACCTCAATAGGCGATATTCTAACCAATACTATTGATTTTATCCTATACTAAATAACATGGGGCCTTGTTTGCGTAATAAGATTGAAACTGTAAAATAAAAAAATATACAAAAAAAAAACATTTTAAATCTCCCTGGACACAACCTGTGCCACAGCAACCCTTGGGGGTTAATGGGCCCTTGCTGAGTTGGCCACGAAGACCCATTTTGTTCAGGGTTGGTCACACTCACGGGTCAACACCTATCCGACAGCCTCCACGCATGAAGTGCGAGCCTGGGTAGGACTCTGGCCTTATGGTTAGTTTCCCCTGGGAATCAACCTTCTGGCGTTCCTGGACGGTCTGTGCACCGTGCGGCATAAGCCAATCGATTGCGAACTATGACTAACAACTAGGGTTGTTGACTACAGCGGGCGAGCCCGTCACCTCAGGAAGTTTTAACGATTAGCCGTTCTATTTCCCTGGAGTGAGCGCAGAATACTTGAGGACAAAATAGTCCACCATCTAGCTACGCCACAAGCCCGTAAGAGGCCAACGCCTTAACCGCGAGATAGCCAGGAGTGTCACCCAGCGGGCTTACACTCATGCCCTTACTTCCAATTGCTACCAGATTACTCCAGTCTCTCGATTGGTTACGAGTTCGAGGTCGCTTGCGCGTTCCCCTCCCTTACGAAGCGGCGAAACGGTGTACACCGAATCTATCGTGGACCACGGCATCCTTTGCCCGGCTGTTCACCTAGGATCAGGTAGCCGATGGTTGTTTCAAGAGCAGTCGCCGTAAGGTCCGCAACCACCTCCGCTCTATAGGAAACAGTACTGCTTCCAGACTCCCCCGACTGTTAGTCCCATTATGAGGTGGCCACGATGACCCATGTGTTCAGGGTCGGTCACACTCACGGGTCAACACCCATCCGATGGCCTCCACGCATGGGGTGCGAACCTGGGTAGGACACTGGGTCAACCAGTCTCCCCTGGGAATCAAACCTCTGGCGCTCCTGGACGGTCTGCGCACCGAGCGGCGCAAGCCAATCGACTGTGCTCTCCGACTAACAGTCGGGGGAGTCTGGGAACTGTATTGTTTCCTATAGAGCGGGGGTGGTTGTCTACCTTACGGCGACTGCTCTTGAAATGACCATTGGCCATCCGATCCCGGTTCAGAGTCGGGCAAAGGACGCCTTGGTCCGCGATAGATTCGGTGCACACCGTTTCACCGCTTCGTAAGGGAGAGGACCGCGCAAGCGACCTCGAACTCGGAACCAATTGAGAGACCGGAGAAATCTGGTCACAATTGGAAGCAAGGGCGCGAGGGTCGGCCCGCCAGGTAACACTGGCTATCTCGCGGTAAGGCGTTGGCTTCTTGCGGGTTGTGACGTAGCTGGACGTTGGATTTGTTCTGTCCAAAGTCTTCTACGTTCACTGCAGGGCGACAGAACGAGAAAATCGTTAAAACGTCCTGTGGTGACGGGCTCGCCCATTGTAGTTGACACCGCAAGTTGTTGTTAGTCAGAGTGCGCAATCGATTGGATTATGCCGCGCGGTGCGCAGACCGTCCAGGAACGCCAGAAGGTTGATTCCCAGGGGAAACTGACCGTAGGGCCAGAGTCCTACCCAGGCTAGCACTTCATGCGTGAAGGCCGTCGGATAGGTGTTGACCCGTGAGTGTGACCAACCCTGAACAGAATGGGTCTTCGTGGGCAACTCAGCAAGGGCCCATTAACCCCCTCCCCCCTCCCGCGCCAACCCAACCTCTACCGCGCGCCAATTCGTACTATATTTGTAGTACTTTTCGCGGTTTCAAAAATTGTATTTTTTTAATATAATATTTAATTTTATTAAATTATTTTTGGCGCTTGTTTACGAGATATTCCAACCAAAATTACACAACGTGATTCGGTCCAACAAGGCATCTGTGTACGGAATTTGAAATATCTAACTGCAACATTTCGAGTTTGAAGTATAATTAGCGCGCCCTATGGTGGTCCATGCCAAATTATAGCTCAATCGGATGAAGCGTTCGAGGAATACACACACACACACACACAAACACATAGCCAGACATACGCACACACATTCACGGACCGACTTCAGTCCGGAAATGGTCCCAATCGTCACGGGGGAGGAAGGGGGGGTTAAAATGTATATATTCGTCTTCATCTCGAGAAAAAATACTGATTTTCTAAAAATATTACAACTTTTCGTTTTACTGTTTTTAAAGTTAAATATATTATTATTTTTGGAAAGTGTTGCGACGCCGTCAGTAGCGACGTCGCCGGCCGTAAAATAGATGATTTACGGCCGCTATGAGGGGGCCCGAGGAAGCATAAGATATTTGCAGAAAACTCATTTTTACGAGAAAAATGGCAAAATCGCCTCGGGTTACCTTTATAGACATCGCAGGCGCCGCTTGGAGCGGATCGAGCGAGCGAGACGGCCTACGGCCGCCCGCTCCCACACGAATCGAGCAAGCGAGACGGCCTACGGCCGCCCGCTCCCACACTGAGATCGAGCGAGCGAGACTCCCTACGACCGCCCGCTGCGCGCGTACGTCGCTTCAATGTCCTTAGCCGCCAGCCCTTCGATGACCTCCTGCTGGGTGGTGTTAGCCGGGAGGCCCCGAATGGCTATCTTGGCGTCCTTTTCTATCGGCGGCGTGTAGGTGTGCCACGCCACCGAGTTGCCAAGGTTGTGAAGGTAGGCCTGGACGACGCGGTACTCTGCATCGTCGGCCGGGCGGAATCTGAGGCCGCCGCCGCGTCCGAGCGGTGCGACGTTCGGCGCACGCCCCAACTTCGCGCGGAGAGCCTTCAGGTGGTCGGGCCACCTATCGAGCTTGTCCACGACAATGGGTCGGGGGCGCGGCGCCTGCTTCGGCAGAAGCGGCGCGGGCGGCAATGGTGCTGGGGCCGCATCGCTGCGGCACGGCGTCGGGCTTTTCCTCGCCGCTAGTTGGGCGTAGGTAGGCTGCTCGTCTTCGGTGTCCGAGGGTACCGGCGAGCCGAAGATCTGTTGATGATCGACGAAGGAGTCAGGGGAGTCGGCTCGGCGGCGCTGCGACTCCCTCTGCCGCTCATCTTCTGGAGACGCGGGGTCTCTCACGCGTTTCCTCGGTGTCGCGATCGGAATGATCGGCATGTCCAGGCCCCTTGTCACTGGTGGGCTGTGCGGGGCGGCAGCAGCTTCGGCGGAGTTGGCAGCAGACTGCATTTCGAACCGGAGATACTCGACGGCACGAACTTCACGGCGAGGACCGGAGACGGCGCTCGACGGTCGACTCGCGGCGGCAATATTCAGCGCGGGCGGCGGAGCGGAGCAGGCGACCGTTCGAGACGGACGCCGGGCACTGAATCTGTCTTTTATGTTTTTTCCTGTTGGAAACGTATGCTGAATGTTTTTAGTACTCAAATCTAAAGAAAGAGGATTTTTTTTGCAAAATGTGACTTTATGGGGTTTTTGAAATGACCGATTCATTAAATCTCAAAACAAATTGCAGAAACACCCAATGCTGTTTTAGCAACTCAAAAATTAAACGCAAACAAATGAACGCTAAAACTACACCGTTTAGTTCAATTTTAGTAACGGCAGTCGTGTTTTTTTTTCATTTCAATATATTTAATTGCTAGATATATTGATGGTATTAAACATATATATTCCTCAAGCCGAAGCAGACGTACCTTTGTTGCAAAGGAATAAAATACTTTCCCCCATATTTCTTTATATTCTTGAAGGATCATACATCGGGAATTCGTTCCACTATATCATGGAATGAACCCAGCATCGTACAGCGTTTTCTCTGTAACCGCTTTTTATCTCACTTTCTTTCTACATACAAATTCATCTAGGTGCAACTCAGGCGATTACCGATTACGATATATTCTTCAGCGCCTCCAGTTTCCTCGGCAGCAGCTCCCGCGCTTCGAAACGCAACTTGCATACAGGATTTAAGGAAACTTACGTGTGCTATTCCAATTGTAAAGTTTATCTCAATTCCAGTCGAAGTAACGTTGTAACCAATCCCTGTAACGTTGCCATAATAGTTTAGTTACTGACCGGGACACAAATCAAAACTCAAGAAAAGTAATTTACAAAGTGCTCAACGCTGGGTGATAATACTGTCCGTAGTAGTTGGTAGTACTTGGTAGGTACCTACCTAATACGAAAAACATATAAATATAATGATAAAACATTTTTTTGTCTCTGTTTATTTAGCCAATAACAGACAGTACAGGTAGCTAATAACAGTAGGATATGACATAATAGATTTTGAATTTAACACATACAATATTATTTTCATTATATTTTGCATGCAACTGATCAAAAAGATTCAACTGTTCTTATATTTTTCTGCCTTCTTGGCCAGCTTCAGAAGCTCCGGTTTCTTCATAACATATTTCTGAAATTCAGAACGTCATGTTAAAATTAAACTTGCATTGGATTATGCTTTCCACCTTTTCGATGTGAAGGCGATTGCGTTCGTTGGTCCCCTGGCAAACTACTTCGGAAAAGATTCTCTCAACATTCGCATTATGACCACGGATGGCGTATAAATATTTGCACATCACAATTAAACTGCTTTTCATCTCTTACACTTCGGTTTCATGAAATATATAAATAACCATTTACGTGTCTTTTTCGACCACACATCGTTATCTTTTGGCTTTTCCATGAAATCCTTGAGGTAGGATATTTCTTCAACGCAACCATCTGTAATAGTTATGCCTTTCTATTGTAGATACATTATTGTATTTTCTACATCCCGCCATTTTGAAGAGGTTGTAAGATTAAACCAAGAAAATATTTTAAAAAAATTGAGGGGCGACTCCATTGCTCCAAATATTCCATCTAATAGTTATCACTTTCCGTGCAAATAAAAGGACGTCCTCTAAACACTTCATCTTTCATTACTCCTTGCCACATGCAATTATCCATTCATATTGAGCTACATTAATTTATGTTAAACCGCGGTGCGGAGTTTGAGCGCGTTCCTTTCAAGACGATGTATTACCACCCCTGAGAAGAGCTGCCTGATAAGAAGATCTCGAGCCCCAGATTCGAAGCATTCGCTGCAACGAAACAGAAACCGTTTGCCAGTAAGGTGGATACTTGGCACTTGAGGAGCACCATGAGCGCATTCTGGACGCGGTTGTAGATCCACGCCTGGGACATTTAATAATTACAACATTTTAATCGAGTATACATACTTTCGAGTATCGCCAGACGCATCCAAGACGCGACCTGGTGCAAATTTACGTCGCTGCAGTTGCACTTAAAGGTTCATAATACTGTAAGCCTAATATATTTGCAATTAGAACTCGAAAACGCCGAACCTTTATACCAGTGAGAGTAAACCAAATGTTGGTTAATACTCCCTTGCATACAGTCTTGTAATGTGGTGATGTTTGCTAGCAAATATCTAATTAGACTTATTGTCAAACAGACGTTTTTAAATAATAAATGTATATTTCTAAAACATGTATTTCTTTATTTCATATTATCAAAAAGTATAATAATAATAATAATATATTAACTTAACAAGAAATTACAATCATATTTTTATAACACAATGTATAGTCTATGATTTATAGACTATATCATATAAATAAATTATGGACTAAGTATCGACATTTAATTTCGATCGAATGCAAAATATTATTTTTTAAAATCAAAGCATTTATCTACCAATCAAATCCATCTATAAACCGTTAAAATAATAGCAAAATATCACAATTTAAATATAAATAACAATAATATAATAAACTGTTGCGAAATTCTATGAGAATGCATATTTGTATAATTACTTAAATTTGACTCGATAACCGGGTACATTACAAAATCGATTTTAAGATAAATGTATCATACAATATCAATGTATGCCAGGAATATCTATGACAAATATTGCTACGGGATATCATAAACATGAAACATTCAATATTATCAAATACCTAATGCGAACTATTAAAATATTTATATATATATATATAAATATTTATATGTATATATATATATATATATATATATATATATATATATATATATATATATATATATATATATATATATATATATATATATATATATATATATATATATATATATATATATATATATATTTATAATATATATATATATATATATATATATATATATATATATATATATATATATATATATATATATATATATATATATATATATATATATATATATATATATATATATATATATAGGTATATATATTTGATTGGTTTTTTGTAAAATTTCTTTTTTTAAGAATTCGTTTAAAGGATGACACTTTCATGAAAAAATAAAAATAATAAAAGCCACTTACATAGCTGGAAGGTTTTCCCGGACTGGACTGGGAAATGCTTATTTTAAATGAGATGTATGCCTGGATGAGCACCATATATATATATATATATATATATATATATATATATATATATATATATATATATATATATATATATATATATATATATATATATATATATATATATATATATATATATATATATATATATATATATATATATATATATATATATATATATATATATATATATATATATATATATATATATATATATATATATATATATATATATATATATATATATATATATATATATATATATATATATATATATATATATATATATATATATATATATATATGCTGTCCCGAAAGTAAACGTCAAGCGGGCACGTGGCGAGTGGGGGAGTCATACCAGTTCTGGCAAAAATAAAATAAAAATTCCATGTCACTTAGGCCAATGATAATTAGCAATTTTTGAAAATGTGGAAAATTGACTCCCTCGATCACATCCTTAGGTACTTTGACAACAAATTTTACAATTTTAGAGTATTTTTCTTTACTAACGTGATCATAAATAAACGTGCTATTAATCACAATCATAAATCGAACAAAACACTTTGCTGATTTATTTAAAATAAACGTAGTTTTTATGAGTCGCGGTTTAAAAAAAATATGTCCCTCAACTTTGACTATTCATAAATAAAAAAATATATACTATACTATCCCAGGCAAGTATTTTCAAAAGATGGCCCATTTAATTACGATTTTAAACTAGTGCAATACTTGCTACTATTCTACCTATAACAATCATTAGATATTTTTTTGCAAACAGATCACCATTTTTAAATTCCTAATTCCATAACAATATTTGTGTGCGCTTAAAGATTCTGAGGTATGAAATAATGAATTAGCGTTATAGCGACAACAACAGCGATATAGCGACAACAACAGCAATATAGCGATGTAATAGAGCGAGATAGATGGTGATGCTATTCCACATGAGTAAGTGAGACGGATAATGACGCCGATGCTTAGTGATTTTTAGATGCTACTCTTACCACAGTATACCAGCCAGTAGCTTTACTCTCGAGCTACAGGGCAATTCGGGAAGAGGGTGCGAGGAATATGGGCAGAGGGGTACGTCCCGGCGAAAGCGAACGGTTAACATTACGAGCAAGTAAAGGCCGACGACCTTTTCGGGCGTTCGGATATCTGCGGAGGCCGAGTATCGGAACATCTTTTGACCATATCCTAGCCCTTATGACTCTTGTTGTATTCGCTTTGATTTCAATTTTGTTCTAAGAGAAGCTACTGTCTGGGGTTTACTGTGCTCTTACGCAGCGCAACATAGATTAAATGGTGCAATCGGTCAGTACGCTATGTGTCTTCGTTTGCTGTGCATTTTATCCGTAATCGTGTAACTTTCGTTCTGTCGACTTTGGATTGTGTTATCCTGGACTTGATAGTGCTTGTGCTGACCACTGTGGCTTTATTTTTCTGGACTTAATTTGCCTTGTGCGCTCTGTGTTAGTTCGCCTTAGAAATGCCGTATTTTTATTTAGCGGAAGAGGGGTTGCAAATATGCATTTTATTAACGGTGAATGCCACGGAAATGTCTCTGCTGCGGCCAGATTGTATAGCGAGAGGTACACAAACGCTGAACGTCATCCAGATCATCTCGTGTTTATCACGGTTCACATGGCATACTCGCAAGGACGATTGCCTAGTGTTTGTACGTCCAGTGGAAGACCTCGAAGATACGACGATGACATAATTCTGAATGAAATCGAAAACGATCCCGGCATTTCAGTACGTAAATTGAAAGAACCACGGGAATACCAAAAAGTGTTGTCGAATAGCATAACTATCTATCTCGCTTTATCGCTGTTTTTTTCCTGTTGGCTACTACACGTTATTTCATTGATACATTTTTTAGAATCCCTAAGCGAACGCAAATATTGTTATAAAATTGGTATTTCTAAAATGAGGATGTTTTGCAAAAAAAAATGCCAATAATTATTATGGATAGAAAAGTAGCAAGTAATGCACTATTTTAAAATCGTAATTAAATGGGTCATCTTTTGAAATTACATGCCGGGGGTAGTTTAATATATTTTTTTTTATTTATGAAAAGTCAAAGTTAAGGGACATATTTTTTTGTTTTAAATGTTGGTAGCATTCGAAATTTGAATTATTTCGATATGTCACCTTCATTTATGTCAAGGCTTTGCCGAAGTGATCAATTTGTTTAATTTTTGATTTTTTCGCTTTAATTCGTCTCAATTGGAGGCATTTTGTGTTGCAAAAGGATTAGCTTGATTTTTGAGATATATGGATGAATAGTGATCGTTAGTCGACTGCAAAAGGACCTTTAAACTTACATTGCACCGTCGAAAGTCGTGCACATCCGTAAGTATATCTCATTCAAACATAAGCACCTCCCAATTACAAGCTGGGATTTCCTTCGCTGCTTTTTAAGTAGCTTTTACTAATTTTATTTTAAATAAAAACATCATCCTATAAACGGATTTCTTTACAAACCTTATCAAATATAACTATATATATATATATATATATATATATATATATATATATATATATATATATATATATATATATATATATATATATATATATATATATATATATATATATATATATATATATATATATATATATATATATATATATATATATATATATATATATATATATATATATATATATATATATATATATATATATATATATATATATATATATATATATATATATATATATATATATATATATATGTGTGTATATATATATATATATATATATATATACATAAATATATATATACATATATATATATATATATATATATATATATATATATATATATATATATACCCGTTATAAACCGTTATAGCTGTTACTTAACTAATTCGTCAATAACACTAGCGAAGTAACGGTTATGACTCATTTTGGGAGTGTAAAATGAGAAATGGCGATATTTCTTATAAAGAAACACTATAACTGGAATTTTCAACTTATTACAGTATTTAATCGGATATGCGATATATAAAAGTTGATAGTGTTATAAATCGAAGGTATGTATGTATTCCCGTTATAATTTTGAAAATGCGCTGAAATGGTCCACATTTATTATTGAATTTGTATTAGAAAACTTAAGTATAGAAATGTATACCTATACAATAAAGAATTATATTTGCCTAAAGAAATAAACAATAGTAACATTGGCTATTTTTATATAAAAGAATAGCTATGATGATCGCAAAACCGATAGAAAAAGCGTCATCGGTTGACCATCCAGTGCTACTATTACAAAATATACCTCTGTTCATATAGAGATCGTTTTTCGACTTCAAAATGTTTAAATTAAACATAGTATTATGATAAATGTTTAGGATCGAACTCCCCGCCTCACGAAAATATACTCCGAAAACTGTTGACCGTCGCCGATGCCGCCGCCAGAGCAATTCGCCATGAAGAAGCCGCAATTGAGGAGTCTAGTGATGGCCTGCACAGAATTGATGTTGGCAAACCCATTTAGAGGAAACCTGCACAAAAAATAATATTTATTAGTATTTGTAAAATCCTAATAGGGTTTGTTAATATAGAGAAGTTTTAGAAGAATCATTTTCAGCATCTTCTCATGTGTAATCTTTAAGCTGTTTCATGGCGCCATCAGTTGGTAGCGGCCATAATTCGGGCGTTTTGGCACACCAACAAATGCTGTTTCGCACAATCGGATTCGGTAACCAAAACTAATTGAGAAAGTAAAATATACATTTAAAATAAAAAAAATAATTTTATAAACAGGCTTTGGTGGAAACACTAGGAAGATGCAGTGGCAATCTCCAGGTCCCATATTCAGACCCTAGTCATCATGTATCAAAACAAACGAGCCCAAACCCAACTATCTTAGCACTGTCCATCAGGAAGTTCCAGTTGTAATCTCCCGGCTCCATCTTCAGACCCACGTCATCATACCATCAGACCTCTTATCAGAATGTGACGCGTTTTTGATAAATCGTGTAAAAGATTAGATATATTTTGTGATTCCATTAATTTAATAAAAGACTCGATCATACCTAGCCTATCTCCTACTTCTTAACATTTCACTAACCACCATCCTAATGTACCTACTGTATTAAATGATTATTATGTTGTAACATACTATTGTATTATATCATATTATGTATAATAAATATTATTATTCAATTACTCATACTTCAATTTTGCTCTAACCAAATAACCTTATTAACAACTTATTTAATTATTACTTTTCTTACCCACATATTATTATTAGCTTTATTATATTTTTTTCTACTATCAACGTGTTCATGTTATTTCTGTTAATTTGTAATGCAAGCATTGCAAACTATTCATAGGATAGTAAATTTGTTTCGTTTGAATATGTTTTTAAAATACTAGTATCATATATTTACTATCTGTAAGTTTGTTATAAAATAAAATAAAATAAATCATGTGTAATGGAAAGTACTCAAGGCAACAAAACAAACGAGCCCGCAGTCAGCTATCTTAGCACAGTTCCAGTGAAAATCTTCCGGCTCCATCTTCAGACCCTCGTCATCATGTATAATGGAAAGTACTTATGATAACAAAACATACTAGTCCAAATTCCTCTGTCCTATCATTTGCCATCAGGGAGTTCCAGTCCCTACATCCCGGCTCCACCATCAAATAAGCTCGATGGTACCATAACATTGCACTCTCACCGAACTTACATAAGTATGACAAATTTCCGCGGTTAAAAAATGGTTAAAAACCAGCAGTTAAAAAATGGTTTGCAAATTTTGAAACAGAGAGCTTACATACGAACATTGAAAGTTAATATACAGCTTGTAATAAGATAACTTTCATTACGGGGACGATTTCGGGGCCCAGTGTCAGTTTTACTAAAAAAAACTGAAACAAATTGAGCAAATTTATGATAGGTTGCTTTATGAGTAATAGTAGTAGTTATATTTAAAAAAAGCTGCTAGTTTGGTGGAATCATAACCAGTGTGAGCAGTGAATTGGCGAAAGATTTGTTAATTTACCTCCGCACCAGCACACTTCGTCGACCGCAAATAACGAAGCTATTTCCATTCAACTGGCTTTGTTTCCGCAACTGGAGATCAGCTAACTAACTTAAGAGTAACAAAGCACATATTTATGTATGGTCTTGGAAATGTTGACCATATTATATTATTATGAGCTTCCCACGGACACCCGCAAAAGGGGGGCGGAAGGGCAAGAAAAGGCATTCACCTCCCTCTGGCCTATTCTTTAATGTGATATTAAACACGACGTGTTTTACCAAGCTTTATTTATTTTTTAATCGTGGGTAGTATCAATACACTACCGTAACATTTTACGTGAAAAAGTCTTCCCTGGAGCACAAATTTTCAGTCGACGGATTAATATATATATATATATATATATATATATATATATATATATATATATATATATATATATATATATATATATATATATATATATATATATATATATATATATATATATATATATATATATATATATATATATATATATATATATATATATATATATATATATATATATATATATATATATATATATATATATATATATATATATATATATATATATATATATATATATATATATATATATATATATATATATATATATATATATATATATATATATATATATATATATATATATATATATATATATATATATATATATATATATATATATATATATATATATATATATATATATATATATATTTCTGTTCAGCTCACATTTCAGAAAACCTCGAGATCTACATGATCTAGATTATTGCGTTTATAGTATGTCGCGCGGAGTGAATTTCAAGACCCTATCCGCTTCCTCCCCTGCTCGATGACAAAGCATACAAACACGCTCGTTGAATACATTTAGCAACGGACTTCCCACCCCACTTCGCGCTGAGCCCGTTCGCACTATGACGGACTGTCTGTTTTGACGGAAACCGTCGCCCGGAGATAGGTGTTCACATATAGACCGATCCGTCAAAAAAATCGGCCGAACAGTCGACGTCAGACCTCCGTTCTGACAAGTGCGGACCCCGAAACGATGCCTGCGAGAAGAGAGATGTATGTCCGCGGGCCGGGCGAGGGCGTATCCACACGTGCTATTTATCGGCACGCTCGTTCACATTACGACGGTCCGGGCGTTTAGATGGCGCTCCGCAATGACAAACCGTCCGTTCAAAAACTCGGGTCATGTTTTTTCCTGAATCCGTCTATATGTGAACAGTTTTATATAAATTGTTAAGCCACTGGCACTTCCGTCTGTTTAGACGGACCGTCGAAACAGACGGTCCGTCATAGTGGGAACGGGCTCTAATAAACACCACGAGATATAATTAACATACGAGTATTTGCGGACAACATAAGCGTTTCATCCATAAGAGTCCATTCTCACAATGACGGACCGTCTGTTTTAACGGAAACCGTCGTCCGGAGATGTTTGTTCACATATAGACGGCTCTTCACCGCCAAAATGATTCCTGCGGGGAGAAAGATATATGTCCGCGGGGTGTGCGGAGGTGTATCGACACGTGTTTAAGCGGCCCGCTCGATCTCATTACATTAGGTCCGGGCGTTTAGACGGCGGTCCGCAGTGACAAACCGTCGGTCCAAAAACTCGGGTACTCTTTTTTACCCGGATCCATCTAAATGTGAACAGCTTCGTATACATTATACACTTCGCCATACGGGGAACGCGCTGTAAATCTGGCGGGCCTAGTATGGGCACAGTATACCGAGACAACAGTATACTCTCTCTCGAGTGACAAGCCATTGCGGGAAGAGGGTGCGAGGAATGTAGGCGTATATACGTTTAATATATACGTTTCGACGATCGCCTTTGGTTAGCGTTACGCGCAGGTAAAGGCTGGGGACTTTTCGAACGTTTGCATATTCGCGTGGGCTGAGTATGGTCCCCAGATGTCCTCATCTGGGGACCATATCCGAAACCTTAGTGACTTATTCGCTTCGATTTCATTTTTGTTCTAAGAGAAGCTACTGTCTGGTATACTGTGGTGTGGAAGTCTTTTCAAAGAAGAATAAAATTATACAACTAGGGCTCTCAACTACAGCGGGCGAGCCCGTCACCTCAGGAAGTTTTAACGATTAGTCGTTCTATCTAAATGGAGTGAGCGCAGAAGATTTGGACAAAACAGTCCACCGAAGCGGTGAAACGGTGTATACCGAATCTATCGCGGACCACAGCGTCCTTTGCCCGGCTGTTCACCCAGGATCGGATAGCCGATGGTCGTTTCAAAAGCAGTCGCCGTAAGGTTCGCAACCACCCCCGCTCTATAGGAAACAGTACTGCTTCCAGACCTCCCGACTGTTAGTCAGAGATCACCATACCACCCAGCTGGTCGGGGGCCATGGGGAGTTCAAAGCCAAGCTGTCTGACTTTGGACTCTCCCGTGACCCCTGGTGCGTGTGTGGGCATGGACTTCAAACGGCAGAACACGTCATTTGGATATGCCCAAAGCTCTCGACCGCACGGGATGAATTGGTGCGTGAGGTCGGCGCGTGCGCCAAGCGCCTACCGATATGGTATGCGGATCTGGTCGAGTGTGGGCGTTGTTTCGGCGCGTTCCGATGCTTCGTGGAGAAGTGGGTTTCCCTTTGGGAGGAGTTGAGGCTTCCGGGAACCCCAGTTTTGGGGTCCCCCCCGACACCAGTGGCGTGATGCGAAGGCCACTTCCAGCCCGAAGTGCCCGTCTATGTGCCGTCCCCCAAACCGCCCCCGCGGGCGCGTCCCCTGCCTGAGGACCTTGGTTAGGCCGTCCCCCACGAGACCGCCCCATGACCCATACGTCCGCATACCCCCTCACTAACCACTTAGTCCCCCCGACATCCTGTCTGTGTTTGGTAGCCTGTCTTTGTTTAACTTTAATCTCTGCTTTGTGTTTATTTTATTATTATTTTTACGACTATTTCTTATCTTCTTTTGTTGTTATCTTCTTTTGTTTTGTTTTACTGAATAAATGGGTTTTCGGGGTGGTACGGGGGGGGTGGCTACCTTTCTTTACCCCCCGCGCGTATACCCTTCTGGTACGCGCGGGGTGTCGTTGCATGATATCCCGGGCAGATAAGACGACCACCGTCGTTATAACTGCCCGGGCGGTGGGTGGGTTCTCCACCCTCACCTGCCGCCGTGAAACCACTAAACTGTTAGTCAGAGTGCACAGTCGATTGGCTTACGCCGCACGGTGCGCAGACCGTCCAGGAGCGCCAGAAGGTTGATTCCCAGGGGCAACTAACCATAGGGTCAGAGTCCTACCCAGGCTCGCACTTCATGCGTGGAGGCCGTCGGATAGGTGTTGGCCTGTGAGTGTGACCAACCCTGAACAGAATGGGTCGCCGTGGCCAACTCAGCAAGGGCCCATTAACTCCCTAAATATAAAATTATACAATACGTATTATCTATTTTTCTCTTTTGTACGTGTATTTGTGTTCATAAAAATAAAATAATTCTGAGAGAAGAAGAGGAAGACTGGCTTATATAGACTTCTATAAAGGACGTTGGTAATATCATCCTTGTTTAAATATATCAATCGATTGTAATCTGCAACCGTATTGTATAGTTAGTATAAGACTACGGATATTTTTGTTTAGAGAAACTGTCAAATAAATTAAGTAGTTGCTGCTCTGTCCTTTTCAAATTGAGCGACCTGCGGTTTTCCGAGCTTGTCGTGTTATATTTGTCACGCGCTGAAATTAATCTGAAACTTCAACAAGCCCCCACCCGCTCAAAAGCTCAGTCCAAATCGAGTTAGGAGGCAACAAGACTTCGGGGCTATCCATATATTAGGTAAACCATTTTAAAGGCATTTTTATCTCACCCTCCCCGAAAAAAACTCAATAAAACACATAACTATATTAATGTTTAGTTATTTTATACTTATTACTGACTTTTATGTACGATTTACGATCCTTCTTTGCTAAGATATTTCACCTGCTTAAGAGCCGTATTACAAAATAGCGTAGGTATTCTTTTAAAATGAGTTGAAAAAATGAACGCATTTTTTTTTGGATGTAACTATAAAAGATAGGATAAATAAATAAATAAATAAATAAGTAACTATTCAACCCTGGGAGAAAAACCGCGGCACTGAGCGCTCTTCTCTTGCGCAAGCAAATATATACACAATTTCTAATTGTTTTTTGCAGTGTTTCCTCCTTTCTAATGACAATAATTTATATTATGTCGTATTGCTAAAAGAGTGAACTTTAATATAGTATAAGTATTATATAAGAATCTTATTTTATTTCTGAGAAAATTAGAAAGATACAGGAAGATTTTTTTTAATTTTGTGTAATTGTAAGTAATGTATACCTTGGATATGTGGTCAAAAAACGAAAAAATAAAGCCGTAGTGTACATCAAGAATACATGACGGACATAAAAAAAAATAGTATACGGTTTTCGTTGTAGTGATATTACTGTATTAAGGAGCTCAAAGTTTGCCTTCCGAGCGTTTTACGAATAACGACTTTCGGAAAATGGGCTGAATAAGTAAATAATATTCGTTACATCTAAAATTAAAGGCCGCTATGGTCAACATCAAGAAATGGTCCAGGTAATTCAGTAATTAAAGTTTGTAGAAATCTCTTTATTTCTTGGAATTAGAACGCCAAAAATCCACTTTTCTTGCCTTTCTGGAAAAAATATGTGATACGGCTCTTAAGGAAAACAATATTACTTTCGTATTTCTCGAATCATGAAGCTCCAGCATTAGCATAACTAGTAGTACTCGCCATTCTGATCATATTATTAGATGGTTTTTCTACTTTATTGCAGGGATATCTTGGAATATGCTGGTTTTCAAGATAATTATCTCGTAATATATCGTGCAACAGGCAGACACTATTAAGTATCCACAAGTCTCAGGAAAAATCGGTATAGGTATATAAAATATTCTAAAAGCTTGGGATAATAAACCGAAAATGTTTTCTATCACACGCAAAGCACGACAAAGGCTGTAGTATAAAATATATTTCTGGTTGTCATGTCTTATTTTATAAGAGCAACTGCTTCGTCTCCAATTAGGAAATGTGATAAAATATCGATTGTTCCCGGTATTTTTTCTGGCTCAGGAAAATTTGTTGGTGTATATTTTCTTTCCCATTTCGGACTTGCAAATATATTGCTATCTCCTTCTTTTTCATACGATTCCAAGTCGATTGCAATAAAGGTCTAGTTTGAATTAACTATTGCTAACAATACTATATAGAGAAGTAGCCTTTATTGGTAACGCAATTTGGCAATTTAGGTGTTTCCCGAATTCTCCTTCAATTCTTTGAAACTGGTTTTTATTAATAGGATGCATACACATTGGAAAAATTTTTAGTCGCTGTAAACGTAAACCAGTTGTACTATAATAATTCTTTAGGAAGATTATATGTGAAAAAATATAATAAAAGCACTAACGTAATAAAAGAAGAAGTCCCAAAATCGGATTTAAGAATACATATTGTGTTTAATAGAGATGTAAGTGTAAGTTAGCTTATGCCAAAATTTATCGGGGTTAAAGGGCTTTTTAAATACCAGTAAACGTTCGCTCTCCACCCACCAACCTCTAAAACAAAGCCATCGTTTCATCCTACGAAATATAAACACTCTGTTAGTGCTATATTTCAGTGAAATAAGAAGAATTTTTGAATGTTATTTTGCCTAAATTCAGCACTAATCCAGAGCGCTATTCACTTCGCTCTTCTGAATAGATCCAAAGCATAGTACTTGACCAAATCCACGTGCGAAAAGGTCGATGCGTTCAAGATATGGATATACAGAAGAATGCTGAAAACGCAGTGGACCGCAAGAGTTCGCAAACAGAGTCTCTGAAACGAGGTCGGAAACATTTAACTCCTTCAATAAAATTCGACGATGAAAGATTACGCTATCCATCGACAACGATAATCGAGGACAAAGCAAGGAAATCTCGTGTTCTTCTTTAAGTTAAATTAGAACGAGAGATCCACAGAGTGTAAAGATTAATAAATGCTATACCTGTTCACGTAATGGCGGTCTACATTGTTCCACGTGATGTCAATGTTGGGATGGTTGATATCAGGGAATACCTCATCCAGGAGCGCCCTCTCTCCCGTAAACATGAGTCTCTCTCCAAGGTCTGGGCTGACGTACAGTTTGACGCACTGGTGGATCTCGGCAAGCTGACGGGATGCACGTTGCCTCAGCATACGATCGTTCAAGTAAACTTGAAGCTGCTGCACCATAGCTGTTGACATACGGAAAAACTATCATTCATCATCCTTAACAATTAATAAATGCGAAAATTTCTTTGTTTGTTTGTCGTATGTTCACTTCCAAAATGATCATTAACAGCATTATTTTGAACGGAGATTGCTAAAGGAATAGAAAGTAACATAGGCTACTCGGGCGGTGTTTTTTTTAAACGGAATTGCTGAAGAAACGTATGTTGTAAGGTCAACATAGAAAAAAAACTGTAATAAATATCAAATTATATTTTTTTATATACAGCATATAGATACATAGATTGAACGAGTATATACAATATTCAAATATTACATTCATGTTATTATAACTACAAAACTATATAAAATATAAGTTATTATATAAAATATATAAAACATATATAATATATGTATTCATGCGGATGCATGAATAAGACAGCCAATGTGCACATGGATATTTGAAAGGCCGCATTTGGTCTTGTCTGGTTTATTCTGCTAGTTGAGTGGAATTAAAACTTTCATGTGAGCGGTGCATTGGCGAATGGTTTGTGAATTTGCCGCCGCACGCGAGCGCTCCGTAGAGCGCAAATAACGAAGCCATTTCCATTCAACTGCCGTTGTTTCCGTAACTGGAGATCAGCTAACTTAACTTTAAGGAGAATAATGCAGTGGTGTGCGCTGCAAGGCATACAATATTGTTTTAATGCTTCATTCTTTATTATAATTATTAAAAACGATTTATGGTAGGTAAATTATTCACATCAAACGATAGGTATCAACAATATTTAACCCCTTGAGTATGATACGACCATAAAAAACACGGCTGCTCTTACAAAAAGTAAACTATTGTATTTTCAATTATTCGAAAAAATGTTTGCGCAGAAAATAGAATAGAATAGAATAACTTTATTGTGCTATAAAAACATAACTTAATGAATATTACACTTGTTTTATAAAAAAGACAATTTATGCACAAATGGCAGACTTATCACTATAGCGATATCTTACAGTCAACCATTTGATAAAATAATTCCTAATTTTCGCAGTACAATTACACAAAGAAGTAGTAAAGTTAAATTTAAAATAAACTTATACAAATATATATCAGTAACTTATGCTAAGGTTGCCCAGGGAGGATAAAGGAGAGGTCAAGGTGAGGTATTTGGTTAGTGGCTGTGTAAAAATAAATATTTCTTCAACAGCTTTTTGAAAGTATGCAACAAAGGTGCATGCCTGATAAAGTGAAGGAGCTGATTCCGGAAACGAGCAGAAAGGGCTGTAAAACAGTGCTTGTAAACAGAAGAATGATGTATCGGAATGGCGAGTGTGTAATCCCGGCTTGATCGAAGTGAAAGACCGTGGCCTCCCAAAGGGTGGAAATTCTCCTTAAGATAGGAGTGTGAAGTTGGGTTATTGAGTATGTTGTAGAGTAGCGACATAGTATGCAAATTTCTTCGATCGCGAATAGGAAGCCAATAAAATTGCTCACGAAAGCAACTAACGTGGTCGAACTTTCGCAAATTAAAAACATATGTACCTGAGTAAGATATTTTGCAGATGCTCCAGCTAATTCAACATAACCTCACTGGCATCTATATAACAAACATCACCGTAGTCAAGTATAGGCGTTAAGAGTGTGGACACAATCATTTCTTTATATGACATGGGGAGAAATCTTTGTGTGAAATCTGTGAAAATCAGGTTGTGTAAGAGAATAAACATCGCCCTGCGCCCTGTGGCTGGTATCTCGCCGCCGCACATTAGTTGGTTGCGCTCGGTAATCAAGTGATAAAAAGTATTTTTAAGAAATATTTATAGTTTGTGTATTTATCCGTACAGATAAATATTGATTTCCGAAACGTACTCTATCAGATTTTGTCATTTGATACTAAGCACGATATATTTATCCTAATTTATGGAAATTTGGTGAGGAAATCATTTATTTGATATTTAAGCACTTTAGGTATGACACCTGAGATAATATAATGATTTTAAAAATACCACACACTTCTAAATCAGTTCAAACTTTTAGAAGTTATGGTGGGATAAAGAATCAGAAAACATACATACATGAATCCTAAATATATACCCCTCCTTTTTTTGCGTAGTCGTGTAAAAAAACATAATTTGGGAGCTCATCCCTCAGCCGCCGAGGCGACCAACGCTGCTACGAAGTACCTGCTCATGCCGAAAGTACTTTCGGCATGATTAGGTGCACTCATGCACCCGCACACGCCGAAATTATAGTATATTTTTTTCCATTGGTACACTTTATAGTATGTATCAATACATATGTTGGTACAAATAGAGTTGTCAACTACAACGGGCGAACCCGTCACCTCAGGAAGTTTTAACGATTGTTCGTTCTATCTCCCGTGAAGTGAGCGCAGAAGACTTAAACAAAACGGTCCACCGTCAAGCTCCACCACATGCCCGTAAGAGGCCAACGCCTTATCCGCGAGATAACCAGGTATGTTACCAACCGGGCTTACACTCACGCCCTTACTTCCAATTGTTACCAGATTACTCCGGTCTCACGATTGGTTACCAGGTCGAGGTCGCTTGCGCGGTCCTCTCCCTTACGAAGCGGTGAAACGGTGTAAACCGAATCTATCGCGGACCACGGCGTCCTTTGCCCGGCTGTTCACCCAGGATTGGGTGACCGATGGTCGTTTCAAGAGCAGTCGCCGTAAGGTCCGCAACCACCCCCGCTCTATAGGAAACAGTACTGCTTCCAGACTCCACCGACTATTAGTCAGAGTGCACAATCGATTGGCTTACGCCGCACGGTGCGCAGACCGTCCAGGAGCGCCAGAAGGTTGACTCCTAGGGGAAACTAGCCCTAAGGCCAGAGTCCTGATCGCACTTCATGCGTGGAGGCCACCGGATGGGTGTTGACCCGTGAGTGTGACCAACCCTGAATAGAATGGGTCTTCGTGGCCAACTCAGCAAGGGTTTATTAGCTCCCACATATGTTGGTATATACAGTTTTAAACCCAGATAGCTTACTTTCGTCAAACGCATTGAATACATATCCCCCTATCCCTTTCTAATTGTTGTTTTCTATTACCTACACATTCGCGGTTTCGCGCCAAATTAGTGACATCTAGACTGCGTCGCGAGGTGCTCGCGTTCAGCCGGTAACTAATGTTGTATTTGAGATATCTACTGCATACTCCTCAGTTAAAGGTATGGTTAAGCATACCTTTAAGCATACCAAAGGTATGGTTAAGCAACGCGTAACGTTTAAACCTGTTCTTGTGCCGCAGGTGTGCCAAGAAATGTAAGTAATTTAATAATAGCCGTTCATTTGTAGATTTTGTAATTTAATTGAATATTTAATACCAAAAAAAACTAACTTTCTAAACAGTAGTTCCGGATTTATTCATTGTAAGCATAAGTGCCTATTTGATCTCAAAGGAAAATGTGCCATTTAAGATTTGTAATAAATTACAAATCTATTTACATAAAAGGTAAATAAATATTTATTGTTTAATAATTATCTTTAACAAATGTAATAATATTTATTAAACTATAATAAAATCCTAATAAAAAACATATTTAAAAATAGATCGTCAAAAAGTCGTTATCATAGAATTACAGGAACGATAGCAATCTAGGGTTAAAGAACCTATTGTGTCAAAAAAATCCAGCACGTCAACTAGAGCTGCCAACTACAACGGGCGAACCCGTCACCTCGGGTTTATTAAAAGATATTAGATCGTTCTGTCTCCCGTGAGGTGAGCGCAGAAGACTTGGGACGAAAAACAATCCACTGCCTAGTTACGCCACCTGCCCGTCAGAGGCCAACGCCTTACGGCGAGGCACCGGGAAAGGTACCCAGCTGACAGACTGGCTCCCTGACTACCAGTTTAGAAGGATGCCTCCGTCTGAAATTAACCTTCAGTAAACCTACTGACTCCCGACCGGTTACAGGATCGCGGTCGCTTATGCGGTCCTCTCCCTTGTAAAGCGGTGATACGTTACTTATTCAGCAGGGATCGGGTGGCCGAATGGTCGTTTCAAGAGCAGTTGCCATAAGGTTAACAACTACCCCCGCTCTATAGGAAACATTACTGTTCCCAGACTCCCCCGTCAGTTAGTCGGAATGCACAATCGATTGGCTGACGCCGAACGGTGGGCAAACCGTCCAGGAGCGCCCGAAGGTTGACTCTTAGGACAGACAGTCCCGCAGGCCAGCGTCCTGCCCTGGTTCTCCCTTCAGCGTAGAGGCCGCCGGACTCGTGCGTTTGAGCGACCCTATACAACTGAGTTTTAGTGCCCTAACTGTAACATGAAATATTAGCTCCCTTCCAGCACGTCACCGAGGACTTAATGAAAGGATTTTGAGCATGATCTCCCTTCGGGAGGAAGGTTGACCTGATTGAAAAGGATAGTCGGCGGCAAGCGCGGATAGGCGGAATGCATCGCATTAAACACATTCAATCAAATAGTTTACGCAAATGTACTGACCGGAAAAAAAATCTATATGGTTTCGGTCCAACAAAAAATCAATGTAACATAATTCAAGTCGATTTCGAGATTGAAATATGACTAGTGCGCTATTTCAATCACAACATTTTAGAGTCTTGCTATGACCAAATGATGTCCGCATGCCAAATGTCAACTCAATCGGATAAACCGTTTGGAGACTATCGTGGAGGAATACACATAGATACACAGACAGGCTTCTATCTGGAAATAGTCTTGATCTTCTCAGGAGGGTTTCAAATAGATATTTAAGTCTTCATCTCGATAAAAATTGGCGCATTTTAAAACTTTCCCACCTCGATAGTTGCGATATTTTTATAAACGAAGGCTAAATTACTGGATTGGACCATTAATTTAAATTTTGACATTATTAGTAAACAGTTATCTAAATTATTTTCATGACTATCACATTATTTCTTTAATGGTTGACAATTATAACTGCATTATTGTCTAATTATCAAGGATTTCAAACGGATTTTAAAATTACTTAAATTAATTTATATAGTCACAACTATCACGATAGTTAGATTTCCTTAATAACTAAGAATATTAGACGCAATGACGCATACAAGTGTAGGAATGCCTACCTACTGAAGTAGAATGAATTTATTTACTTGCATTGTAATATATTGGTGAGCCGTGAAAATATAATTAATACAAACGCAATTAATTAAATGTCAACAAATAAACTAAGAATTAAAACAATATTGCAGTAGCCTACTCATATGAGTTAAATCTCTTTATACCCATTATAACTTTACGGACTTCTCTTCATTAGTAGATTTTTCGACGACAACAAGCAGTTCTTTTTAACTACAACTAGGTACACATTAAAAAAAATTGACGGATCAATTAAAACAGTATTACACAGTAGTCTCCCTAGATTAGTTGAATCTCTTCATATTAACTATAAATAGAAGACATTTTTATGAAGAGTTTCTTGACTCATTTTTAATCTACTTTCATTTTCTATATTCTTCAAATTCTGCAGTAACATGTTAAATATTTTGTAGACCTAGGTAATTATCAGTATATTGGTCTTACTATAAGTCCTCGCATTTTTTCGTGTACATAGTTATTTCTGCAACTAGTAAAATATGTGTGAATCCGGTTATGTGCACTGAGAAAAATATAACGATGTAATACACGTGGTCCATGCGTATGAATTAACATGACGGTGTGGGCATGACAGTAGTTACTGTGTCGTAATGTTAAAACATACTATCATATCATCACGTCACAACCTTGCGATCTCGCTTCTAACATGAAGTATTGTACGTTCAGTTATAGTCGGATACATGATTCATGTTGAAACTACAGTATACTGTTATTTCCGTATTAACCGTAAGGAAAGTGTTGATACATATGATCGAGTAATGGAGTTTCAACAAAAAATCATTGTAATTCAATAAAATTACGATTGAAACATCGTTATTCTGTATAAAACCGTAATAACAAAATGGTAATGTAAGAATCACTTCAATGTTTTTCTCAGTGTGTTATTGCGATATTTATGTTATCAAAGATGTCCCATAATACCTCTACTCTGCAATCTAGTCTCACTCTAATTCTGCAAAATGTGACCTGCAGTTGCTATTATCGGTTTTTTAAGTATGTCTCTTATTACACGTTTTGGCAAAATAAATACATGTAAAATATACGGCGCCCTACCCCACATGAGTATGCCTTATCTCATATATTTGGGATTTTTGTCCATCGCGAGACGAGCTCCAATGTATTCGTACACCTATATTTCCGCCTCTTTTTATTCGCCTGCCACAGTATCTTTTTGCGTCTGCCACCGCTGTAACCTCATTAGCTAAAATCTTACATATGTAAGCACAAACGACCTAATCAACGTATAGAAGTTTAGAATTAGAAGAATTACTCTTTTTACCTAATGGTTAAGAGGTCGTATACGAAATTTTGCGCATTTTGTGAATTTACGTAATTTTGCAGACGTGAATTTAAGGTTAAAATACTGTATTTCTATAAGTTTTATTGCACAACATAAAAGATCATTTATATTATTGTCTAATGAGTGAGCTACTTTTTTGAAAATTATTATAGAATTTTGATTAATTGACCTTAAACCGGCGACTGTTTGTGATTTTTTGCTGTTAGAGGTTTAGAATATAACATATTTACGAATAGTTTTGACATCTAAACGGTATAAAAAAAATACAATGTATTTTTGTGAAAGTCCTCTATATAATAAGTGAATCACTTTTTACTACTTTCATATAAAATTGTTGATAAAAAAAATATTTAACTTTGTCAAATTATTTAGAAAATGGGTGAAGAAATGCTTTTGATTTTGGCCTTTTAGAAGGCCATTCCTCGTTCATAAAATAAAAAATACGTGTGGCACTCGGGGACTGCCACGGTAAAGCTATTGCATAGCATTTTAAACAACTTATGCAATAATAATTATTTATTTATTTTATTTTTTCTGATATCAGATAACTGCGCTCTATCGGAAAACGTTGAAATTTTTCCGAATCATTTGCTGCTGCGGAAGCAAATGATTCGGAATAATTTAAACGTCTTTCGATAGAGCGCCGCGCACGAATTTTCGTAGATACAAAGATAGATAATTAAATTATCTTTAAAATGGTGCAGGTTTCATAATAATACGCCAGATAGTATTTTCGTAGTAGTCATTTTTGTGTTCGGTTAGACCTAATTTCACAAATTAATTACACTATGTAATATAAACAAAATCTAAAATATTCAAAGCTAAGAATATTAGAAAAATGTTCTTGTTTAACATATATTTTTTTCGAATCGTAAGCAGTACTCGTTTAGACGTAATTATCAGTTTAAAATCATTAATTTTCGTTAAGAAATTTCTTCATTCGGTCGCCGCGCTGGCCTAGGCCCGCGATAAAAGCTATGCAATAGCTTAAAAATGCAAAACAATAATTAAAATTGGCAATAAAGTCTTTTAAAACAATCTAATTATCGCGTTATGATACTCGCCTATGATACGATTCACGCCTCAAGTCAGCTAGTCCCCGCCGAGCGCTTCCAAAGGGTGGACGTATCTCTTTGGCTCCGAAAATCCTACCTACCTATAGTTAAATTATACCATTGATTATAGAGGTATCACGGCCCACATTGATTTCGTACACGGCCTCTTAAATGCGTTAAACACCCAGTACTTTTACACATGTACAATACACATGCAACTCTTTTATTCGTGTGTATATCCAACTTTATTATAGGAGTACAACACAATACGCTTACAATAGGGCTACGATACCTTTGAATCACCAAGGCTCCCTCATCGTCTGCACGTATGACGTTATTAAAGGAAATATGCATCTACCTGGAATATTAGAAGAGTTTTCTCTGTACGGGCCGGGCCGGTTACCTACACAACTACTTGTATACGATCTCATTTCCTGTTTTCCTCGTAGGCCGGTAGGTAGGATGCTCAAACTATTGAACATTCTGCCGCCGGAGATTGACATCTTCAGCGCTTCCTGTGGCATTTGGCTAGGGAATTAGGAATTAAAATAGAATAAGCAGTACTTTTAGTGTTTTCATGTATTTTTAAGCTATTGCATAGCTTTTATCGCGGGCCTAGGCCAGCGCGGCGACCGAATGAATAAATTTCTTAACGAAAATTAATGATTTTAAACTGATAATTACGTCTAAACGAGTACTGCTTACGATTCGAAAAAAATATATGTTAAACAAGAACATTTTCCTAATATCCTTAGCTTTAAATATTTTAGATTTTGTTTATATTACATAGTGTAATTAATTTTTGAAATTAGGTCTAACCGAACACAAAAACGACTACCACGCAAATACTATCTGGCGTATTATTATGAAACCTACACCATTTTAAAGATAATTTAATTATCTATCTTTTTATCTACGATTTTTTTCGAATAATCCGTTTTTTTGCTTTATCGAATAAAAAATTCGTGCGCGGCGCTCTATCGGAAGAAGTTTAAATTATTCCGAATCATTTGCTACCGCAGCCGCAAATGATTCGGAATAATTTCAACGTTTTCCGATAGAGCGCAGTTATCTGATATCAGAAAAAATAAAATAAATAAATAATTATAATTGCTTAAGTTGTTAAAAATGCTATGCAATAGCTTTACCGCGGCAGTCCCCGAGTGCCACACGTATTTTTTTTTCTATAATTGTACTAATATGTAGCGTATTGTTATTGTAATAAGCATATAACTGTGAAGCTATATATTAATAATTTTCAACAAATAAACGTTTTCGTGATATAAGTTTTGAAGAAATATCGGGAAAACCAGCATGAGCACTTCTTTGTAAAGTCCCGGCAGCGGCAAAATATTGTGAAACCGCAAAAAAAATCAAGATGTCGACGGATATACACATTTTGACCCCTCACGAGACGATTAAGACCATTTCCAGACTGAACTCTGTCTGTGAGTCTGTGTATGTGTATTCCTCGACGATACATTAATTTATACATTTTACAAATCACCGAAATCGGAATAAAGGTTCGCCAATAACTCACTGCCATTCCTCAAACTCCTTGTACTAGATTTTTAGGTGTACATGTCGACGAAATTTTAAAATTGAACTTCCAATGTGAAAACCTCGAAAGTTGGTTAAGTCGGGCATGTTATGCTTTGAGTGTTATAAGAAGGTCGTTGGATGAATTGCAAACAAGAAATGTTTATTTCAGCTATATTGAAGTTATCCTAAGGTATGCCATTACAATCTGGGGAAATTGTTATGCTTGTCATAGGGAACCCATATTTATACTCCAAAAGAGAGCAGTATACGAATAATTGCAAAGGTGAAAAGGGAACAGTCGTATCGACCCATTTTTAAAAGGCTAAGAATCCTTACCTTAACCTCACTCTATCTCTTTAAAATACTGACTGAGTTTTTTAAGAATATAGAAATACATTATAAAAAGTTTTCAGATATACATACTAAAAATACGAGAAATATTTTTAAGCTATTGCATAGCTTTTATCGCGGGCCTCTAGGCCAGCGCGACGATCGAATGAAGAAAATTAATGATTTTAATTGATAATTACGTCTAAACGAGTACTGCTTACGATTCAAATATGTTAAAAAAGAACATTTTCCTAATATTCTTAGCTTTGAATATTTTAGATTTTGTTTATATTACATTGTGTAATAAATTTGTGAAATTATGTCTAACCGAACACAAAAACGACTACTACGCAAATACTATCTGGCGTATTATTATGAAACCTGCACCATTTTAAAGATAATTTAATTATCTATCTTTTTATCTACGATTTTTTTCGAATAATACGGTTTTTTTGCTTTATCGAATAAAGAATTCGTGCGCGGCCTTCTATCGGAAGACGTTTAAATTATTCCGAATCATTTGCTTTCGCAGCCGCAAATGATTCGGAATAATTTCAACGTTTTCCGATAGAGCGCAGTTATCTGATATCAGAAAAAATAAAATAAATAATTATAATTGTATAAGTTGTTAAAAATGCTATGCAAAAGCTTTGCCAGGGCAGTCCCCGAGTGCCACACGTATTTTTTTTTATACCATGTACTAAACTAAACACAGCAAGGCAAGACACAAAATACTCCGGGCCATATTACTTTAACAGGCTACCGGCAATTACATAGGTTCAAGGACCCAATAATTATAAGAAAACTTTTTTTTCAAGAAAGCTGTATATCCAGCGTTAGCCTTATGCTATATCGCTGGCTGGCTGTTCGGCAATCAGACCGATGCACAGCAGAGTTTAAAGAGCGAGCGGATCGCCTGGAGCGCTGCACCGGCGCCGTTCGGCCAACGCCGTGAGCGACGAGCGCACGGTGCCGAGTGGGCAGGAAAGAGAAAGAGCCGCACCCTTCGCTTATTATTTATTTGGGCTGCGGGCTGTAACGTTGGGACCGATTCACTCCATCCATATGCTCAGCACAGTATACTGTGTACTCGGGTATAAGTCGAACGCTCATACGCCTCGGTCACATAATACAGACCGTAGCTTCTCTTATAACAACATTGACATCGAAGCGAGGGACGTCACGAGCTGTAAGGGCTCGCATATGTTTGCCATATGAGCGCTATTCCATTCGAAACGTTTGACAAACCCCACCCACGCGTAACGCGAGCTACAGGCGTTTGCCATAACGCTCACCTACCTCTCACCCTATCCGCATCGCCTTGCCACTTAAGAGTGCGCCTACTGCTCTTACTCGGCATACTGTGCCTGTAAACATACCATCATTGACCAAAGTTACCAAAATTACCAAATTAAACGTTGATTCTCCTAGTGCAAAGATAAACTCGTAAGTTATCAGATGGACTTTTCCACTGTTGGACTTTTGGTCTAGTGCAGTGTTTCCCAATTAGTGGTACGCGTACCCCCAGGGGTAGGTACGCGAAGTAGCATCGAGGGGTACGCGTGGCTATCTCTTGACTAAAATAATTTAATCATTAAAAACCAATACGTAAACAACAATGCACGACGTACCTTTGCGAGAGCGGATTTTGGGCCATGGCAAACTTAAAAACTAAACGTGGTCACAGACTTCAACACGAAAACGAGTTGAGACTAAAACTGACTAAAATAGCAACCAGATTTTTAAGAGTTCTGAAAAGAAGAACGTGCACATTTGTCACATTTACCGTCATTAGAACTGTATTTTTATGGTGATAAATGTAAAAAAAATGTCATGATACGAGTTGAAGTCTTTCTTTAAGTGGTACGCAGGAAAAACTAATTAAGAACCACGGGTCTAGTGTAAACTATATATATTAACGTATATGAACGACCATCTCCTAATATATTCACTGATGTCGTGAAAGATATGTGTCGAGTAAGGGTAGGCTCCACGTAACTTTGAATTTTATATTTTAAATTATGTCCGGAATATAATTTTTTAAACTACTAAATACTATGAAATTTACGTGGTGAAAATCAGTGACGAACTCAAAAATGCTTTAGCTGGGATGATGTACTCACTCATATAAAATATTTGTCGCAACACCTAACTCATGTATTCTCAAAATGAAATTTTAAAAATGAACAACGTTTTAAATTATTTGAGATACTTTCTTTTTAAATGAGTTCAGAAATATTTTTTTTTGTATCATTTGTTTCTTTTCAGTTTTGTTCACTGCGTTTCAAAGACTAAGGGATGTTTATCTGTTTTATAAAGTTCCTTAACTTTTGGACTTTAAAACCGATACAGTACCTGTTACTTTAAAAATCGTAATCTAAAAGTCATGGGTCCATGTTAACTCATTTTTATCAAAATGGCCATGTATATTTGCTTTGCATATAGCAGTAATATACTGCTTATATTTAACCCTAAACAAAATACGTTTACTTGAATATTACTATTGAATGAATAGAAATTTACTATTGATAACAGACATCACAAAACTCTAAAAATACCTACTTTTGAGCACTAAAATCATAAATTATTTTCGTAACTTTTACTGACATATTCAATTATATAGCGCCATTTGACGTTTGTCGGTGTTCCAACATGAGTGAAACAAACTGGTAAATTTATGGATATTTAAAACTTGCGTGGCAACATTTAAGAAGGGAGGGGGGCAAGCCTTCCAGCTGCCCAATGGTCCCCACTCTCCCCTACTTGTAAAATATAGGAGATTCATAAATATTACTTATAGAGATTTCTCAAACTATTTGTATAACAATTATGGTTGTTTTTTTTATTATACCTTCTATTCTGGTTATGCAATATGTTGTTTTAACGCTTCCGTATGTATCCACCGCTTATCCATTTTTTCTACTGCGATATCATAAAGCAGCCAAGTGAATGATGTGGAAAAATCAGAAGCCTCACATCACCACATACCAATATTAGAAAAACACAAAACTATCCGATATGGCGCAAATTTTAAAAAAAAAATAAATCCTATGAAGTTGCCATTACGTGAAATAAATTTAGGACTAAGAATTTTGTATGTTTTTTTAAATAATTAATTGATATAAGTATTAATCCCTATTCTCTATGCAGTTTACCATTTTATGGACCTCTGTTGTAAACCTGTCGTGGACAGAAATCAATAAATGATTTAAGTATGTTTTTCACTGCCCTTTTCGAAGTTGATTTTCCCTCTTGTAAAAGTCATCCAAATTCCGAAATCGACATAGATATCATTGTCGCATAGCAAAGCCGCAGCAAGGGTTGACTGTTTACGCGCCACTCCGGAAATAACAAAGCAGGATATTGCGGTGGGAGGCAAAGCGGCTGTCGCATCCTGCAGAGCACAATGTACTTTTAAACACAGGTCTTTAAATCGTTAAGCCAGGTGTGATATTGCGAGACAGTAGTCAGTCGGGTAGAGGGTGGGGGAGGGCGGAAAAGGGAGGGGGGGGGGGGTCGCGCCATCCCTTGACTGGTCAGGGAGTTAATTAATTAATTAATTTATTGTTTGGAAAATGTACAGCGCTAAAGCTCCAAAATAACATTTTAACTACGGCTACAACTGGCCCATAAAATGTATACTATAGTTATTCAAATTACAAAAAACTATTGATTATATCAGATTATTCATTCAAAAAATGAAAAAAGACCTAAAGATAATATACACTGTATGTTTTTAGGAAGAAGGAAAAAGAGAAGGAGAATGGCGTTAGGTAGGTGTTAATTGTTCAATTTACCAAAAAGAAGTAAGTTATAATTAACGAATACAAAAGTCAGGATCCTAAGTCCAAATCATCCAAGGCGTAATACTAGACACTGGCCTCATTTACACTAGACATATTGGTCATATCATAGACAAGGCTTTGACCCTTAGAGCTAGTAAAAACCGTTCCGAAATATCAAATGTTTAAAGACAGTCTATTAACTTAATGTGAGCGAATTGTTTTGGAATACGTATCTACAATTTGGTCACCACACTATAACAATCTCAAAACTAGACTGGAGATTATTCAAAAAGTTTTCATTAAGCACTTGAATTATCGGACTTACACTGATGAAAACCACACGGACAGCCTACAAAGTAAAAATGATACCCGAAAGATTTTTTTGTTTGCGTCAGCTGTAGGTACATTAGGAAGTACTACGTCGCCACGCCTAAATATATTACGCAAAAACCGGTTCCAGCTTAGTTATTGATATCTGATGTTTGCCAGCACTTGAAAAATGAATACCTTCGAGCTTGTAGTAGCGTTTCCCCATAATAGGATTCCGTTAGGGCATTCTGATATGGCAGCATGCGCGATATGTAGAATATTGCAGCACACTCGCCGGCCAAACTTGACTTTTCTTATAGAGAAGATTACAGGGCGGAAGCCCATTGCAAAAATCTGCGATAAAATTCAGCCAGAAAAGATTTTGGTCTATTATCCTTTGATTGTGATCGCGCAATTTTTTTTATCGAGATGCAGACGGATATATACATTTCGACCCTTCCCGACACGATTAGGTCCGTTTTAAGACTGGAGGTCTGTCTGTGAGTCTGTATGTCTGTGTCTTTGTGTATTCGTCGACGATAGTGCCCAAACGCTTTATCGGATTAAGCTGAAATTTGGCATGTAGACATCGTTTGGTCAGGGCAAGAGTAAAAATATTTGTATTTGAAATCGGTCCACCAGAGGGCGCGTTAGTCATACTTCAATCTTGGATTATTTCAGATAGAGGACTAGAAATTCGGTACACAGATACCTTGTTGGACTGTAATCACGTTGTAGCTTATATTACAATATACTACTTTTTGTAATCAGTCAGGGGCAGGGAGAGGGGGGGGGGAAGTTTAGCATGCAAGGGGGTGGGTTCTGCTTGCCGGAAAAGTCTTGGGGTAACACAGCCGACTTTATTTTTTTTTTACTTAACGCTATGCTTTGACTGTTAACAGCTAGTTCGAAGACGGTGTATCACTTTGGCATTTAGACGAGATCTGAATATACATAGTCTTTCCCGCGACGACTTTATCGTATACTGATTCGAAATATCTGGCTTTCCATTTAATTAAAGGCGAGTATCTTATCGACTCCGAGATTAATAAACTAGTGTTCGAACTTCCGCTTTCGAAATATAGATTTTGAATTTCATCGATGTCATCTTCTCAAACCAACAACCACTCAAACGATTAAAAAAAACCTGCTTTGAATAACTTCCAAAATGTTCACCAAAAAATCAACGCCTCTAATGTTTCTTCACATGCACGGGCTTTGTGTAAATAATACGGACTTAAACACCAATAAAGTAGTATTATAGATACTAACGTGTTATTTCAAAGTATTTCGCTTCTTCTAGCAGCAGGTCGATCTCGTCAAAGTTGTCCGGGATAAGGAGTCGTGAGTTTCTCATGAAGTTCAAAATATGACGAAACATTCTGCCGTCTCGGTCTATAAAGTAGTGCTGCTTTAGAGAGTCCAGAACGATGGGTATGTTGCCATTGAACATCTTCGCCAAGCGAGATTCTGGATATCTAAAACAAAACATTTATTTTATTCTCTGGAGCGTAATCAGCGGGATATGAGAGATTTTTAAAAACCTTCAAAAAAAAGGAGGAGGTTATCGATTGGGTTGTTTCTTTTTTTTTTCTTTTATTAATATCTGTTACCTCAGAACTCCGTCATTTATGAGCCGATTCGAAAAATTATTTTTTTATTTGAAAGGATATGCTTCCAGATTTGTACCATTATTATCAAAATCTAGTTCTGATTATAGGATTCATGAGGAATTAAGGAACTCCTGAAATATTATCATATGAAGTTGAAAATTTACATGTTGTTTCATTTCCAATGACAGTGAATTTTATATGGTAAGCATGACGTGTTTCTACACCCAGGGTTGGCTTCCGACGAAGGGACTCCTCAACGGTTAACAGCACAGACACGAAATTTTGTATACATTTTTTATTTATAATAGCCCGTTCTAAGTTTTAACCTTGACATGGCTGCTGCACCCAGGGTTGGTTCGCGACGAGGGGACTTCTCAACGGTCAATAGCAAAGACACGAAATGTTGTATACGCATTTAATTATGATAGGTCGTTCTAAGTTTCTTCATGACATGACTGCTGCAATTAAAAAAAAAGTCGCCGGGGGGGGGGGGCAGCATTCGATAGAGAAATATTGAATACGATAAACAAACTAATCGAAATCCACCCAGTAAGACGCGGGATAGTGGGGGGGGGGGGATGCTTACAGGCAACGACATATTTAACAACGTAGTCAGTGCATGCTGAGTGGTCCTGGAAACACGAGATCATTGTTTGTAGCATTGTTTTGAGGAAATTTTATTACTGCTTTGTATATTTATTTATATATTTATATAAGTAATGCAAATATTTTTAAAAAATCAGTACATCAAGTATTGCGGACAAATCTAATTGGCCAAAGCTACTTTTTCCCGGAGACTCCAGGTTACTAGCCCCGAGTACTACCCACCTATTTTTTTCCTGAATTCTAATAAAAAGACTTGTACACTCTGAAACCTGGTTTGACTTATCCTTTTTTTGCATCAAATATCTACGTTTTGGTCGGTATTTGTTTTAAATGAATGAGGAATTGATCCCAGCAAAACCATTTTTTTTTAAATTTTCACAACGTATTTCTCATAGTAATAAAGAGTTTCTCATAGTAATAACAAAATGATACTCTAATGAGTATGTACTTTACAGTATACATTTATCTGTCAATTCATATATAATTTACAGTGGTTAGTTCCTTCCTTAATTTCGGCAATGTTGATGTGTTTCGGTTTACATGACACTTACGCTTTATGAATGAGTGCACATGCTATTATAGATAAAAACGATTACCTTAAAATGTATATTGGAATGTCGCTTGAATTCAGTAAATTCGTCTGAAATATTCTTAACGTTATCTATTTGAAAATAAAACTGAGAAAATCTATATCCTTGGGGAGATATGTGAAATTATTATGATTATTAATTTCATATTAGGTTATCAGAGAACAGAGTTCAATAAATATTCACTCTCCTGTCTACACATATACTCAATTTTATGCAGATCGTAGTTGTATAGGTAATATCTTCCCAACTCCGATAAATACGGTCTAATAAATTTCAGTACACTGTTTCTAAATAAATAGTACGATTTCTAAATAAATAGTCCTGTTACGTATATTCCCATCAAAAGGTCAAAGTAAACATTGATTAAGTTAGGCAGTCACGGTGAGCTTACCTATGCAGGCGTGCATCTGACTGCTGTTGCTAACTTTCTAAGGTGCCTCCAGCTACCGCTCTTCTATCGGTTTGTACTTTACTAGCCTCACAGTCAAAGTCCCCTCACTAACAATACCAACAAATTAACATATGCGTTTTTAGGTACTGTAAACCTGAAAGCTCTAATATTCAGTTTTATTGCGTTTATTACAGTGGATGTGCGAAGTTTGTGATAAGTATTTTTATTTCATGTTTATTTCATGGGAAACACCGACGATCAACATCATTCTTTTCCTAAACTTCAATCTACTGCGAATTTACAACGATACCAGGCATTCATGTATAAATATGATAAAAAATATCACCCGAAGCTTCAATTATTATAAATGAAAAATTTAAAGGAGAAATTATGGCATGTCAAATTCTAACGTTTGCAATTTTCGGTGGGGACTCGCATTTGCTATGACCATCAACAAAGCGCAGGGACAACTGTTATAATTGTAACCGGTATGGACTAATTTTGAATAATCCATGATTCTCACTTGGACAGAATGTACGTGGTCTAATCACGCGTTGGAGAAACATTTTGATTGTTGTGTGCTCCGATCGGAATAGCAGAAAATAATTTGTATCCAAATGCACTCCAATAAAATAAAAATAAAACACATAAAAAAGTTATCATCAAAAAGGGTATCATAAAAAAAGTGAACATTGTTTTTATTATGAATGACTGCAACCTATTGTTTGCACTGGGAAAGCTTCGTTTGAGGCTTTTCAATAACGTTTACTAACAATTGACAAAACGCTACACGAATTCCCGGCTTTGACTTAAAGGGGAGGGGGGGGGGGGGGTAAAACGGGCACGTGTTTTTTTCAACACTAAGTAATTGCCATCAAGAACGAATCTCAAAAGTTTGAGACAATTAAAAGTAAATACAACCAAATCACGACCAGATAAATGCTCAATAACGAATGAGTAGTAATAATAACGTAAAATACACAAAAAAATAATAAACACAAGTAAAGTGCCTCGCAATTTTATTAAAAAATCCGAGCAAAATATTTTTTTGCACAGATTCTAAACTCGTTCTCGCAGGCGAACAGGGTTACTGCAGCAAGATAAGAGGAGCGCAGGGTTTTCCTAAGCGGTACGGAGCACGCCATTTTTTTAAAGTGACTATACACGAGGGTGCCCGCTTTAGGCACTATGCCCGCTTTATGCCTCCTTCGCCTAATTGTTATTTTCTAAATAGACCACGTAATTGGACGTGGTACTGGTTTTATTCGGTTTTACCAGGTACCTACTATCTAGTAAACGAGGTATTATTACTTGGTTAGCGTGTCGAGAGAGGAAGTGTAGATGGTGCCGCCGACGTCGATGTGGACTGGAGCTGTGTAGCAGGAGGCCGGTGCGACGAGCGGTATTCCTGAGAGCGGATTGGCCCCGGTGCTGACGGCGTACGAGGCTGCCGGCGACGGCGATGCGGACGACGCGTTGTCTGGCGACGCGCTCGCCGCAGCTGAGGCTGCTACGGCCGACGCGGCTACCGCCACAGCTCCTGCGTTTTGGTGGCCGACGGGCGGCGACGCCGCCACCGGTGCGGGTGGGGAGAAAGCCGGCAGATTTTCCGGCGTCGGCTGCAACGCCCTGGAAATAATGTACAAAATCAATCTCCTGCTCGCCGGATACCGTATTTCCTTACCCATTCGATTCTTACCCATCCGAATACGGTGAATTTCGTCAGGTACTTAATTAATCATGAAAGTGGAAATATTTTATATCTAAAATAGAGCAGTATACAGGATTGTATAAGTTAGTAGATGGTAGATATCAATTTAAGATCGGGAAACAAATGATGGAATTCAACATAAATTATTTTTTTCTTTAGCACATCATGCACGCAAAAACTTTTGGCTTGGCTTTTCTTGATCCAAAAGTAATTAAAACAATGACATCTTATCGTCGGAATTATTTATTGTAAAATGTGTGCGGTCGTGTCGTTTTGACTGGAATAGGAAATAATCAAAACCGCGACAGCCCTCACGCAGCCGGTAATGCACGCATTAGGGGCTCTGTCTATAATAAAAATAAATAGAAATCTATAATAGTTATAGTTATCTATAATATAATTATTATGTCGGAGTGAGTCAACTTACCCCGTGACCAAACAACACCGATTTGGCGCAGCTTATGGGTATATAGACAAAATATTATTTAAGTTCTAACATTTTGTAGATTTAATTGCAAAAAAAAGCTGGGAAGATATCCACCAACCTAAGGAAGTAATAAAATGGGAACAATATTCTTAAAAAAATAATTAGAAATAATACTGAGCCATTTTTGCAGGAAACTAAAATAGGAAAACAATTGACACGAACTCATTTACAATCATCTACTCTGAGTGACCTTTATATTCTAGTTCTTTTAAAATTGCAGCATATCGTTGTTGCTTTCTCCCTTTGTTGGCTCAGGGTTGACTCCCGACGAGGGGACTCCTGAACGGTCAATAGCACAGAAACGAAATTTTGTATACGCATTCAATTATGATAGCCCGTTCTAAGTTTCACCGCGACAGGACTTCTGCACCCAGGGTGGGCTCCCGACAAGGGGACTCATAAACGGTCAACAGCACAGAAACGAAATTTTGTATAGGTACCTAAGCATTCAATTATTATTATGATAGCCCGCATTCAATTATGATAGCCCGTTCTAGATTTTACCGCAATAGGGCTGCTGCACCCAGGGTTGGCTCGGGACAGAACATTTTAATAAAAGCTTGTTTTTAAAAATGTGTTTTTACTATTAACTTATTATATGTGGAAGTCAAATATACTTGTTATTGTAATACGGTATATTTTTTAAATATTTATTTATTTATTAAAGAATTACAAACACGGCTTTTTTATTTTAAAGAGAAAATAAACAAAATGCACGAAAAATTCAAACTTTTAACACTTTCAATTGGACGGCTGTCGGTAACTTCAACCAAAAGAACCGCATAATGCTGGTCACTATTAGTACAATTGTAGAGTCTGTGAATTTCCCCTAATAATAATTTGCAGGCTTTGCCTGCAAATGCTGTCTATTAAGGATAAAAATATAGAAATGTAAACCTACTAACAAGTTGCCTGTTTCATAAAATGATATAAAATGAGAAAGTACGTAAAACAAAAAGAATACCAATTTCTGAAAAAAGTTTTATCACTGACTTTTAGTTTGAGACAGCCGCCGGCATTTATAATACGGTTTCTCTAATATCTTATGATCGCTGTAACACCAATGCTTTCGCATAAAGTATCGGTTGTATTCTAATCTGGAATCCATTCTCCAATAGCGGCCGCCACACGTAGAGTTCGGACTGCGCATCTAGAGGACTGCGTTCCGAACTTTTGGATCGCGGTCTGATCTAAGATTCGAACTGTACGTGTAAACATTTTTTAATAGTTTAGACTGCAGTTTAGACTGGCGCTTGGAACGTTATACATTTTAACAGTTTTCAGCAGCAGTAAGAAAAGGATACTCGTTTGATCATCGCGTTGGCTGGATTTGAAGTTAGCTTCAACAACCGAATGTGGGTAAAACAATATAGACGAAGATATCGACATCTACCTATGTTAAGTGAGTTAAGAGAAAGTTATCCAGAAGACTTTAAAAATTGCCTAAGAATGGATAGTAATGATTTTGATTCTTTATTGGGAATGGTACGCCACAAAATCACAAAGCAGCATACAGTAATGAGAATGCTCCTCTTAAATTTTGCAGAATGCTCCTCTTGAATTTTGTATTTTTTTGTAACAAACTCTAGATATGCTGATGCAAATCCTATTTTCTTACAAAAATCTACAAGTTCGTCATAAGCGACGTTTTGCATATTGATATTACTGTAGTCTTTACTTTTTATCTTCCACGGGCATGGATGTTCACGGAATAAACGAATAAATTGCGTAATAGTTTCCGTACTCCAAACAGACATGTTTTGTTTTTGACGCAGATCGAACGTTTTGACGTAGATTGACGTTTACACGTGATGCGTGCGCAAAACTGTGACGATATGCATACGCGTCGACGCGCGTCAAATGCATCTACATGTGCGTATCGGAAGGGGGGATGGAACGGCGCGTGGTGTTTCCCGCGGTCCGAACTTTACGTGTGGCGGCCGCTATTGTATTGGTTTCGTATTTAAATATGCCCGATATCGTGATATTTCAGAAAGGGCGCTCATTTTAATGGTCGCTGTTTAGTAATACATTACGATCACAGTAAATTTGGAAAGAAATGCATAAAGTAAAAATAAAAGCATGTTTCTTTTGATTTGTTAAATTAACTGTAATTTGGGTAATTCTAGACTAACTATAATTGTGGGTATATATAGTATAGTTGGAAAGCAAAATTTGACTAAATCTTTTCACTGTGTTCTAAATTTTTAATAACTGGCAAGGTCAATCATATTTTTACCGTTGTTTTATTAGAATATTTTTTTTTTGATATTTGCATCACTATGGCAATGCCGCTTTCTTCGATCTGACAGAAGATCTGGCCGCAAAAGTGGAAATGCTACAGAACATCCCTCGAAGTCTTCTGCGTGTCCTTCGCCTACCGATCGCGAGTCTACCCTTTCCCGTTTCGCAGGGTTGTTGTTGTCGACAGCAAGGGCAAATGAGCGACCATAGCGGTTAAAACTGCCCGGGTTGTGGACAAGGTTCTGCCCTCGCCTGTCAACTAGAAATCTAACCATCTCCTTCCTTCGCCCTGCGTCTTTATTTAATTTCATTAACTTGTTGTTCTTTAGCCAGGGAGCTAATGGGCCCTTACTGTGTTGGCCATGAAGACCCATTTTGTTCAGGGTTGGTCACACTCACGGTTCAACACCCATCCGGCGGCCTCCACGCATGAAGTGCGAGCCCGGGTAGGAGTCTGGCCTTAGGGCTAATTTCCCCTATGAGTATTCCTTCTGACGCTCCTGGACGGTCTGCGCACCGTGCGGCGTGAGCCAATCGATTGTGCCTTCTGGTTAACAGTCGGGGGAGTCTGGAAGCAGTACTGTTACCTATAGAGCGGGAGTGGTTGCTGACCTTACGGTGACTGCTCTTGAAACGACCATCGGCTATTCGATTCCGGGTGAACAGCCGGGTAAAGGATGCCGTGGTCCGCGAAAGATTCGGTTTACACCGTTTCACCGCTTCGTAAGGGAGAGTACAGCGCAAGCGACCTCGAACTCGAAACCAGTCGAGTGACCGGAGTAATCTGGTCGCAACTGGAAGTAAGGGCGTGAGTGTAAGCCCGCTGGGTAACATACCTGGTTATCTCGCGGATAAGGCGTTGGCCTCTTACGGGCACGTGGCGGAGCTTGACGGTGGACTGTTTTGTCCTAAGTCTTCTGCGTTCACTTCACGGGAGATAGAACGTACATTTCGTTGAAACTTCCTGCGGAGACGGGTTCCCCCGTTGTAGTTGACAACTCTAGTTGTTCTTTAGTCATTGTAGTTTTTCTAGTTTCAGTTTATTTTATCGTTTTAATAATATTTTTTTGTAGCCAATGCAACTTATTATACACACCATACTTAGATGATAGATATATATATTGACGATAGACATTGACGCAAGGTTATAAGCACGCATTTTTCTCGAAAATAAAGATGAAATATTATATTGCTCAGAGGATTAGCAATACTCACCTCCTTGATCCAGATTCTGGGACAAACATGAGTGGATTCAGCAAGCTTAATGGAATCTGAGGATCGTAAGATGGCGGTTGACCATGCGATAGCCTGCGCCTGTAACAACATAAATGACAACTTTTGTAATTTTATAAACATCGGTGAAATAACTCGGTTTTATTATATTTTGCAATTTAGGACCGGTTTTCACTTCACTGTATATAATACCTAAGCAGGGAGAGTAGGTAATTATTTGTGATCATGCAAAATTTCGTTTTTGAGATTTATTGTATTTTTGAAACATCATTTTTGAAAACGTCGATCGATGGTGCAATGCTGTGCTTGCAATGAAATATTCGCAATTTTTAAAAGGGAATTCCATCGTCACAAGCTACTTAATATTAAGTCATGCAATTGAGCCAGGTTATCTTTTACCGCGACTGGAGCACATACTGCTGGTCTAATATCTAGAATATAATTTATTTTTACTTTACCAAAACGAAGACCAGTTACCACACAGACTTTAGTATTTTTTGAATAATCCTTAAAAGTTAATTGCACCTAAGAATTACACTAAATATACACATATATACATAGATTTACTCCAAAATTACTTTGAATGTTTTCTTGAAATTTTGCACGAAGATAGTTCTTAAGGATACTACTGATGTTCACCTAATTAATACCTGAAGTCAAAAACTTCTGAAATTTGAAAAAAATGTGTTTTTTTTTCTGTTGTAAATTCGACACACACATACGGGGGCGTATTGGTTAGGTTGTCTGATCTCACATTGTATGGTTCTGGTTATGATTTCGGCGGGGTCACCATTTTCCATTGGGATAAAATTAACGGAATTGCAATTAAATTACGTCGATCCAATGCAATAATAAGACACACACTCTCACACACGTTACACGCATACATATATATAAACACTTCATAGTAGGGTTCGTTGTAAGAGATTGTCGTATGATAATAAACCCGCCCATTGTGATATTTCATAATAAAGAGTGGAAACAAACAAGCATACTGACTCGCAGTGTAGCCACATTTAGAATGCACATGTACAGAGGGTAAGACAATTTTTATTCTCAAACGTACATTTCAGTACTACTTCGAATTTTTCAAAATGATGACACTTAAAACTGAGCTTAATAATAATATCAATTTTTTTTTCTTTATTTTTATTTATTTATTTCTGGAAATGGTAATTTTAAAAATAAATATATTCCTTCTTTTATATCTTCTGAATATACTTAACTCGATTACTGTACTTCTAGAATAGGTAAAAAAATCCTATGATAGCAATAACTATACTGTAATATATATTCGTTACTATAGATATCACCGAGCGTTAGTAGTAAGTAAAGTTCAATAGTATAGTAAGTTGGAAAAATGCAAATCAGTACTGAAATGTATGTTTGAGTATAAACATTTTGCTATATCCTTTGTAGTATGAGAATTTGTTTGTTTGTTCGTTTGAAAAACTTTATTGCACATTTAAAAGAGTATAACATGGTAGGCCTATTGCCAAGCAACAATATCTTGTACAATATCTTACATATAATCTTGTACAATATCTGACATATATATCTTACGCTGTTGGCGGTTGAAGTCAAGGTTCTCAGGACACCTTTTATATGACCCTCCCTGTATTAGGGAAGGCAGTGCGTCCCTAAATAGGGATGCCTTGTCGTCAGGCTTGCTGCCGAGCTCGTCCTCTCAACACGCTACACGTCCCATCAAGACACAACCCCACCATCAGTGCATTATCGCCGCAGGGCGTGGGTACAAGTCCGGTCCATTGTTCAAAAACTAGAGGTCATCTGCGCGCGAATAGTTTCCAACGGGTAAGCGGTTGCGCTGGTGCAGACTCACTTTCTCGTCCCTGCAATCCATGCGCCAATGGAGGGGGGATCCGCCACGATTGGAGGAAAGAGGGTTGCAGTTTCTGGCCGTCGGTATCCTAACCCTTAACCGGACGCCCTAGGCCTTTTACGATACCGTGACGTCTCGCCGCTTCCGCCAACATCCGTCGCTTATAAGCTGTCGAGTTGCCTTTTTCGCCGGGCCAGTCTTAGTAAACTATGCTGGAGGTATTCGCAATCATACCTGTCAACCGAAGCGTGCAGGCCCCCTCTCGACCAGGTTTAGCCCACCAGCCGACGTGGTTTACCGCGGTGTGGCCGCTGCTTGTAGAACAGCTACTTGGAGCCATAGAACGCCTGTTCCGGCTGGCGTAACAGAAGAGAGCCGGCTGAAGTAACAAATAGAGTAATTCACTTTTTGTAACGGCAGTCGTGTTTTTCATTCCTTTTAATATATTCACTTGTATATTAGGTGAATATCTATTAATAGATTTTTTAAAACTGGATCAGATTTTCAAATTCAGTGGCAATGTCTAGTTAATAAGAGATTTTTCCTTTAAAAGTTATTCTTCGGATTATTCGAGCGATTTATAGGTGTAGATATTTCCGTAAAACGAAATACTGCTCCGTATTACAAATACCCGCGAGACGAAACCTAAATTCGCGATGGCCGTTCATCCTTTGTGAGCGCAATTATTAAGCCGAGAACCGGCGGCGTTTCGCCCGCGGCTATCGGCATGGCGCGGGGTGGCGCGGGGCGGCGCGGGGCGGCGCGAGATGCAGCGCGGCCCGATTGCCTCGGGCGGTCTGGCAATTGTCAGTTTGGAATAAAAATACTACGTCTCTAACGTAGGTTACATTCGAGCATAGAAAATATTTCTGCTTTCAACCTTAGAAATTAACTTCAGCGAGTTGAGGTGTGCCGTACCTGCGAATCTGCAGAACCAGTGCAAAGCTACACACAACGACTAGGTTAGTCGATTTGAACACGACAAAGACCTCTACCTCACAAACAGTAATGTAGTTATATTTTACTTTATAGGCCTATCAACCGACGAGAAGCTAAAGTATTGTGAAAGCGCTAAAAAAATGAAAACGACAAATAAAAAAGACATATACATGTTGACACCCCCAAGATGATTAAATGTGTATTCCTCCTTGATATCGCCCAAACACTTCATCCGATTGAGCTGAAATTTGGCATGCAGTAATCATGTTATCATGGCAAGAGTTCAAACGATTGTAGTTGAAATCGGTCCACCAGAGGGCCCGCTAGTCATACTTCAATCTTGAAATATTGTAATTAGAGACTTAAAATTCGGCACACAGATGCCTTGTTGGACCGAAATCACGTTGCGAAATTTTGGTAGGAGTATCTCGTAGACAAGCGACACGAATAATATATAAAATCCGCCATATTTAAGAAAATACTGCAGTATTTTGGAAAAATACCATGTTAACACCACGGAAAATACTACAAATATACTGCGAATTGGCGCGTGAGAAGATAGGGGGAGGGGTGTTTGCGATGGGGGGGAGAGAGAGCTAGTAGACAAGCCTACGCAGACCCCCCCTCCCCCCATGCCAACCGGGAAAGTCTTGGGTGACACAACCATTGTTTTTAAATGTTATGAGGACCTTTGACAATAATAAAAGAACAAGTTTCCAGCTTTTAAAGACAAATCAAATCAAAACAAGTTCTTCGGAGATTTAAGGAGACACTTGGTGATCTGAGGGACGGCGCGCTAGTAAGATTGCCAAACATTATATAAATAATGCCAATCAAAAAATATTTCTATCGCTATTTCTATTTTTGCTATCCTATGGACTTTTGCAAAACCTATTTCTATATTTTGCTATGCTATGCCCTATCAACTATTTTTATTTTACCATGAATAGTACAAATGAAAATGTTGCTTTTGCCTACGTAACTTTTTGACATCCTGAAAGGCTTTGAAATTTAAAATGGTATAACTAGAAAAACGAATACTTCATAAGTCTGTGAAACTTGGGGGATGCAAATGGCTAGATACCTGTCCCGCCAGTCCCTGATTCCAGCGTATCGAAGTTGTCTTGTTTGTTTGTTTATACTCTTCATTGAGAAATTTCACAATGAAGGGTTGAAGTGTTGGTCATACTCACCGCTTAACACCCATCCCGCGGTCTCCACGAATGAAGTGCGAGCCCGGGTAGGACTCTGGCCTTAGGGCTAGTTTCCCCTAGGAGTCAACCTTCTGGCGCTCCTGGACGATCTGCTCACCGTGCGGCGTAAGCCAATCGATTGTGCATTCTGACTAACAGTCGAGGGAGTTTGAAAGCAGTACTGTTACGACGACTGCTCTTGAAACGACCATCGACTACCCGGTTCCGGGTGAACAGCCGGGCAAAGGATGCCGTGGTCCGCGATAGATTCGGTTTACAACGTTTCACCGCTTCGTAAGGGAGAGGACCGCGCAAGCGACCTCGAATTCGTAACCAGTCGAGTGACCGGGGTAATCTGGTCGCAACTGGAAGTAAGGGTGTGAGTGTAAGCTCGCTGGGTTATCATACCTGGTTATCTCGCGGATAAGGCGTTGGCCTCTTACGGGCATGTGGCGGAGCTTGACGATGGACTGTTTTGTCCTAAGTCTTCTGCATTCACTTCACGGGAGATAGAACGTTCATTTCGTTAAAACTTCCTGAAGTGACGGGTTCATCCGTTGTAGTTGACAACTGTAGTTGTGAAATTTCACAATGGGCGAGTTTATTGTCATACGACAATCTCTTCCGACCCTAACCTTGGCTTCCTTATACGGGCGCGCAAGCTGCTCTTAATAAATCGCGACGTTAACTGATTTGATCATTGCCTAATCACGCACTGAATTTAACCCTTGGAGTAAATGGGTATTTTCATGGATGCATCTGTCTCTTTTGCAGGATTATCGGCGACATCGACTTAAAGTACTATAACTACGAAACTACTACACCAATCATAAAAAGAACAACTGCACAATGATTGCATTGAAATTTCAAATATAGAATATTGAAATATCATTTTGTAAAACAATTAGATAATTATGAATAAATATGAGAACGTCAAAGAAGTGAAAACCGAGCGAGACCAGATTTCGTCGACTCATACTGAACGAATAATTGTTTCGCGACCAGATTTGGTTGACTCATACTCAACGGGTTAATACTAATTAATACTAAGCACTGCACTATACATACATAGTGTACTGATGAAGTGTACTATTAAACTAATTACTAAATATAGGGCGCCGCGGTCGGCTTACACATATATAGATAGCTTATTAACCGTCATTACCCACATACAGGGGATCTAAACCATTGTACTAGATATACTTATGAAACGCGTCTTTCATATGCGTCTGTCAAATGAGTCTATCAATTATATGAAGTATGTCAAATTATATGAAGTATTTCATAGTCATGTGTCTTATTCAATCGTTTTACAATTCCACGATTTGTCGATACAACAAAACCACAATCCGAGTAGTCAGTCATTTATTTAAGCCTCCGAATGAGCCGTCTACTGTATCAATATATGACGTGGTTAATTCCCCTCACAGCTCCGTATTTATGCTAGAATAGAAAACTAAATTATCTTAAAATCCTGAAAGTAATCTATCTGACTTTGTGGTAAACCATTTATTATTATATTTGGTAGTTAACGACTAGAGAAAATGAAGAATGAGATAATTCAACATGAAAATCGTAATTATTATAGTCCGGTGAATACCACTTCGGTTAATACCACTGGTTATTATATATATTTTAAAAATCAGCTAAATCGACGAGAAAAAACAAAAGAGATTGAAAATCGAATGCAAATAAATTATCGCCTTTTATTACAGCCATTATCTAGAACGTTTATTACAGCCATTATCTTAAAAAAGTCAAAATTTTCGATATTCGCTGTCATCGTATAGACATCGGTGCTTTCATGGTAAGATAAAAGTGGGATAGTTGCCCCAGGAGCCGTCGTCGAACTTTATTTTTACACCGGTGTCAAGTGCAATCTTCGCGGTTGATGCTCAAACATTAGAGGGGAAGGAGGTTGTACTTTGCTTATAAGTATTAGCTGCGACCGTATCATGTTTGCAAGTCTTAATTTTAAAGTATGGAGCGTCTATCCTCCTGGGGCAACTATCCCACTTTAACCCTATAGAAAAATATGTATTTCTAACCTAAGCAACGCAGTCATTATACTTTTTAGAGATTATCAGTGGTCGAGCAAAAAGAAACAATTAAACGTTGTTTATCACACCAACAATTAAACAATTAAACGTTGTTTATCACCTTTAATTGTAGCAGAAAAAGAGACACACTCTTAGACAATGGCTGTTTGGCAGATCTTATTATTGAATTCGGATTTAGAACAAAAAAACAACATGAAAACGAAAAACTAATTGAAATCCAATACTCCCACTAATTATTTGAAGTCTTTCATTCCCAACAGCACGATGTTCATTTTGAATTTTTGAATTGGCAATGGCTTGGTGAATATATCTGCCAGTTGCTCTTCACTACAAACGTAGTCGATCAGAATCACTTTTGATTCATACAGTTCCCGGATGAAAAATAGGAGGACATCGATGTGTTTGGTTCGCTGATGCAACTCAGAATTCTTGATAAGCCGAATTGCGCTTTGGTTGTCGATGTAGAGTGTCGGTGGATTCTCTTGAATGCAACCCACATCACACAGCAGCTGTTGCAGCCACACTGCTTCCTTTGCGCCTTCGCACGCTGCCATGAATTCAGTTTCAGTAGTGGAAAGGGCCACTGTCTTCCGTCGATGACTTTTCCATGTGACGATGCCCTCGCCTACAACAAATGCATAGCCGGTGGTTGATTTTCGCGTATCAACATCGCGTGCAAAATCAGCATCGGAATACTCTCAACGCTGTCGACAATCCAGAATATTCAATTCCTCGTTCGGCCGTTTTATTCAAATATCGAAGAATACGCTTGACAGCCGAAACATGCGGTGGTTTTGGATCATCCATATAACGGCTAACTTCTCCCACTGCATGTGAAATGTCTGGTCTTGTCACGATTGTAGCAAACATCACCGATCCGATCGCTTGACGATATGGGAAGACGACGCTGTCCTCTTCACATGATTTGGTCAATATGACGTTGCTGTCTGCTGGAGTAGAAATACTCTTCGAGTCTTGCATGTTGAATTTCTCGACGACCTTCTTTATGTATGCGTCTTCGTATGATTTTGGTTCCAACACCACGGCCGCTCTCAATCAGACGATCTGGCGGATTCACCCTCTCGCGCAAACCATAACGTTCATTTCTGCGCACGTTTTTGTTACTGCCTTCATCGACATTGTCATCGTTTTCATTTCCTTCAGTCAGTGTGCCATCATTTGACATGGACGAATAGTTGTGTCTGCTGTTATTCAAGACTACACGCTGCGGAGTCGAAGCCACGATTATCGGCTGCTCGACAATTTCTTCGTCTCCGATGATGTGATCCAAATGAACATTCTTCTCGTTTATTTTTACATTGCAGCTAACGATGATCTTCTGTGTTTCCGGATCAAAAAAAAACGGAAATTCTTTGACGTGGACTCGTATCCAACGAGGAACACCTTCTTGGCCTTGGCGTCCCGATTTCATGCGTTTAATTGCTTCCACGTTCAGGTGCCCAAATCGATGATGCAGTTGCTCAAGCGTGGCGATCGCAGAATTCGCATGCTCATTCAGTCGCTGTCGAAATATCATTCTCAATTGTTTGCTGTCATCTTTTACACCAACAGCATACATCAATTTGCAGTTATCGCGGGTGATGACCATTTGGAAACCCTTCGATGTAGCGGATGCAGTTGAAAATAAATTTTGCTTCAGCTCAGGAACGTACTGCACATTGTTCAAATGTCGTTGCAGCCACACACCTTTGACCTTGGCTTCGATTAAAATTGCGCCCGTGCCACGAATCGGTATACGATCGTTGTTTGCGATTTCGACAAAACGCTCTGCGTCGCACTTTCTATAATTGATAAACCACTCGATTCGTGAAGACATATGTTCAGTGGCACCTGAATCTGCAATCCAAATATCGCTGTAATCTATCGCTGTTCCACCGTTGAGTTTCGCAAAAAATGCAACATCTCTGCCGCCCTTCTTGCCATCGGACGATTTTTCAGCACGCTTCGGACATTCTTTCTTCCAATGCCCGAATTCATGACATTTGTTGCACTTCGTTTTTTTCTTTAACTTATCGATTGACGATGGTGTCTTCTTGCTGACTTGCTTAGTCTTTGACTTGAACTTCGCACTGAATGCAGCATCCAATTGCACATCATCGGTTTTGCTTATTTGGTCTTCTTCCAGCTGCAAGCGACTGTGCAAACTCTCCAGGGTTCGGCCCTCTTTGATATTGTACCAAACGGTCTTGAAATTACGAAACTTGGGCGTCAAGCCACTGATGATGCGCACCATTTTGATGTTATCGGACAATTTTTCGCCTTGGTCTTCAATTTCATGTGCCATTCTGTTCACTCTTGATACATATGCAGCGACCGGTTCATCCTCAACCATTTTTAATGAAAAATACCTACTCCTCATAGAGGCACATGATGGGCACTTCGCTCCGTTTTTCGTACAAACCGGCCAACTTATCTGCAATTTCTTTCGCTGTTTTGCACATCAGAATGTGATTTGCCTGCTCGGAATCCACTGATGAAATCAGGATAGCCATTGCTTTGCCATCGTTTCGCTCGTATTGCTCTTTCACTGTCATGGCCTCATTTGCATCAGGAACTTTTCCTTCCATGACGTCCGTCAGAGCTCGCGACTTCATCACAGCATTAATTTGGAATTTCCACAATTTGTAGTTTATGCTGTTCAATCTGTGATGGATGACAGAGCCACCGCTCGATTTATCGTCCATCAAATCCATTTTGCTTGTGTAAAAAAAAAAACACTACTTATGTACGGCACGGCGGCTCGGCTTTTGTAGAACTTACTTTTGTTTCTTTTTATTAACAATTTAACTGTTCAGTTTTACTCAACTTCAGCCACTGGGCCCATAACCTTTTAGAGATTATCAGTGGTCGAGCAAAAAGAAACAATGAAACGTTGTTTGTCACACAACACCTTTAATTGTAGCAGAAAAAGAAACACACTCTTACACAATGGCTGTTTGACAGATATTATTATTGAATTCGGATTTAGAACAAAAAAACAACATGAAAACGAAAAACTAATTCAAATCCTATAATACTAGATTTAACGGTGAAATCGAGCTGGGAAGGAAAATATGAAACAGCGCAGCGCTCTACCCGAAGGAAAATAAAACCACTGTAAAGGTGAGCAGAAGAAAACAAAGCGGATCTCCCCTGAAAGCGAAGCAGCCCTTGTATGCCATTGACGCGTCTTCAAGAAGCCACCTTGTCAACTTGTATTGTCTTTTCATTACAACCTGAGGCTGCCTTTGTCTCGCTGACTTCCTGCGGCAGAGAAATAAAATAGCGACACCCCTTTCTTCTGCACGCGGCACAATCGCCCGCACTGCCACCCACGTAACAACGTAAACAACAAAAAAAAACGGTTCGACACTCCTCGGACTAACTTTCCCGTGAGCTGGTACTGAAAATTGTGAACCTGAAGAAACAGACTGATTACTTTATTTATAGATGAAAGAAATTTCTTATAGAAACACCGTTTAGTGATTTCCATTAACACAATAACAGAAATAAATTTTACTTACATCCTAATCGGCACCGGCTTAGCATGGTGCGCCACAGTTTCCTTCACCAAAGCTTCAATACAATACAATACAATTAGTTCTGCTCCAGTAAGTAGGCTTTCCTACACTTGGATGCGTCTTTGCCTCTAAAATGTTAAATAACGTAATTAATTAAAAAATATTAACTATCATGATATAGTTGTGGCAATATAAATTAATTTTAGTAAATTATAATTGGTGTGATATCCATTGAGAAATAATCTAATAATCAAAATTACTGATCAAAAAAGAGCTCAATGTCTGAAGTCATAATTATCAAGGCAATAATATGATTGTCATGAAAATAGATAAGCGTATACTAAAAATATCTAAATTTAATTAATTGTCAAATCTAGCAATATAGCCGTCGTCGATAAAAATTAAAATTAAAATTACGCTCTTTGGCAAAGTTGATTATCATGAATTTTCCGTTATTTTACATTAGGATGCTCTTGGAATAAGAATTCAGCATTATCCAAATCTCTTAAGTCATATACTGGATTCTTGACTAGGCCATTAAATAAGATTTTTTTGAATTCGTTCTCTCCAAGACTTCTGTTATTATAATAAGGTCCTTGAGCATATCAGTGGTCTTGTAGGGAACCAATTCAAAACAAATATAGTTAATAACTTAAGAACCCAGTATATAACTTGAGAGATTTGGATAATGCTGAATCTATATAATAAAAATAAGTCGGGTTTTATGTATGTTACCTAATAACTCACGATCGGCTAACCCGATTTGGATGATTCTTTTTTTGTTTTGTTCATAATCACTTCGGTCTTACTATAGGCAATAAAAAATCCGGAAAATCTCTCGGAAAAGTGAGAAAAATGAGAAAAACCGAAAATTATTTTATTACTAAGCTTGATCATAGATGGCGTTGCTTGACAAGAATAAAAATTCGAAAATCAAGATGGCGGTACAGTTAACATTTGACAGTTAAGTTGAATTTTACGATTTCTTGATAGCGTTTTCGTGATTCTGAAGGTAAATCAACTGAATTAAATGAATTTGTGTAACTCGTGAAGAGAGGTTCGAGCAACTGAAAGCGATGAGCGTCGCCAAAAATTGAATAAAGCGGCACGGATCCGTAATGTTGCAGTGCGAAGACGATTGAATTTGAGACAAAACACATACAGAGAGGCAATCTATTATGACCTGACGAAACAATACAGCGATTATAAATGCATGCAAATTGGAGAAATGGACCATTTGTGCCAATATTGCAATGCATTGAAGTACCGCCACGAACCACTCGCTTTGTGTTGCGCAGGGGGTAAAATGAGATTGACACCATTGGTTCCATTAGGATCGTTCGTGTCTGGAAATGCACCAGATTCTAAGCATTTTATGTCTAACATTCTCTGTCAAACAAAATCGTACTTTTTACACACTTTTCTCCTCCATTTAGGACACAAATGGCAATTGATGAAACTGCTCTTTTGGTGAGACAAAAAATAAACAATCAGACTGCTTTCAATGAAGAATTTAAACAAACAATGCAAATTTCAAACAACTGTCGATGAAAATTACCTATGTTAACGCCATCTGCTGCTAAGCGAACAAATTCGTGGCGAGACGAAGTTCGCCGGGTTCCGCTAGTTGTAAATAAGGGAACATTCCTGATAGTTGACATTTGCCAATTAGCGTAATATTTATTTTTATCAACGAAGGCTATATTGCTGGATTTGGCCATTAATTCGAATTTTAAGAGTTTTAGTATATGATTACCTATTTTCAGGACTATTACATTATTACTCTGATAATTATGCTTATACATTTTGCTCTTTATTTAATCAGAAATGTTAATTAATACATTATTTTTTAATTATCAAGAATTTCAAACCGATTATAAATTACTTATTATAAATTAAATAGTTTTAACTATCACGATGGTTAATGTTCCTTAATCACTAAGAATGTTAGACGCCATGACGCATCCAAATGTAGGAATGCCTACCTGCTGGAGTAGAGTAAATTGTATTGTATTGTTTAGCTGTCGCAGTACTAACGTTCGAAATGTTGACATTTTGAAATCAAATTAGTCGAACATTATCGGTGGCTCACTATACCTGCCAATAAGTGCGTGAAATTTAAAAAAAAACAGATTCCGGATACTTCGGAAAAGTAACTAGGCAGATTTAATACCTGCCCTAAAGGATAATCATCGTACAAAATTTCTTGAAAATCTTTGAAGCATTGGACTTGCGGGAAGTTATAGGTGAATAAGGAAACCATAATTTAATAGTATCGCCTTTGCAGCAATAAAACGAATTATGTATGTTTAGTGGTATATATGTATCAGTAGATAAAGATCTAAAGTGCATTATGATTACAGTATTATTTTGTAAAACTCCTAAAAACTCTGAGAATCGTAGAGAATACGTAGTGAAAATTAGTAAATTTTTCAAAAGTGATTTCGCTGGCTTCACTTTTTAACCATTTAAAATATTGGTCGTCAAACGTTACCCATTTAAACCCATAGTTAAAAGGCCGGATAACATTTTGAATGAACTTAATAGTTTTCAGAGCGTACAAGATTTTTAATAAAATTCAGCATAATTTCATTATTTTTAGTTTCACCTGATTTTATTTGCTTTACCAATTTCTTTTCTTGAATTTTACTGAATACATAAAGAAATACGAAGGATTGTACTTTCCCGGTCCACCAAACAACGAGAAGGGAAAGTATGGTGAACGCGCTTCTGTGAGTGTCTCATTTTCTTCACAATGAATTCCTCCACAATAGCGCCCAAACGCCTAATCCGACTGAGATGAAATTTGACTTGCAGACATCATTTGGTGATAACAATAGTTCAAAGGATTGTGGATGAAATCGGTGCACTAGGGGCGCATTAGTCATTTATCAATCTCGAAATATTGTACTTAGAGACTTGAAATTTGGTAGGTACACAGATGCCTTTTGATTGGAATATCTCATGTGCAATAATATCTCATACACTAATAATATTTAATTTCCGCCATTCATTTTAATCAAATATCAGCGCCATCTGTTAGCCCTTGGCCCAACCGGGTTCGTCCGCCGGCCGAGAGGGGGCGGTAATCGATTTTTATTTATGAAATTAATATACAGATTAAATCAATCCTTGGCAACTTGCCGGAAAAATTTCGAGTGACATAAACATTGCTTTGTCTCCTTACTGACACAGGGATTAAGGGGAACTTAATAATTAACTGACTCAAAATCGTTTTCTAAAAAATCATAAATCCATTTTGGTTCGATTTACCGATATTTCTCCGTGTATTTCTCAAAATATATAGAAGATTGATAATTAAACTTCAATAACATGAAGCTTTAGATTATCGTCTAACTATTCGTATAAATATTTGTAGCGTAAATTTTATTTTTATTATGCAATTTGTTGTTAGGCTCTTCCGCATATATCCACCCCTTAGAATAAAAAACCCAGGTAAAGGTTCAAATGACAAATCAGTAAGCCTCTATATGACGTCTTGTGAGCTTATTAAGCAAAATGATTGCCGGTCGATATCCCTTTTGCCAGCGTTTGGTAAAATTCTAGGAACAAATCGTAATAACCTTATTTTTTTGCTGAAAATAACCTACTTTCTAAAAACATCTGGATTTGAAAAGATTAAGATTCCAAATCAGTTCTTAAATATAGAAAGCCTCTAGAAAGTAGAATTAGTAGATAGATAGAATTAGAAAACCTCTAGAAAGTAGAATTAGTAGATATTAGTAGAACTCTTCTAGAAAAAAAACTGACATTATTTTTTTATCTCTAAGGCTTTTGATTGCGTGGTTTTTTTTTAGTTATTTATTTAAAGAAATGCTCATTTTTTAAACTACAGTACATTACATATTATCATTAGAGGTTCCGTTGTAAATAGTAGCAAAAAAGAGAGTACCGCAGCCCAGTCCTTCTTTAGATCAACGCTGCCTAACTAGGCCTAGGCCCGTACTAAGGCAAGCATACCAAGAAAATAGCGGCTTGTGCATACTTCAAAGTTAAAAGAGAAAAAAAATAGTAACTAATAATATTAGGAATTAACTTAAGGCAATAAACAATGTATGTAGAAAATAATCATTACTCTATAAACTATGTCAATGCGTCTGTCGGTCTGTCAGTCTGCAAAAAATATTTGTAAAATACCTATCATAAAACACAATAAAATTAATTTCAATAACACGAAAAAGGTAAATAATAAATAGGAATTGCAATGAATAGTGAAATAATCAAATTGAAATAATTATGGAAGGAAAAAGGATCATTCAATACTATTTCAGAAAGAGCGCCATACGGTGTTGGGGATTTGGAACTGAAGTTTATAGAGTCTTATTGGCCTAAATTCGTGTTACGTTTCTCATTAAGTCTTATAGGATCCGCAATTATAATAATATGTTTGCCAGTTCTTTTTCGAGGCTTAATTATCGAATATTAGGTCGCGATTAGCTGCGGAATCTTTTGGTACATGTAATTTATGTACAATATATATAGTCAGGTTTTGAGCATGTGCCCTGCGATGCTTGATGAGGAAGGGAAGGAGGTCGGGGGACGGAGGAACGGTCCTTGCCTCGCCTCAGGCTAAGGAGGCGAAGAGGGTTATGAGTCGCCTCGGGCCGTCCCGTCCTGGGGGTGGTATATGCCCCTTATCCGGTGCCCGTTTACCCCATTATTTGAGCTTTTCCTACCCGACGCCAAAAGAAAAATAATAACCACTTTAAACAACCACTTTAGGCAATTCGCGGGTAGAGTTACTTCGCGCATTATTTCGAAAATCGTCATTAAAATCAAAATTACATACTTTTTCCAAATTCACTATCGACATTTTTGTTTACAGATGAAATGATGGCTCTCTAAATTGTGGCTGTTTATCTCAATTAAAAAAACATGTTATATAAGGAGTATATCAGTCTATCGAACTCTGTCTACGGCACTAATATTTAAAAGGTATTATCGTTGCGAATGGTTAAAATAATATGTTTTTACAATCAATAAGTTCTTTATAAGAAATCATTCATTATTAAGGTTATTATAAATGGACAAATAAATTGCTATTAGTTTGGCCGTCAATGCTATAAGCTTCACCTGTATTTATACGGTGTAGAAGGGTTGCCAAATCATACTATGGAGTTAAGCGATCTAATATTATATAATCAATTTTTCATGGTTTAAAATGACCGATTGCATTAGAACAGATCGGTTTTTAACACGCTTTTTTATGCAGAATTTCTAAAATAGTGACATAAACAAACACAAACACACATACATAATCACAATACCTTAAAATAATTACCTTTGTCCTCTTACAAATTCTTTCATACACACACATACACACACGAACCCTTTTCCTATTTCAAATGCATTTATATCAATTTTATATAATAAATAAAAGGGTTAAATTTAAATCGGTCTTATTATTACACAATATAATATTATAATCTGTATTTATATTGCAACAGCGTATATTTATGTACAAAAATAAATAAACTTGACAAAATTTTATATCTTCCAATAAATATCTTTATTAAAAATTAAATAATAATCCTTGACAAATGAACTTATATTCTTCATAGCAAGGCCCATCCACCCTGGTTTATTTCGGATCATAAATATAGGTATAACTTATAACCTAATCTGTGGCTTGATGAGTAGTAATAATTTTATTGTTTTTAAAAAACTGCCAAAGTATAATGAGTTAATAAAATTTTCCAGTCATCGAAATACGCGCTGTCAACGCGGCACACGCTCTGCGCGGCACACGTTGTTTTGTTTCATACATTTTTGGTGGTTATAGTTTTAAAAGCACTTTTAATATCTTTTAAGGATACAATTATTTCTATTATATTGCAAATATATGACAGCAATCATAACAATACATTTAGATTTTAGATTCAAACGAGTTAAGTAGCTAGCTCTTTTATATGAAATGATTTATGAAATGATAAAACCATAAATGTTAGATTATCGTTTATGGTTTTGGTTGTCTTGTTTACCAACATTTTTCAACATATTTTTTTAAGGTTAGCAACCTAAAATTTATTTAAAAAATCGCTATATATTGCCTCGGATCTTCCTGAGTTCGTATTCGTATACCAAATTATTCAAAAATTTCTTACTCTTTGTAATTTCTGTAATGCACCTTATAATCTCATACATAATAAGTGTAAAAATTTAAAAAAATATATATCCGGTATCGTGTAAGAAATCACTAGCGCTGGGATGAGTTAGGAATTAGTTGCGTGATATAACCTAATTCCAAAAATATATACTCTCTAAAATAAACTTTAGAGAAATTCTGCGTTTTCAAGTTTTAATTGGACCACTCATAGCAATAGTACTAACCTCTTTTGGTAACTTTTATTTTTTAAATTCACAAAATAAGTACTGGCTCCTAAAGCATCAAACACATATTAAATGCAATGTTTGATTTTAATTTTTTTATTAATTAGTGAAAGTGTATTAGACGTATAATGTATACTTTGTTTGTCACGCTAACCACCTAGAAATAGCTCCGTGACGTCATAACTCCAGAATTCGATAATGAATTATTACCGTCTAGCTTGTATGAAACGAAACACTGTTCGGCGCGAGGCGAGAGCGAGGGAGAAACAATACGCGGTCTGCTACGGGTCATATTATAATTTAATACACAAACTTCGGATACTTCCCGGACGTGTAATGCCAAAATGTACGTTCCATCCAGAGCCAATATCGCGACGAATGTTCTGATTGGTCATACAGTTTGAAAGTGGACAGGAAAGATGCGCATCTGATAGTGGAAGGCCAAGCCCTGGTTATGACTATGACATAAACAGTTAATACGTTTAGCCATCTATATATTAGTCATCGATATATTAGCTAGATATACCCTCGGATACAAATAAATTTGCTCCACATACCTTTTTCTCGTAAATCATGTGACAAAGAGATAGCAATAAATTGAACAGTATGCAAGAGAATAGCGCGCCAATATTTTTTGCGGCAGCTCTCACACCAGAAACGGTCGGCTGTCTGTCAGCGGACTGCGACCAAACTACTACTGGCCGGCTTTAAGTAGTGGTTTTGAAGAGGACATTTTCGAACGTCAAAGGCCCATCTAGGGCCTATCATATATCGATGGATCTAGCTGACATTTTCACGAATAAGATCGGTGATTTTGGCAAGAAGTGCAAAAGAGTGGATGTTGTATTCGATCGCTATCGTGAAATGTCCATAAAAGGGGTCGTTTCGACAGATCCCTATCAGATAGAAGAATGATACATCACGCGTTATACAGCCCCTTTAAGATAGTTTTATTATCAGTGCGGGACACGGATGTTTTTTTTTGTTGTTGCACCATTTTTTCAAGATGAAATATGAGGAGTGTTGGATGATGGCTGGAAATGTGAAGTGTACGGGGAAAATACATCACATTTGCGGAGACACTTGCGTACACTTCACATTTGCGGAGACACCAGCACGTGTTTCAAAAAACATCTCGAGTACTATGCTATGCCAGGCTGCGACACAACTTCCTTTCTTGCCCGTGTCACCAAAAAAGGAGGGTTTAGGGTCTTCAAGAGCGACGCCCTCTTCTGATGTCAATTGGGGTCGAGCTACTGACTAAAAAGAGCTTGGCAGAGCAGCTTGTAGAAAAACTTCAAAACTGACTAAAATCCCACACGAAGCGCGCTACGCCATCTTCTCGCTCAGAACAGCAGCCGATGTAATGCCTCCGACAGTAAATGCATTACAGCTTCACTTTCGACGAGCTCACTACCAAACATCCGCCTGGAAGAACCTTGGCTACCCGGAACTTCCGTCCCCTACAGACTGCGGCTGAAAGATCGAAGACAACAAGCTTCTTCTATCCTCATCACACTCAAAGCAATACCAAAGGCGTTTACGATTATTGTGTCATGTGGTTGCAAATCCGGCTATCCTAAAAATGCCTGCAAATGTCGTACAGATACCAAAGAGCCGTCTACAAGTACATCTTTGTGTCGGGGTCGTATGGGTATTTGCCAAAATGTACTAATGTTAAACTAGTAACTAACTATACGTGGCATGAAACCTCGCTGTCTAATTCTAATATCTGTAATTTCTAATATGTGTAAATGTAGATTTTTTACACTATATTGTTACTACTGAGCATTTTAAAAATATTACCACAAAAATTTAGTTACCAACGAAACGGTTTGGTTTTTTACGAAAAGTTGATAGCATCATCCAAGAAGTTTGGAAATATATTGGCAACAGCGGAGGCAAAAGATATTGAAAACGATGTTTTTATGTAATGAAAAAACCATCAAATCACATTCCCCTAACTCTATGTTCTGACTAAAGCTGTTATTACGATTCCAGCTACAAGTACTCCTAGCGAGCAGTTTTTTTCAGTTGCTTGGCTTGTTCTTAACGCCAGGAGATCTCGTCTCAGCCCTACGCGTGTTAATAAAGTTATATTTATTCACGACAATTACAAAAAATGTAAGAAAGATATTAATTAGTTGATTATTTTGGCTTTCCCCGGGTATGACACAGTTGATTTGGTCTATTTTAATAGGAAAACAAGTGGTTGCATGTTATTTATTGATCTTTTAAATTAACAACGGTAAAATGGCGTGAAAATTCATGGTTCATTTAAAAAATACTCAATTTTCGCCACGCCGACCGATTTTGGCCAGCACGCCGCCGCCGGCACAATGTATGACGGCGCCCATATATGTATTTGTAATATATGTATTCTTTTACTTAATTTACTACGATTTCATTCGGTATTCGATTTCACCGTATGTTTACCCCTCGTTTACGACAGAGACCGTGTCATCCAAGTTTTCGATTATCCGAGGTACCCTCGGTCCACATTACCTCGGTTAAGCGATGACCAACTGTACCACAAAAAAAAACTGTCGGAGACCACCCCCTACATACAAACATACAATATATATATATATATATATATATATATATATATATATATATATATATATATATATATATATATATATATATATATATATATATATATATATATATATATATATATATATATATATATATATATATATATATATATATATATATATATATATATATATATATATATATATATATATATATATATATATATATATATATATATATATATATATATATATATATATATATATATATATATATATATATATATATATATATATATATATATATATATATATATATATATATATATATATATATATATATATATAAATATATATATATATATATATATATATATATATATATATATATATATATATATATATATATATATATATTTTTTTTTTATATATATATATATAAAAAAATGTAAAGAAACAATTTTCTTTACAATTTTTTAATATTATACAATTTTATATAGGTTTACCCTATTTTGATAACATTATACAATCTTTTTTATAAACTTCTCTGCCAGAAATAAAGATTTAAGTTTCTTCTTTCATTTCATTGAGCATATGGAGTTTTTTTATTTATTTTTAATTCGATTTAATGGCTCGTTGATAACAAACTCAGCCAATTGTATCATATTTTAAATGTTAGTGGCATTCGAAATTTGAATTATTTCGTAATGTCACTTTCATTTATAAAACGGCCTTGCCGAAATGATCAATAGTTTAATTTTTAATTTTTTCGCTTAATTCGTCTCATTTGAAGGCATTTTGTGTTGCATAAGGATAAGCCCTATTTATGAGATATATGGATGAATAGTGATCGTTAGTCGACTGCAAAAGGACCTTTAAACTTACATTGCACCTGTCGAAAGTCGTGCACATCCGTAAGTATATCTCATTCAAACATAAGCATTTCCCAATACAACCTGGGATTTCCTTCGCTACTTTTTAAGTAGCTTTTACTAATTTTATTTTAAATAAAAATATATATATATATAAATATATATATATATATATATATATATATATATATATATATATATATATATATATATATATATATATATATATATATATATATATATATATATATATATATATATATATATATATATATATATATATATATATATATATATATATATATATATATATATATATATATATATATATATATATATATAAATATATATATATATATATATATATATATATATATATATATATATATATATATATATATATATATATATATATATACATATATATATATATATATATATATATATATATATATATATATATATATATATATATATATATATATATATATATATATATATATATAGGTATATATATATATATTCAAATTGAAATTATGTATTAATACTAAATAAATTAACGTATAAAATAAATGAAAGGAGACTTATCTGGTCTAATGCCACAGCAGGGATTATTGACCAACACTGAAAGAATAGAGAAGAAAAAAAGGCGTGGAGTCGCTCCTGGTCTACACAGACCAGATAAGTCTCCTTTCATTTATTTTATACGTTAATATATTTAGTAATAATAAATCTTGACAACGGTTTACACCGAAATATAGAACCAACATTTTTCATTAATCATTAGTTTTTAGATATACTAATCGCCTATTCCTTTCCAGCATAGAATCTCGACTTTCACTTGTGTCACCACTGTATGAGGCAGGAAGAAGTCCGGTTGGCCAGACTTCTAATACCACAGCAGGGATTATTGGCCAACACTGAAAGAATAGAGAAGAAAAAAAGGCGTGGAGTCGCTCCTGGTCTACACAAACCAGATAAGTCTACTTTCATTTATTTTATACGTTAATTTATTTAGTATTAATACATAATTTCAGTTTGAAAATAATAATTTACACCTTTACTAATCAAATATTATATATATATATATATATATATATATATATATATATATATATATATATATATATATATATATATATATATATATATATATATATATATATATATATATATATATATATATATATATATATATATATATATATATATATATATATATATATATGATAAGGTTTTGTAAATAATCCGTTCATAGGATGATGATTCGCAGTAAAATAAAATTAGTAAAAGCTACTTGAACAGCAGCGAAGGAAATCCCAGCTTGGATTGGGAAACGCTTATGTTTGAATGAGATATACTTACGGATGTGCACGACTTTCGATTGTGCATGTTAGTTTATGGGTCCCTTTACCGTCGACGAACGATAGTGTTTTATTTTAGTTTTTTCGCTTTAATTCGCCTCAATTGGAGGCATTTTGTGTTGCAAAAGGAAAAGCTCGATTTTTGAGATATATGGATGATGAGTGATCGTTCGTCGACGGTAAAGGGACCCATAAACTAACATGCACAATCGAAAGTCGTGCACATCCGTAAGTATATCTCATTCAAACATAAGCGTTTCCCAATCCAAGCTGGGATTTCCTTCGCTGCTGTTCAAGTAGCTTTTACTAATTTTATTTTACTGCGAATCATCATCCTATGAACGGATTATTTACAAAACCTTATCAAATATAAAAATATTATACAGTTTTTCTACCATGTTTCTTTATACATTTGCTAATGTTATACAATTTTATACAAGTTTACCTTATTTTGATATTATTATATAGTCTTTAGTATAAACTTCTCTGCCAGAAATTAAGATCGAAGTATCTTCTTTCATTTCATTGTGCATTGGAGGTTTTATATTTTTATTTCGATTTAATGGCTCGTTGATAACTAACGCAGCCTAATAATGTCATATTTTAAATGTTGGAAACGTCCGAAATTTTGAATTATTTCGAAACGTCATCCTCCATTTATGAAACGGCCTTTGCCGATGTGATCAAAGTGTTTTATTTTAGTTTTTTCGCTTTAATTCGCCTCAATTGGAGGCATTTTGTGTTGCAAAAGGAAAAGCTCGATTTTTGAGATATATGGATGATGAGTGATCGTTCGTCGACGGTAAAGGGACCCATAAACTAACATGCACAATCGAAAGTCGTGCACATCCGTAAGTATATCTCATTCAAACATAAGCGTTTCCCAATCCAAGCTGGGATTTCCTTCGCTGCTGTTCAAGTAGCTTTTACTAATTTTATTTTATATATATATATATATATATATATATATATATATATATATATATATATATATATATATATATATATATATATATATATATATATATATATATATATATATATATATATATATATATATATATATATATATATATATATATATATATATATATATATATATATATATATATATATATATATATATATATATATATATATATATATATATTTATATGTACATATATATATATATATATATATATATATATATATATATATATATATATATATATATATATATATATATATATATATATATATATATATATATATATATATATATATATATATATATATATATATATATATATATATATATATATATTCTGATAAGATATTCTAACTCTGAATGGAAGTTCTCGAACCGCCTTTTATGTATGATGCGCAAGACGGGCTAGGTCCAGTCAAGCCCACGAGCTGTTTCGGTGTAATTGCAACGCGGTCGCTGCGAATGTTTTCAGTCTCTCGTATATTACCCGCGGAGGTTTCGTACGGCCCGGCCGCTCTCGAAAGGATCGGACGAGGAAATCACCAACGGGCAAAACCGATAAATAAATCTGTGGAGCGCTCTCATTAAAAGTCGGTATGGTGGAAACGGGCCGAGGCGAGCCCTGCGGCCGCATCGCCCGCCCGCGCCGCCCGCGTCGCCCCCGCCGCCCGCGCCCACCTCCGCCAACCCACTGCGATAATAGAGCTCAGCGACTTGCGCTCCAAACACTCGCAAGCATTATATTTCCCTAATGCAAAAGACATGCCATCGTGGTAATAGCAGAGCTGCCTACTTTCACATATTAACATCGATGGCTTATAGTAGTTTCCTCATTTTTAGTTTCCCGACCCACCAACCGACAAGGAGGGAAAGTATAGTGAACGCGATATTTATTTCTTTTTGGGATGAAGATGAATATATCTATTCTGAGCCTTCCTGCGACGATTAAGGTCGTTTCCAGATGGATGTATGCTGTGTCTCTGTGTCTGTACCTTCTTAGATATAGTTCCCAAACGCGTAATCCGTTTAAGTGGAAATTTGGAATCCATGCATCATTTGGTTATAACAAAAATTGAAAAGGTTATTTGTCGAAATTGATCCAATCAGGCGGCGTACTAGTCATATTTCAATCTCGAAATGTTGGACTTATAGACTTGAAATTTGATACAACGATGCCTTGTTGGGCCAAGATCAATTGGAATTTTCACCGGTCGTAACACCGGTCCGGTGGAATTTTCACCGGTCGTTACTCATTTGCGTAAACAGTAATTTCAAATTTCAAATTTCAAATTATTTATTGAGTTAAAATTATGGGTACATTCAATATACAAAAGTCTTAACCTAACTAGGCTGCCGCCTGTTCCAAGGTAGACAATTTATTTTAGTTATCCTAAGAAATCTATAATATTATATTTATATAAATAATCAAAATCATACTTAATGTAACAGAAATATCTTAATTACCTAATAAAAATTCGTAAGAAAATGTCATGAAAATTGTCAATATTATTTTATTTTAAAACATGATAAAAATTAATATATATTTATATATGTATTAAATAATATGTATTAATAATATACAAAATAAATTCACAAAAATTAAAATAAAATTACGTTTAGAAATCATCAATTTATATTACTACATATACTATTATGTTTTTATTATAAAAATTTTAGAGATTCAATTATTTAATAATGTTTTCAATATCTGCATATGTACAATTTAAGAGGTAGGCACTCAAACTATTTTTAAATTTATATGATATTTTAATGCCTTTAATGTTAGGTGGTAGGCAATTATAAAATTTGGGGGCAAGATAAGAGAAACTGGATTGGCCAAAAGCGGATCTCCTGAGTGGTATTGCAAAATTTGTTTGTGCCGATCTTCTTGTTACACGAGATTGCTGGCTTTTTTCTGTTCTCCTAACTCACTCTGGAATTTAGTGAGAGTTACCAGCACAAACATTTTTCTCACACTCAACACTCTATACTCTCGGAAAAGGTCATCGGAAGAATATGTTTGGGGTTTTTTATTGATCACCCTCAGTATAGCCTTCTGCGCTTTGTAAAGGGTGGCCAGAAGCGTTTTTGCCGCACAGCCCCAAGTTATAATGCCATATCGAATAACCGACTCGCAGACAGCAAAGTAGACACTTCTTAGCGTATTGAAATCTAAGATGTTCCGCAAACTCCTAAAGTAATACACAAGTTTTCTCAGTCTTGCCGCAACCTTCGTTAGATGATCCTCCCAGCGCAGTCTGTTGTCTAACATCACGCCCAAGTACTTAATGGAGGATACCTTGTCGACATTCATACACTGGCAATCTTGCGTTCTGATGCACGAGTGAAGCTTAATAGTTGAAGTTGGTTGGTCAGTGTTTGTCTTGCTAAAGGTCATAAAATTCGTTTTACTTATATTTAAGGTCAATAAGTTTCTATCCAACCATCTCTTCGCGTTTCTCAGTACTAATTCAGTATCGGTAAACAGATCTGCCCAAGTCGAAGACTTGACCAATAAAACGGTGTCGTCGGCAAAAACTGATGACCTTTCCTATTGCCGGGAGTTTGCAGAAATCATTCAGATACACCAAAAAGAGAATTGGACCCAACACGCTGCCCTGTGGGACACCATACGTTATATGCTGTGTAGAACTATATTCTTCGCGGAGTCTAGTCATCTGCAGTCTTTCTGATAGATACGATTTAAACCACTCTAGCGCATTTTCTCCGAGTCCGATCCGTTTCAGTTTAGTCATCAGCAATGGGTGCGAGACAGTGTCGAAAGCCTTCGCAAGGTCGAGGAAGACTGCCGCACATTTCTCTCCTTTATCTAAAGATTGTTTGACATGTTCAGTGAGTTCAATTAACGCGTCTCCTGTACCGAGCCCCTTCCGAAAGCCAAACTGGTTATGTGCCAAAATATTGTATTTGTCTAAGAAACTGTTAAGACGCCGTTTGACCACATGTTCTAGAATTTTACTCACCGTACTCAAGAGTGATATGGGTCTATAATTTTCTGCGGCCAAAGAATCACCACCTTTAAAGATAGGTGTTATGATACTTGTTTTCAAACATTTAGGAAATACTCCCATTTTTAGGCTCAGGTTAATTATATGGACTAAGGGAGAAACTATGTATGATTTTATTTGTTTTAATACAAAAGAAGAAATACCATCCTGGCCTGCCGATTTACTACATTTCAATTGGTTTATTATTTGGAGTATTTCTGATTCATTAGTTTGTTGCAGGCATGGCATAATGATAAGAGCATCCGCTTGTGGGCTATTTGCCAAGTTTACTAGTTGACTCTCGCTCATTTTTAGGTTCTGCAGGTGAGCATGAGCTAGATTACTACCAACGCTTGCAAAGAAATTATTTAAGTGTTCCCTTATTTCATTTGAATCTGTAGTAGTGTTTACAATATTCCCGTTTATTTTCATTTTGTTTATATCTACCGGCTGTTTTTCTGTGCTTGTTATTTCTCTAATGGTTTGCCATACTTTCTTAGTATCATTTTGGAAACTACGTAATTTATTTTTATAGTATAACTCTTTCTCGGTTTTAATTAGTTTATTGCAAAGGTTCCTGTATTTTTTGTAATAGATATATAGTTCGTAGTTATCCGGATCTCTAACCAGCTGTTTGTGAATCTTGTCCCGTTTGTGTATACTATTTACAAGACCTCTGGTAATCCAAGGTTTTATTTTTCTACTCCTGTGTCTAATAGTGCCTGTATTAGTAACTGTGGACTGATCAATATGCCTTTTTAATATAGATATGAATTTTTCAAAAGCAATATCTACGTTTGTCTCTATAAAAGTATCTTCCCAGAGTTCAGAGTCTAGTAGGTCAGTGAGTTTATCAAATTCTAGTGTTGTCCTTGTAAATGTTTTGTGATGATTATTTCTTTTATTTTCGCTTGGAATTATCAGCATAATTGGAAAATGGTCAGTGAATTTACTTTGATAAACAAACGACATACATTTCTTTTTAGATTTTATCATCGCATGGTCAATGCAGGAACACGATCCATTTTCCACTCGAGTTGGTTTGTTTATTCCAACTTGAAGTCCAAGCTCAGCCATTAAGTTTAGATATTCGTCAGCTTGCGGATGCATTCGGTTTATTATATTAATATTTACATCTCCAACAAGGGCAACATCTGAAAACGAAATACTCATCGACTTTATTTTTGAGCTAATCGATGCAAGGAACGGGCTTATATTTTTGTAAGATGGAGATCTATAAACTGCAAAGATACATAACTTATCGTCTATTAAAATTTGCAAGCAGTTTGATTCAGTGACGAGTAGTTCCGATATGGTAACAATTAGTGTCTTAGACTCTCGATATATTCGATGTTTCATCGCCGTACGGTATAAGTTCCTCTTGTTAAAACTGACATCATGCTCAAATGCTTCCACACGTTCTTGGCAACTTTCCGGGAAAGTTTTGGGGTGACACAACGATTTTTTCATTTTTGCGGATGGCCGAGACGTCAATTTTGACGCTTTCTTTATTATGCCGGCGGTCCTCGCACAGTGGGTCTTTGATTTTTTTATTAAAAAAAAACAATAGTTAAATTACTACCAATAGTGCAATTACTACCAATAGTGCATCGGCAAGTGGCGTGCGACGAAAGAAGCGGAATTGCCGCAAAATCGAGGATAGCTTTTTAGATTTTGGCTTTAATGTCCAGTTTTAAAAAAAAATCGCGTAACGGTTTTTTTTATCAGATTTTATCTTTTTTTTAAGTAAACAGCAAAAAAATACGTTGTTGACAAAAAATTACAATATAAATAATTTTCTTCTAATATAATAATATTCTTATTAATTAAGTTCACGATGGTATTTTTTTTCAAAAACCCTTTTATTTTCTTAATTTAGTCTTCCCGATAAGTTTCGTTATGTATTTTTTGTAATTGAGCAAACTATACAAATTTTTCTTTAAAAGTCATTCAAAATAAAAATAAATGAAAACAATAAGGATATATAAAATCGAAGACTGCAAGTATAAAATCGAAGACTATCGCAGTTGTTTGACATCATAAATAGGATAGAAAACGAATTTACCGCGTGAAATTTGTAGCACCCGACGTTTCGGTGACGTTGCAGCCGCCGTTGTACGATCACAACGGCGGCTGCAACGTCACCGAAACGTCGGGTGCTACAAATTTCACGCGGTAAATTCGTTTTCTATCCTATTTTCAAAGCCAAGTTTTTCAAATTATCGTAAATTTCTGAAATTATGCGGAAATCTCGGCTTCATATTGGATCCTTACCTATGTAATTAGGTACTGTTTTTACACAATGGCCATTTTGAAGATAGGTAACTTGTGTTTGAGTTGGAATTTCAAATTCAAATAATTTTTTATTTAGGACTATTTTATTCTTTTTTAAGAACAAGCTGTTTATTGTTCTTTCCGTCGTTTGTTTTTACTCAAATATTTTCGGTTGTGCAACCATGGTAAAGTTGAAAATTTGTATTATTTTCAAATATGACATCCTGTGCCGATGTTTTCTATTACAGATTCTTGAATTCTAACTATACAGTTACCGTAAATGTGTACTGTTGAGAACTGCAAAAAAAGATGGAGAAGCTCGTGATTAAATAACCGAGACTGGTCAATCGCTCATAGCCAATGGTTCTGCATGAAAACGTATAACCACAGATTTCACTGCAAACAGTCGCAAAGTTGCAGGAGTTGCAGCTAGAAACTCTTGGTCCCCTACCGTACTTGCCAGACCTTTAGCCTTTCTTATTTCTTTTTATCGAAAGAAACGATAATTGGCCGTTTTTTTTCTCTGTATAAAAGTGTATGTAATGACACGCAAGATTGTATGCACTGTAAGTTTCCCGAAAAATTATTAAATCAATAAATAACTTCAAAAAACGCAAAACTCTTTAAAGTTACCTAAGATTGGCATCCCAGCATATTCTAGACGAAATGAGATGCTCCAGTAGAAATATTAAGCCAACATAAAATTAATACTGGGTTGGCATCGATAGATTGCGCTTAGTCAAGCTATAAGAACCGACTGTAAGGACCGACGAACCGTGTGACGAGTGAAAACGAACCGCACAGGTCGACCATAGCGCGGAGGGTAGTTGCGACCGCGTCTCAATGAAAACGGCCTGAGGCGGGCGCTACCAGACAACGTCAACGGCAAGATGCTGAGAAGAAAAGACCGTTTAGTAGAAAAAATAGGACGATGAATTTTCACTGCTTTCCACTGCGCCGTTCCATATGTCCAGTTTAGATCTGAGGGTCCCGCTCTATAGTCAGCATCCCACTTCTATAGAGTAGGATTTTACCTTTGAGGATATATTATTTTTTTTAACTGAAACTCCACTGAATCAATTTGGTAGTACGGAAACTCAAAAAACCAACATGAAAATGTTATGTTAACTAGATTTTGCAAACACACTGCGCTTGACTGCGTTACTTCGTGACTAATATTCGAACGAGAAAGATCAGTGCGTAAAACGGCACCGACGGATAAAACTTTTTATAAATCAAAACGACAAAAATTGAAGTGGCACCAAGCAAAAAATGCATAAAAAAATAGCAGCAGCGAGTGGGCAAATAAGCAATAATCAGGGCCTTTCTATGGGGATCTTATGCATAACAACAGGAGGTAGAAATTAAGGACAGCTGATATGATTTGAGTTTAAATAAAAATATTAATTTTATAACTTAATTTTGTATCTAGTCATAGTCACCTTTATTTAAAAAAAATAAAACAACAGAAACACACTTTCATATTAAAAATAAATATAAAAATGAAACTAGTATTAAAAAACTCGTTAGAATCTACGTAAGTAGGCATATTTTTCTGATATTTGTCTATCTTTCGTTAGTATATATTTTTTTTGTGAATGACACTTTAAAATCAAGTTAAATTTGTGTTGGATATAAAATCTTTTTTATTATTACGTTTTTATATTTACGCAATGTAACAAATTCAAGAAAATTGGTATTATTTGAAAAGCACATCCATCAGCATCAAATTAAGAACCAGAAACAATTAAACTCACTTTACATTTTATTTTTATATACATATTTATTTGATGCAATGCCAGATTTTAGCAAAAAAATATAGTGTTGTAAGCTAAACATATAGGATTAAATAGACTGGACATGGCATCACCTATCTCCCTTTTTCGTTTGATCCGTTATTGCTTTAAAATTGGCTCACTTGAAAAATCACTACAATATTCACAAAAAAAGAGAAGATGTAAATTATACATTCCTACAATTTTAAAAGAAAATAGCCCGGAATTTATGATCCTGTCTTTTGATTGTCAGAAAAATCAAAATTTACCGAAACATCCTGACCAGGCTACTTACTACTCATATCAATTTTACAAGTACAATTTCACTATAGTTAAATGTACCTCCCATGATGATCTGACAACTGAAAATATCTTTGCTTACGTCTGAATGGAACTTCAACAAGCAAAAAGTTGTAATGAAATTGCTAGTTGTCTTTTTCATTATCTAACCAACAAACTGAACTACGAGGGTATCAAAACTTTGCGCCTGATGTGCGATGGATGTCCCGGGCAGGATAAAAAATATATTTTAATAGCCACAATATCTAAATGGCTTGCAGACCACGCTCCTAATACTCTGAAGAAGGTAGAAATGCTACTCCCTATTCCGGGGCATTCTATTATTCCACCCGACTGTGTATTCGGTTCCATAGAAAAAGAGATCAAAACTAAAAACACAACTATTAAGCCAGAAGAGTACCTAAACATTCCGGGACCATGCCTCCGTTGACATCCTGGGAAAGAACGTAGAGGTATACGACCTCAAAAGCAACCTCAACGAGGTTATGAAAGAAACGAAAGATCTTCACTTTAAAATATCGGAGTACCGGAGAATATTTTTTACTAGGTTATAAAAGGGCAACAGAAGTATTGTAGTATATGGCGAAATCTACTACAAAAATAAGACTGGTGTTCGAAAATGAGTAACAAAGGTAGGAAAATATCCTGAAGATCTTAATCCACCATTTATTTCATTGGTCACCGAGTAAAACAAGGCAAAATAGATGATGTTCGCAAACTTTTGCAAACACATTTCGGCGAAGACTAGTTGGAAAGAGATGACTTAAAATACTTCGCTGGTTTTATCCTTCCACGATATTTATTGGCAATCACGACGAAAAACAGAATCTGTGCGAAGTACTCGTTGCATATGATCCACCAACTATTTTAATTTAAGGCATTTTGGTAAAAAAAAAATAGATAGGTATAAGTCATAAAATTATAATAATAAAATAAATTACTTAACTAAACTAACCTTTCATTTATGTCAGCCCTGTCAAAATATCGATGGAAATATTCGGTGTCAAATTTAGTCAGGTTCATTCTTGTTGTGACAAACTTAATTAGGTCCGAAATTGTACTTTTTAAATTCCGTAGGTTCAAGTCCGTAGGTTATTATCAATCATAGCTAAGTCCAAACTTTAAATCGTTTTCTCATAGAATATACACAAAAGTCGAAGGAATATACACAAAAGTCGAAATAGGTATGAAAAATATCAGATTTCTTGATATGTCGAAAACTGGACACGCCCACTTTTGATAATAGACTCCCGGTAAAATATCGCTAGATGATCATCCTGATCAACGCTTTATTTACTATTTTTCGGAAAATTAAATTTTTGGAACTTCCAAAAAATTCTTTTTTTTCCTACAAGATTTTATCAAAAGTTGCTTACTTTCTCGTACTGATTCAGCACTTTTAAGGATGCCGGTTAATTAAAACTCACCCTAAATATACTTTTCTTTATAAACTTTTTATCAGTGGTATATGTAATCTTGCCCATACGCTTACTATCCCAAACGCTTAATTTTCGCACGTTTATCAACGGGAACAAGGCTGTGTGAAAGGAGACTTGGGATTTAATCCACAAGTTGGCAGCCTTCTTACGATAGGCGATAACAAGCTGGCTACACACTAGCGATCATTTCGTGCGTCGAACCCATCCAAGCGCATGCTTTACGAGCGACGGCGGGCTCGGGCGAGTGTTCGGACATGTCATTTCACCGGTCGCGGCCTCGACATTTCACACGCCGCTAGACGAGCTTCGCCCGGCAAATCACACTTAATTACACAACAATTTGCGCATCGCTTCAACCTTGATTGTTTTATGTCACTAACGCAGCTCGCGGCTGCATTGTGTCAGCTTGATGTCATTAACTCTGCATAATATATTATGACGTTATTAGACCATGTAAATCGGCGCTGCGGCGGTCGGCTGCAAGTCGATCACGTTTAACTGGCCGCTTTCGATCGTTCGCAAAAACATTTTAAATAATATAACTGGTAATGTATCTATTACAAAAAAAAGTGCGTGTCAGCTCCGATGGGCGACTGGAGTTTACTCTTTAACCTCTCGAAAGCCAGCCTTCGTGCTCTAAAAACTGCACCCCAACTTTTTGGTCGATTTTGTAAATAATTATTGACAATATCGTTTTTTCATGAAATTCCCTTGTTACTTAGTAATTAATCTTGTTAGTCGTGTTTATTATATATTTTTATTATAGATATGGGGGCCGGCCGAAACCGTTATGCGCGGATCTTTCAAACGACGCAAAGTGCCTATAGGCACGGTTGGCGTCCGACGGGTTAAGTGCGATTGTCATTGAATATACAATAGGCAAAGGGGGTAAATAAACGCATCTCTTATAATATTCAAAGGATGTATATCCTTTTATTCATATTTACCTTTTCATCATCACTTGAACTGGTTTCTTCCATATCTTACAGTATTTTATACCATAATTCACTTCAATGTATATAAATATCAATATCAATATCAATAGATATGAATAAAAATGTAACTTCAATTCCAAAGCTCCACAAATCGATTGTTGATATTTGTATAGAAGACTGAATACTGATATTACTTATAATAACAATGCTTTTGAAGAATAACACATGTGCTGCCATCTTTTGTAAGGTAGGTACTTATATTAATATGTTACAAAAAAATATTTATTATGAAACATAATGCCTAAATAGCGCTAACAGATTAATACCTATGCACTAAAGGTTAATAGTGTCAAAGAGTTAAGTTGTTTGCGAGGAATCACTATTATGCACTTACGAGGTATCACTGGATAAACCCAACTCCTACGAGATGCCAATGAAATGAAAATTACAAGAAATATTCTTCTTAGATGGTGCTAACATTAATTCGTTTATAAAAACATAACGCTTTCTGTTAACGCTCGGTTTTACTACGCATTAAATTTTGTACCGGGGGCTTTAAATGAAATCGATTCTTAAGGACTAAACTCTAATAAACCTAGTCTTAATGTTTGGCTTTCCGGACTTTTTTGTCCTATTATTTTAATATTTAGTGCACTCGTGACTGAAACTTAGAGAGATTTATTTAATTCAGAAAGTAAAATAGCTTCGAAGGATCCTAATTTTTATTTAGCTCTAATTACTTTGTTGACCAATCCATTTCCTTTTGTCGCGGATATCGGCATCATAAGAAGAGACAGTCGCTTCTGAAAAATCCAACCGCCGCGCCGCGTGCGCCGTTAGGACGAAGTCAAGGCTTAGGAGAATGAGAGGCCACGTATCGAGCAACGGTGGGCGTAAATGATAATCCAAAGCGTGCCATTCAGAGGCGAAGCGAGGCCGAGCAGTCTTCCCACCACGCGGCCCGGCAAGTGTCGTCGCCATGCGAAGAGATAATAACAAAGCTATCCATAAGGGGATGATGCGATGGCACGAAGGTCGCAGCGCGAGGCCCTTTAAAAGATCGCACCTCTCAATACCGCGCTGGAAGTCAGCTCGTCGGCGATAGAGGCGAAAGCGCCCGTATCCACCTCCCGTTACGACTGCGGGACAAGCTGTGTTATAATCGACGCCCGCATCGCTTCTGATACGAAACTCGGTTTCCGGAAGCTATGCTCCGCTTAGATAAAGCAATGTTGGCCTACTTGATGAGGATTAGACGCACACGGCCGAGTCTTGGGAGCAAAACCTACACTCGGTAGACGACGATATGCCATCTATCTACATGCTGTATTGTCGCCTGCTATGTACAGCTGAACCAGTGCTGGATTCGACGGAAAACCTCCGCTATATCACCGAGGATAGTGCGACCCTATGGTCCACCTCGAGAAGACCTTTGTCCCTCACGAGGTCGAAGATCCAGACCACTCAAGGACGGACCGCGACCATCTCGTAGCAGAGAAAAACTTACCGGAGGATAACGAAGTGATTCCGCCGATAACTCCGACTTAGCTCAATCGTCGACAACATCGGTAGCGGCCCACTACAACAGCTTCCGCGTTGACAGCTTCCAGCCCTCGCAGAATTGCTCAACTCATGTATCCGTAAAACGCCGTTATCATTTGAAAGCTGTCATTTGTATTTTATTTCTGGCAGTAGTTTAATTTTTTGTTCACGGAAAACGCATTGAACAAGAGAACGATTGCGTTCTAAGATTTTTTATGACTTTTGTTGTGGTCTAAACCAGAAACAACGCTATGAAAGACTTATCATTTAGTGATGAAGTTCCATTCAATGTCACTGCGGATAACTGACCATATACACCTCGAAAAGAAGGGTGTCCTGAAACAGGGGGTAACAACAGGAAATACAGCACTAAGCGAATTGTGATTAAAGCGGACGAAGAACTGAAAAGTACTTCATTGCCTCCTTATTTGGCAGATCGGGCCACTATATGCTACTGTTTCTTTAGAAAATAAAAGAACAGTAACGGCGGTCTAGAATGTAAATAGCTGATTGCCTTCTGTTTTGGAATAAGTCAAAGAAGCCAACGGAGCCAACGTAAGCCAACGGAGCAGAATGATCCCCAGACACGATGCTCCGACACATTCCGCCAGATAAACAAACCAATTTTTAAGAACTGTAAATGTATAGATTTAATATCTGCGGATCTAGCTTTTATACTATTCGACACACCACTAGTGGTAACCCCCCTCGGCCACCGGTTGGCAACCACGCGGGCTTCCTGATTGATTAGCCATAATAAGACTTCGCAGCCGCTTCGAGTAATGAGCCAAGTGACGTGACCACATTTGCCATCCAGTGTGCGGTAGCTTGACCATGTCGTGAATCATCTCAATCACCTGCGCGGAGCCTTCTGCGTTTACACACAGATTAGTGACTTTTGAGTTTTAACAGAAGTGACACTGCTGCGATCGAAAGTTTAGTGTCCGAATAAAAAATACAAACGAATAACTCATTAAAAATTTTGTTTGCGTCACATCAGAACTTTCCCGGCCAGTAGCGAAGGACTGATTTGTAAATAAAATCGATGAGCGCTCTCTCTCGGCCGGCAAACAAACTTGTTTGGGTTCCATTATACAAAGGCCTCGAACGGCGCGGTTCGATTCTTGGCTGGCTTTAGGCGGCGCGGCGTTATTATTTGATTAAATTGTATGGCGTATTTAACATATATACATATATAAATATTATTAGTGTAGCTTGTATATTATGATATATTCCAACCGAAATTTTACAATGTGATTTCGGCCCAACAAGGCATATGTGTACCAAATTTCAAGTCCAGGCTCTCCAAGTCTAATATTTCGAGTTTGATATATGGTATAGTGCGGTTCCTGGTGGACCGCTTTTAACCAAAGCCTTTGTAACTCTTACCATGACCAAATAATGCCTGCTAATGAATTTCAGCTCAATCGGATTAAGCGTTTGGGCGCTATCGCGGACATACATACACACATACATACTTTAATCTATACATGGTCTTATCCGTCTGAGGGAGGCTCAAAATGGATATTTTCGTCTTCCTATCGAAAAAAATATTTGCGCGTTCACAAAACTTTCCCTCCTGGTCGATTAGTGGGCCGGGAAAGTAAAGACAGGATAACATGGAACCGAGGTCATCCAAGTTCAAATAACCCAGTGTGAAGAAACGGTAACTTGGGTTGTCGACTACAGCGGGCGAGCCCGTCACCTCAGGAAGTTTTAACGATTAGTCGTTCTATCTCCCTGGAGTGAGCGTAGAAGACTTGGGGACAAAACAGTCCACCATCTAGCTACGTTACAAGCCCGTAAGAGGCCAACGCCTTAAACGCGAGATAGCCAGGAATGTTACCTGGCGGGCCGACACTCACGCCCTTACTTCCAATTGTAACCAGATTACTCCGGTCTCTCGATTGGTTACGAGTTCGAGGTCGCTTGCGCGGTCCTCTCCCTTGCGAAGCGGTGAAACGGTGTATGCCGAATCTATCGCGGACCACAGAGTCCTTTGCCCGGCTGTTCACCCAGGATCGGATGGCCGATGGTCGTTTCAAGAGCAGTCGCCGTAAGGTCCGCAACCACCCCCGCTCTATAGGAAACAGTACTGCTTCCAGACTCCCCCGACTGTTGGTCGAGTGCACAGTCGATTGGCTTAAGAAACGGTAATTACGTAACAGCATCGTATAAGTAAATACCTAATATGATGATGTGGCGGGATACGCAAGGATATTATTATTATAAGGTCTGTGAATTGCACCTAAGAGCCGCCACCGCGAGCGCGTCGCGCGGCGTCCTCTGACGCTCATCATTAGCTGCCGACGGTTAATGAGACATGACCATTATTGCAGATGCCTGCCTGCGCCGCTTAATTTTTTACATGAGTGGCATGCGATGGACTGAGTGCTGTAAGTAGCCGCTGGTGAGACGGTGGGCAGTGGAACTAGGGTTGCCATAATAATATAATATTTTCAAAATATCGGGACATATAGACCACCGTGCGCCACGGCGATATGGTCAATATCGTATCACTATCGTGACCATATTATTTCGAGCGGCAAAATAAACGATTCAAAGTATTTTATATTAAGCCTTTGGGTATCGATGTATTGTAAATATATCGGTTATATAATTGGTACCTTTGGGTACTGATATCTATACCGTCATTCCTAGTATACCGAAATTGGTATACTAGGACTACTTCCTAATAATAAAGTGAGTTTTATTTTCTTATAATAAATAGTTCCTTATATATAATCCTTATAATAAGTCGAAGCTAAACGTATTGACCACTTACTGCGATACACTTCAGGAGAGTCTGGCGAGGGTTTAATTGATATGAACATCAGGCAGATGGGTTTTTTTTCATGGAATTATAGGATAATTATCATGGAAAAAAAATAAAGACAGGGAAAATGAAAGCAATGAGTTTGTATTTTTGTCTAATTTCTAGATCCCTCCAGACGCATTCCGCTACATTTAAAAGTAGGCAAATTTCTTTGAAGTGATAATGTGTTCTTTGAAATCTGAAATCTGAAATCTGTGTTCTTTGAAATCTGAAATCTAAAATCTGTGTTCTTTGAAATGAAAACCTGTTTAATTTTGTGACGCATCCAAGTGTAGGAATGCATATTTACTGGAGTAGTTGATTGTATTGTATTGTATTGTGATTATATCGATTTGTATTATAATAACCGTGTAAAAATAAGGGCGACGTATCCGAAAGACACATAGAACTGAAATAAAATGACGTGTCAGACTCGTCAATTGTTGCTACGCCAAAACATGCGCATGATTAGTATCAGCCGTCAAATGTACCCAAAGGATTAATATTTTGTTATATTTATGTGTCAATTATCTTTTTACGTCTATATGAATACTATCCGAAATGGTAACAGTTATATGCAAAATAAAAAAAAACGGTTAGGTCAGCTCAATACTTTCCCGGCAAGCAAACAAGATGAATTATCGATAACGATTTTAAAATAAGATCCATATATACATTTCTAAGTCAATAGTTGATAAGCCCTCTAAACGAGTAAAAAACCTTTCAGATTTCATTAGTTTTTCGGTACATTTCATTAAAAACAATTATTGAATCAAAAATATGACTAATGATTTTTTTCATATTTTTATGAAAAGCCTTTCTTTTTATGAAAAGTACATTCGGAAAGGCTTTTAAGTCTTGTATTTGAGATTAAATAGGTTAAGATTGTCGAGAAATGTGTTAAATGGGTGAGGAGACGATCGAGCGATTTTGAACGCAATGCAATGCGTTATGAAACTTAGCAATGATTTTCACCGCCGAATTATCATAGAATTAAAAAGATTAACAAAATTAGACTTTGCACAGAATGCACTTTAGATCCTTTTATCTATCTGTATATAATCAAATGTCATATAATTCGTAATAATATTTCAGTGACTGTGATCGTACGAAAAGGATGTTTTTCGGATTTACACGGCGTGGACCATACATGATTCTAAAAATTCTGTGAGAAAAAAAAACTTTTTTATAATAATGTGAATCAGTCACAGTCAGCTTGATGCGACTAAACGATATATGATGTGCAGATAATTAAATCGTAACCGGATCTGAGTCCTTGCTGTCGCTACGGTTACTCTTAAAACATTTCTCCGCGATAGGACGAGGTATTGGAAACAAAGAGATGGAGGCCACTTGGAGGTGTCAACTAAATTGGGTGAAACCGTCACCTTAGGAAGTTTTAACGATATTTAATAGTTCTATAACTTGAGGTGAGCGTAGAAGACTTGGTATGAAATAGGTAAGGGTCCAAAGAATCACCGCGAGAAGCCAGGTATGCAACTTACTTCCATTTACGGCCAACGGGGCCAGATTTCACCGGCCTCTCCCTTACGTAGTGGTGATCGCGGACCACGGCATCCGGATCACGGATTTGCCCGGCTGTTCACCCGGTATCGGGTAGCCGATTGGTCGTTTCAAGAGCAGTTGCCGTAAGGTTAAAAACCACCCCCTCTTTAAAGAAAACAAAACCGTTTCCAGGCGCCCCCCGTTATCATTCGGATTGCATAGTCGATTGGCTGATGCCGCACGGTGTGCAAACCGTCCAGGATCGCCCGAAGAGTGATTCTCATGGGAACTGGCCCGCAGGCACAGAATGATACCCAGGCTCGCACTTCTGCGTGGAGGCTACCGTATGGGTGTTGACCTGTGAGTTGGGCCGACTCTAACACATGGTCCAACTGCACTGGGCCCATTAGCTCCCTTAAAGAGATGGAAGCCAGCAAACTGTATCCTGTTAGAGTTATTGTGAGGCACATCCTCACTGCACTAATGAGATGTTGCTTGGATGTCCTTAGTACAAAATAGCCACTAAAATAATACGCTAAGATTGTTATTGCTCATCCTTAAATTTATTACATTTAGTTATCGTTAACGTATACTTCGTGACAGCCGGAACGAATGTGACTGATTACTACTGGGCTGAATATCGTTATAATGTCGGCGCATCTTTCAATTCCATCCTCACAGATTTGCCTCTACGGCGCTACTGATCCAGAATACTTATTACAATTTTTATTTTACCTTGCAATTTTCGTATGTAAGTTGTCGATTTCAAAACTTACAAACTATTTTTCAATCACTTCCTGATTGAGCTGAAATTTGGCATACTTATGTGAGTTCGGTGACAATGCAATATTATGGTTTGATAATGAAGCCGGGATGTAGCAAATGCTAGGGCAGTCGAATTTGGGCTAGTTTGTTTTGTTATCATGACTACTTTCCATTACAAGTGATGACAAGGGTCTGCATATGGACCGGGAAGATTGCCACTGGAACCCCCTGTTGGGTTCCAGTGGCAATCTTCCCTTAAGATCGTTTCGTCTTAAGTACTTTCCATTACACATGATGATGAGGGTCTGAATATTGAGCCGGAAGATTGCTTTGTGATGGAAAAAGAATCTTTTTCTAAAAATTTTTTTTACTTTTAATTTATTATTAGTTATACCTATGAGTGGACAGATATCAATGAATGATTGAGGGCTTTTTCGGAATTTCTGACTTCGAAATGGATGATAACTATGGAAATAGATGATAACGATGGATAACTAGTTATCCATCTATAGTTAAACCTCTGTAAATACTTATCCAAAATCTAATCCAGTGGGGGAAGAAGAGTCACCAGTCGCAACTCCTGCAATTTCGGGACTGTTTTTCGTGAAGAGTGTGGTCGTTCCAAGCTCTGCTGCAGTCCTTGAAAATACACATTTGATTTAACTGTTGTCTCAGATCCCAAAAACTTTAATCGATAACACCGGCACAAGACATATTCGAAAATACAGCTCATATTCGATAATATCGCGAACGATTGCATTATCCATGATCGCATACAAATCATACAATAACAAACGATAAAAATAGAAATAAATAACAGATTTTAAAACATTCATATAAATGATAAAACGGCAGTGTATTTATTTGAGCTAATACTCATTAAAATTCATACCTAAATGTAGTTACTAGTGGGTTGTTCTATGCTATGTATTCATGCATAATTTTATTTTTTTTGACTGAAGTTCAATACTTCAATTTCTCACCAATGAGACAATCTACTTCTCACCAATGAGAGCCGTACACCACTTCCAATATGCATGAATACATAACATAGAACAACCTCCTAGTACCTACATTTGAGTATGAATTTTGTTGAGTATTAGCTAAAGGGCTATTCCATTATTGTAACGTACGATCAAAACTTGATCCCCAAACCCAGTGTGATTCAGAATTATTGCGCGGAGTAATTTCCACGTTTCGACACAAAACACAACCGCTAAATGTCTCCTTAGAGGGGCCTCTAGGCCTATTAATGTCAGAAAAGTTTTCTACTATTTTGAGCGAAACAATCTGTTTGAGAGTTTTTCTGTTGACCATTTCAATGTTTGCTATTTAGGCGTCTAGTTTAGATTTAATAAATTCAAAGTTTGGGATAAACTTATAGACAAGACAATTTTTAAACGAAAAAGGCGTCAGCAGCTGCCAAAAGTCATGAGTTGTAATTTTTTATTATGTTGTTAAGAAATTCGCCAATAGTAAGAGACAAATATTGCAGCTTCTAAAGACATGACCAAACTTTACAATGCTCAGAAAGCAACGAAGTTTTTGCACTTTTTCGGCTTTCAATCAATATTTCCCAATGCATACGCTTTACAGGAAAAGATATCCTTTTTTATTTTCAGGTAGATTATATCTGCTAATTTAAGCCTTAAGTGAGCATCGTATGTATAGACATATCCGAGATACAACTGTTCGAAAATCGTGATTGTTTTCCAACAAATGAAAAATTTCACATCAAACAAAAACTATTTTTTGGAAACTTAAGGAGTCATTTAGTGTTCCGAGGAATTGTGCGTTAATAAAATTGCCAAAGAAAATTATTACTTTTACTGCAGGATGCAACTTTTAGAAGATAGGAAGCAAATATCGAAACATGTGCAAAGATCTCGCTCTGTTTTGGGTATTGGCCGATTCGCACGGGTCTTTCGAAGCTGCCAACTTGGTCTTTTACTACTAGCATAGACCCTAACGACTAGAAATACATGACCTTTTGCAAGGGCAGATGTCTAAATAGACTTGCTTATTGTATCAAATTTAATATACCTAAAAACGAGCGAGAATAACATTTTTTGTAATATACATATGTAGCAAACCTTATGAAATATTGAGATAAAAACTAGAAAGTGCAAAGATTTCGATGCCAATCTCGCATCTCATTGTGGTCACAAAAGCAGCGCAAACGTCACATTTAAAACGCAAAGGAATATTCGAGGCTCAAATAGTCGTTTCTATAGCATCACCACATGGAAAATCCAAGCATATAGACATCCCTTTATAAAACAAATAACAGCGCGTCTAAAGACAAGCAGAAGTTCTCGCGAGGATGCGCAGCGCGAAGACGTTAGCAATGAGCATACTGCAATTGTTTATAAGACTATTAGATTGATCAAGGCCGTACTACGTTTCGGCAGCTACGATTTTACTCTGAAACGCAACCTACAGATGGAACACATGGTCTCAAACATTTATTAATCATATCTTATGTACAGTAGCCCAATAAATGGCGTTTTAAACATGCCTATACGAAATACATCTTAAAATGAAACAGTAATATATAACAAACGAATCACAGGTTATGTTATTTTAATATTATTTAAGTACATAAAGACGTAACTTTTAATTTGCTATACAGGTTTCAATTCATAATAATCAGGCGCTTTAATGTTATCTCTCCGTATAATTTCAGTGAAGTACATTTTTATATGGGCTGACTAGCCTATATAAAAATGCGATGGTTAGCACTAATAATTAAATTTTATTACTATTATCATGGCTAAATAAATAGTTTTTATAAGTCCAGTAGTTTTAAACAGTCCTTTTTGAAAAACATTCATTATTTAAGTTATTATAGTAGATGGCCAAATTGCTATTCGTTTCACAAGACAATTCTTTTGGCGCCACCTGCATGTCGCTGGTGCAGAAGAGTTGCCAAAACGTACTGTGGAACTGAGGAATTTAATACCGTATATAATCAATGGTACTGTTCAGTCAAATAAATACCGAATAGGCACTTCCGTATGCGATATTAGGAACCTTAGATAAAAATCTGCAATAAATTATATATGGATATGTAGCCGAAAACCCAAGGCACGAGGTAAACTAAAAATTATACAGCAATATGTTGTATGAAGCAAGAAATCCATAGATAAATTTCGGTAAAAATGCTCGAAAAGGATTTACTTGTGAGTATCATAACAATATCTATAGATATATAAAATTATGAATAATCTTTGATCAATTTTAGAGACAAAATGGTTACAGAACATTGTAATCAAATCGAAAACCTTTCGATATGTTGTACAACCTTTCGAAGTAGTTATTTTTACATTCGGTTTCAGATCGCCATTCCCAGGCTTTTGGCTGGTTTGCATGTCAAAATCAGAAGCCCTGGTTTGCTCACCATGTTCACCAGTTCATATGTTTTAAAACGCAGGGTAAGAATTGCCTCCTTCGAGCACGTTTTCAACAACCTCTTTGCGATGACATTTTCGAGGACAATCGCTGAGCACACTTAAGGTCGACTAACCTGACCAAACTGGTGTAAATTTAAGCCAAAATTCTAGGCGACAATGAAGTTCATTACTACCAACTGACATTTTTTTTTTGCATAGCTTTGCATAACCTTTTTAAATGATTTCTCGTTATTTATTTGACAGTGTTTACACCAAAATAATTCAGAATTTCACAAATAATATAAGAGGCCAGACTGCCAAGTATGCAATTGGAAAGGTACTCTCCGGCAAAATGAAAGCGTTTTTTAGATTTTTGTAGTTGTCATTGGGAGTCAAAAAAATTAATTTTTAACATTTAAAAGTAAAGCTATAAATTTTTTTTTTCGGGAATTTCAAAAAACCCTATAATTTGAGATCCGCTAATGTTTTGGAATCTGTACACATACTTGAAAAATACTTTTTGTTCAAAATGGTAATTTAAAAAGTCTGCCAACCAGGCCGAAGTCCGTACCAATGTAGACTCGACTAGGTTACTTGTAAGTTTTGTATTCACACTTATCAAAATATTATACATGAGAAAATTTTTAAAAAAAAATAAATAAATCAAATAACTCTAATAAATAGGTAGTATGTATTTCAAGAGTTATTTTTATAATATCTAATACCTACTTCATAGTCATGTTAAAAAAAAGTAATAAAGAAATCAAAAGATATTCTATATCTCAAGGAAAATTTTTCGATAGCAGTTTGCCTCTATGTAACAATATTTCTTGTTTATATCTAAAACCAATGAACATCAGAAATGAACGTTGATATATACAGGCATTTTGTGCATAATTCTCAATTATCCCCGTGAAGACGGAAAATGTAACTGCCGAAATATCGGGAAAAAACTATTTTTTTGTTACATGCAATGCGAATCCACGTTCTTTCAATTAAAATGTGAATTAATCGCAAGAGTCTAGAGTTTATATTATTTAACTGGAGTTATCGAGATATATGATGAGAATGTGATGGATACATATGCTTGCGAATATGTATCCATCACATTCGTTTGTTTTAGTGCTGTAACCTTTGCTGAAAGCCATCAATCGCAGACGGCAAAGTTGGTGGAAACTTAATAGTTGGACGCGGAGTTAACGATTCTTTAACCGCATAGTAGGTAGATAAGCAAGCGGCAAGCTGCCGCCCGGCGAGAGCAGCGCGGCGTCTTATCAACGTCGATAAAGTTAAACACGCCGCTGAGCGCCCGGAGTTGAACCGCGGGCGACAGGGTCGCGCCAGAAAGCAGCCGGCGCAAGAAAATCAACACATAAAAGGAGCTGGCAAAACAATGGCAGCGAACGAGACCCACCTACCGCTCCGACACCCAAACTCTAGCTTTCGAGCTTTCGCCGGCTTCTGTTTCATTTCGCTTCGTCGCTGGCGAGGTCGCACAGCGCCTCTGGGCTCATTAGCACCATCGCAATATGGGCCGAATCGCAGTTTCATATCGAAATTCAAAAAAATCTCAATTTATCTCAGGATATGTTACTTTTATGTTCAGGAAAAATATTTAATATTTTTTTAAAAATTCAAGGTTTTCGAAGTATAGGAATAATTTTTAAATTATTATCAATATTTAGAATTTGTCATTATGTTTAAATTTTTATTTCATGGGGTATTCCATTTTTATCTGGATTTCATTTTAAGAATTTCATTTTAGATTTTTTTCTGTTAGACCATTTATTTCATATAGTGGAACCTTTCATAACGAACACCTCTCATAACGAGTATTTCGCATAACGAGCAAAAGAAATATGTTAAAAACATTTCGCGTAACGAGTAACACAGAAAGGGGAAGTAGCGCGTTAGTTTCGCATGTGATCACACATTTTTCCCAACTTGTGTTCAGACATTATTCGTTTTTTTTTGTACAAAGCTGCAAAAAAGTTTCAAAAATGGGCCTTTCCCAAAAATACCCTTGCAAAAGTGTCCCTGGAGAAAACGCTACAAGAAGACAGCCATAAGATAATAAAAGTGACTGATGAAATGAAACGTTAAATCTGTCGCGAGGGTTTTCGTCGTAGAAAGAAACTCGCGATCGGTATTCAAATTGCAGTAGTTTATTCCAAAAGTCGTGTACAAAGTGAATTAATTTGCTCAAACATTATCGTCTATATATACTAGTCGCCGGGCGGCGATCGCCCCGTCTCCCTCTTGTCTCGCGCTGTTTCCTTCATTCCGGCCGGCCGGCCGATATACACACCTGCGCGGGACGCCGTACTTCAGTCGTCCGCCGTTGGCCCCCGCGAGCTGACGTCCCGTGGGCGGCGCTTGAGCTGCAATTGTGTCGTGTTTCGCACATTAGATTTCGCACGTTTACCGCTTTTGGACGCCACCGGCGATCCCTCCCCCGACCTACTTTGCATTAAGTAGCCACCGGAAGTAAGGCTCCCGTCCGGAAAGTCGCTGGAAGCGGTCGTGTGAGCGCGCTAGTTTTTCGTGTTTTGAGTTATACTGCGTCGCGGCGCCCTCAGTTGAAACCTTCCCCTTCACCACCAGTCTTCGGACTGCCGTGGCACAAGATGAAAAGCTCTCTGCTGAGAAGTCGCTGCGATGTGGTTTTCGTTGTTTGTGGTGACGTTTTGCGTGCGAAACACGGCGGTTAGATTCGCGACGGTTTGTACTTTCTCTCTCATTTATCTCGATGTTTGCTTTTAGCTTCTCGTTGACGGCTTGATTGTGATGATTAAAATAAACGCCTCGTTGGAGGCACTTAAGACGTGTGTTGATTATTGGGCGTTCGGGGTAGGTAATCCTAGTGATGGCATTGCACATCGCCATCTCCTTAATTCCGGTGTCGCCATTGCACCTCGGTGACACCACCTTCCTGCCGCTTTCGGGTGGAGTCTTCTTCCGGTCCTTTCCTTTTATGACATTTTGAGTAGGTGGGTTCTGTGTGTATTGTTGCTCCGCGACAAATCATTGACAAGCGAGAACGAGGTGTGAGCGTCGTCGCTGATCTAGCGCGCGGTTTATTTCAACTATCTGCACTATTCTCAAGAACATGGACAAAATTAAGAAGATAGATGGTTCAAAGGGGTGTCAAAATGTCTACGAAACGTTTACGTATTTTTGATGATGTTGAAATGTTGTTTCCCATATGGTTAATCGAAAAGCTATTACAAGGCAACACTATTAATGAAAACATCATTTGTGAGAAAGCGAAAGTTATTTTCGCTGATCTAGATAAGAAGACACCAAGATCATAAACTACCGAAAAAGAAGTACTATTTAAGGAAAGTCATGGATGGTTCGAGAAGTTTAAGAGAAGAACCGGCTTCCACAGCGCTGTAAGGCATGGTGAAGCGGCAAGCTCTGACAAAAAGTTTGCAGAGAACTTCATCGGCGACTTCAAGAACCTCGTAGATTGTGACGAGACGGGTCTCTTCTGGAAAAAGATGCCGAAGCGAACCTATATAACAGCAGAAGAGAATGCATTGCCAGGCCTTTGCATTCATCCCAGAATTTCGGTTTCTTCATGCATACAATACAATATTGCATTTTACTTTAATTTATAAGGGAAAAATTTTGTCGCCTAACGCGTGTTTCGCTTAACCCCTCAAGCCCCGATTGACCGAAATCGGCCACAATACGATTCAGCGTGACGGCCCCGTTTGAATTTTATTTTAATTTAATTTGTTTTATTTTATTATGTTTTATTATCTTAATATGTTTTATTTTAATTATAGATACAGTGGTTTGGCAGTAATTAATATTTTGTAACAGACAGTGTCGTAATTCATTTTTTTTACTAATTTTTACTAAATTTTTTTGGGACAGCAACTTGTCAATCGTCCGAGGGGCCGAGGCCTGAAGGGTTAACGAGTAAGATTCTGGAACGAATTATGCTCGATATGAAAGGTTACACTGTATTTTAATTATTTTTAAGTCAATAAATTAACCGTTGAATATAGAACTCTTAATTACGTTCAGAAAAATAATTTTTATTTTAAACTTATTTAAATTTTTTGATGAAGTTTATACTATATTAAGAAGACTTTATTTTATATAATTTTTAAAAATTTTTATAGGTTTAATTATAAATAGATTTTTTTCCAATTCTTTTTTTTTAATTATTATTATTTAAAATATATGTATGTAAAATATTTTGAGACACTGTACGAGTCTCAGAGCGCAGCAGTAGTGTTCGATGGTTATCCAACAGAGCCTGACAAAAATAGCACGAAAAGTTCTGAAAGTAATCGCCGAGCTCAGTCACATTCTTCTCATGAGGTGATGTTTGAGGAAACGATAAAAACACATTAAAGGTGAAATTTATTATTATTATTTATTATATTATATTATTTATAACCCAACTATTAAAGGTGAAATTTGAAGCCAAAAACATTAAGGTTTTCAGGCTGAAAAAGATGCTGACACGCTAATTATCACTACAAGTATCAGAAAGGACTATGCTTTTAGGTTGTGGATATTGCAGGAGAGGACGTAGACTTGTTAAGGTATCCTCGCCGGTCTCAGATGTCCCACAAAAAGTTCTATATACGTTCAGAAGTGTCGAACAGGCAAAATAGCAAATATCTTCCAACCACCTTAACCCAGTTATCTACACAGTCAGCTCATCACTTTCACTCATGCTGTGATTTCATCTCGTGCTTCTTCGGCCATGTAAAACTCAATTTGCTTGAAATACTACAGATGCAAGTAGACCTAAAAGAGAAAGCTACAGTGTTTGTCTAATCCAGCTCCGACACCTGCTCAAGTAGCTGAAGCCCAGAAGAAAATCTTTATTTAACTGTATGGTGGAGAAATATCCAGTTAAACCCTCAATGACATGCACTTCCCGCTCTTCAGTTCAACAGCAATTTCAACCTGTCCAGACTACTTCCCGCGCAAGATGCTGCAAAGCTATATTTGTTTCGCACATACTACCTACCATGTGCAGCAGTGGCTAGGCTACAAAAAGAATTCGCTCGAATGGGGTTGCGTTGCTACAGCCCGAGGCCTTTCTCCGAAGATGATGTCGAGGAAAGTAGCCCTCTTAAACCTGCTGAGCATGATTTTCTGCAGTTGCAAGAAGGGATGCAGAATGCTTGCAGCTGCGGGAAAGTAAGTTTGAAATGTTCCGTTTTCTGCGAAAACCTACCGGAACTGAAGATAGACGTGGACGATAACACCCTCGACGACGACGAGATGGATAGGCTGCTCGACGATACAGACACAAAACGTAGCGGAGATATTGAAAAAGTGGAGGAACAACATCATTTATAGTTACACTCGTATTGTTGTTGAAATTTACCATTATTCATATTATTCAATATAAATTTAATTCATTTCATTTCAGGCGATTGAGCAAAATGAAGAAGACAGTTTTGAGGAGAATACCAAATCAACTAACATTTCTTTTATTTTTTTAATTTATTTTATTGAAAAAATATTTCAATTTTAGTCGTTTGGTTGCGAACAGTGACTTCCCTCTACCCATCCCACTCTTCCCCCTTCTCTCCCACCTCCATCAAAATGTTAAATTAAATACATGTTTACTTCGCTGACTCTTGTTATTGAAAATATAAAGACAATTTTGAGATGATGAAACATGAAAATTAGCATATAAATAGCAAGATCTTTCAAGATTTTAAAAATCTGTATGCTGTCAAAGCTATCAAAGCTACCAAGCCCATTCTAGTCTCAAATTATAGAAAATTTAATGTAGTTTTAAAATGTAGAAAATAGTCCTTTTCGGAAACGAGCTCCTTCATGGTCAAAATGAAAAGAAACCGAAAAAAGTGCAAACATTTAGCAGTTTTTGAGATATTCAAAGTGTTCCGGAAGGCTACCGAGGCAGGCACTTTCGATATAAGAAAAAAACGATAAAAACTACCCACATTTGATGATGGTGTACTAGGTTATGATGTACTAGGTTACTGGACTATTGATAATCGTTCACTTAAATATCTGCAGTGATATTGTCTTATTATATATGTTGAGGTCGTATTCGGTGCTGACACGGTTGACTTTATTAACTGGGTTCCTAAAGTTCGTCAGTAGGAACTAGTTGCCAATAATACTGTGTCAACAGCATAGCGAAGGTTGTTAGGTTTTTTAGGTAGCGCATTTCTTCTCTGAAGATCGTATATATTGATCGAATACCGAATTTCCCAGTATATATTGAGAAGAAGCGGCTAGAGTATACATCTTTGTCGTACCTACTTCTATTGTGAAAGTATGTGAGAGGAGTTAGTTGTTAAAAAAATCATTCTTTCGATAATCGCCACATGCAAACTGAAAGCATCTTCTATTGCAACTCAGTCATTCGCAGCGAATTCATTTCTTTCAATATTAAAATATAAAACTCGAAGACTTACCAAAAAAAAATTATTTAAAATAATATACCATATTGATGTTTTTTCTTAACTTTTTTTTCTTACAAATTCTTATTTTATCGCATCTAATTTTTTATTCTTCCCTTCAATTTTCAGTTATATAACCAGTCAGCTTGCGAATTATCAATCGACATACAGGGAGCATCCCGATAGATTGTAGCTTTCGGGTCTAGTGAGGTTAGGTTAGGTTACAAAGATACAAGGTTACAAGGTTACAGAGTAACAGAGCTTATGTGTCAGTACAGTTTATCCTGCAAGCCCAACCTTACATATACCATATAAGCCCAATAACTCTACGATTATGTTTGAAATAAGAAATAAATAAATATAAATTAATCGCCAGCTGAATTATTTCTGCGTATTACATATACCTATGTATATAAACAGTATGGTAAGTACTGATTCGGTAATTCATTTATATTGTTTTACATAAATCATTTAAATCCAAAAGCACTATTAATTAACTAAGTGAGTATCTTTTGTGTTAAGGCATACAATTAAGGAAGCCTAAATCCAACAAATATTTAATTAATTTCACAGATTTTCGAAGCCATAAACTCGCGGTCAACATTGACATAGATATACGCTGCAATGCAATAGACGAAAATACAAGGCAGTTTGCTAAGCAGATGAGCCGAGTTTGCTTATTGCCGCTTCATTAGCCGATCCCAAAAATAACCTATCTTGAAGTGCGGAAAATTGGCGCTCATGATAAGACAGCAGGTAAAAAATATCTACAGTCCTGATGGCTTCCACTACGACCTAGAAGCAAGCGAGAATACGACTTAACACTGAACTGACTGAACTACCTACCTGAACGCCAGGCAGACGTAGATTTTGCACAAGGGGCGGACGATTTTGCCAATGCTTATTTTTTTTAAATTACGCTGTAAAAACCTTCATACGTTTTAATCAATCAGTGTATACGGTACGATGGGGCGGCGAATTCGCGGTATCTGTTTGTCTCTTTCATGCATCTAGTTACCATTGCGCTAGAAAGAGAACACTCCCAATCGTAGAGTTTACGAACTTGGCACCGCGGAAAATAGAAAATGTCAGCTGGCATCATTAATAATAGTATTTATCAATTTCAAACAGCAGCGAGTATCATTATGTTTGAAAAAGAACGACACGAAATCAGTTTGCTAATAAATGGGTAATAATAAATGAACATTCTAGTGTATTATATATGGGGAATATTCCTTGTGTAAAATCAATTCTCCTAGTATTACTTTTTCTAGATCCTTGTACGTAAAACTGAGTTTTACACGCCGGAAAAATACCCCCCTTTTTATTATATAGGATAACATATAAGAAAAAAATGTCTATCTTCTTTATCTCGATAATAAAATTTGATTCATATTAACATAAAATATGGCTACAGTAACAGCCATAGTAACCGTGCATTTTTTTATATTTTTGCTAAATTTATCACAAAACCTCTATCCACAAGGAAAAATGTTAATTAGGTTTACGAAATCACTGGTTGCAGTAAATAAACTGCTCCAAGCGCCAGAGTCTTGAACTTTATTTATTTCCGTTAAACTCTTAGACAGCGCTCTTGTTTTGTAAAAAGATACTTTTGCAATGTTTGTTAACAGTACTCGTCTTAATTAAATGCGATTTAATGACTAGAATTAATTATATTACAATTAAATACAATCCGTAAACTAAAAGGGCCCAGAGGGCAAATCATTAAAATGCTTTCGGTTCCTGCAATCGTTACATCCATAGCTACGCTGTATTTATTATACACGCTGCATCTCTGTAGCCGCGTCCATTGTATATTAGACCGATTGTATGGAGCACCATTGCGAGTTTCTGTTGCTATGGACAAGCTGGCTGCCAGCCGCCATATATAAGACCATTATATGGCGGATATGAACAATTAGTTTACTGTCTTGTGGCGCGACAACCTATTAGTTGCATTTTAACATATTGGAAATACGTATAATACACCATTCTTTCTGGACCACTAGTAGGCGAGTCATACATATTATCTTGCATACATATTATCAGCAATAATAGCGTGATGATGTGTTTTCAACGTAATACTGTCCTATCATTGTGTGGAATTGTGTTACGTATAATCGAAAAATTGACCGTATGTATCTTACTATCAGATTTCAATGTGATTTGTTTCTACTTTTTATTGTGAAATTTCACAACGGGCGGGTTTATTGTCATATCACAATTTCTTACAACCAACCTACTACGACGTGTTTATATGTATGTGTGCGTGTAACACGTATGTAAGTGTGTGTCTTGTTATTGCATTCGATCGACAGAATTGTAAATGCAATTCCGTTAATTTGATCCCAACGGAAAATGGTGATTTCAGTGTATAATACGCGTACAATAAGTCTGATATTTCGGTTGCATTTTTTGGACTGCTGGAAGTTTTTCTCTCAGTGTATTAGACAATTATTTATTTCATTGGCATCACTGGTGTCATTTGTAGCCAGAGACAAGTTTCTGACTCCAGATAATATTACATTATCTAGATAAACCCTTGGATAAAAATGTCTTATACCAAGAATAAGAAAACCATCTAGTCAACGGCACTACTCTTTCATAAAACTAAGAGTATTTTCCGGTATTAATATTGGATTCTAAATAATATAATAGTCAAAATTCATTTAAATTAAAATCACAAAATGGTTGCTAACAGAGGATCAATTGGCAATACACCCGATTTTGTATAAATATTGGTGTAGACCAGCAAACTACTTTTATTTTTATTTTTATAGTTACTATATTTGATTCGATGATTGTTAGGGGCTCTCTAAACGATCAAGCATGCTTGACAAACTTCGCGTCGCGGGCAGGGAGGGGATCGTAAATCTCAGATTTTTTGTAATACTTACCAAAAAGCCTAATTTGGTAGTTTATAGCAGGGAGTCACGTTAATTAGGCGTAATTGATTGATGAATGACGTGACTCGCTGGTATAAAACTACAAAATTAGGCAATTTCGTAAATATAAAAAAAAACATATTTATTTATTTTTTATTTATTTATTTATTTATTTATCCCTAGTATTACATGATTAAATTTCCTATAGTATATTTTACATCATTTAGTCGTACATACAAAATGTGAACCCTGGAAATTTACTAAAGGTGCGGCTTCGGCGGGATTTTATCACCTCACTAGGCAGAGCCTGTATTGAGGTGATATTTAGTACTGTGTTCATCTGCCGGGTGTATAGGTATTTTATTTAATCTTGGGAAATCCTACAAGTGTATATTGTATAACTATTATAGTATATAGGTATATATGTTAAATAAAAATATTTATTAAATTAAATGAGATATAATATATATGGGAGATATATGAATACAGTTATGAGGCTAATGAGATAATAATAACAATAATAAGTAATATAAATCATCTGTGCACCTATTTAATAACGTTAGTTACTAACGACTCACAGTGCTCCCTCGTCGAGTGTAATAACCATAATGTTACCAGTCTTTTGTAGTGAGCGTCATTTTGAATGACTGTAGCTTGGCCTAATTGCGTGGTAAATATGTTATGGAGTTTTTTCGCTAGGTAAATATAGTGTCTTTGTCCAAAGGTCGTTCTCATTTTTGGTTGTACATGTCTGTCTTTATGTCTTGTGTCGTGTCTATGGGCGTTACTGGTCGGCTTGCTGTTGTCCCGTTGGAGTTCTTTCCTGTAGCATATCAAGACCTGCCGTACGTATAGCTGTCTTGCATCCAACACCATAAAATCCCTGTAGAGCTGGTCACTGGAGTAGCGGTATGGCTTCCTGGCTATAACCCTAATCAAGGCCTTTTGGGCCTTTATCAGAGGATCCAGATTTGTTTTGGCCATACCACCCCAGCCTAGTTGTCCGTATATTAGCAGAGATTGAGCTAACGCGTAATATATCGTCCTCAAGACATTGATTTCAAAGACGTTTCGAATATTTTTAAATACATACATTAGTTTTCTCATTCTTTTAACGCTGTGATGTCAACATGGTCATACAATTTTAGGTTATTGTCAATAGTGATTCCTAGGTATTTTATTTGACATGCTTTTTCCAATGGGTGGCAGTTGCAGTAGTTATCATAATTGCATTCGTGCAGTATTAGTTGCAATTCAGGTGATGGCTGCTGCCTCCTGTCGATACTAAAGGTCAAATACTTCGTCTTTTCCCTATTGAGTGTTAGCAAGTTTTTGTCTAGCCATTGATGGGCTGCTTTTAATCCAGTCTCTGCCTGGCCGAATACTAACTCCCATGTGTCTGCTTGGAAAAGTAACACCGTATCATCAGCAAATGACAGAACAGAGCCAGTTATTTCCAGTTGACAAAAGTTGTTGATGTACACGAGAAAAAGTAAAGGCCCCAACGTACTTCCCTGGGGAACACCGTAGTTGCATGGCAAGCCATCACTTAGAACATCGTCAATTTTCACTCTTTGTGATCTTCCCGTAATGTAGCTAGTAAACCAACTTATCTCGATGTCACCAAAACCAAGTTGTGTTAACTTTTCTAATCCTGCGTTAACTTTTCTATATCCTGCGATTTCTATATCCTTTTCTAAACCAACTTGTGTTAACTTTTCTATATCCTGCGGTTTACGATCCCCTACCAGCCCGCTACGCAATGCTTGACAAGTATGCTTGATCGTCTAGAGAGCCCTTTAAAAGAAAGTAATCAACATTTTTTTCGAAATATATGTTGTGTTTTTATTGTATAAGTGTAGATCTTGCAATTGAGCATACAAACGTCAGCTCTATTTTGGAAGTATTGAAATCCAAGACATACGGCTGGTGTTAAAAAAAATCAAGTAGACGAAAACTATCTAAAATTAGCGGTAAAAGACCATTTGTACATGGCATCTATGTTGCTTCAACATTCGAATCCTGTTTTTGATGTCCTGAAAGTCTTATCCTGGATGTCCTGCATGTCATTGAGGTCATTTCGTATTTTAAAGCTAAGAATATTAGGAAAATGTTCTTGTTTAACATATGATTTTTTTGAATCGTAAGCAGTATTCGTTTAGACGTAATTATCAGTTTAAAATCATTAATTTTCGTTAAGAAATTTCTTCATTCGGTCGCCGCACTGGCCTAGGCCCGCGATAAAAGCTATGCAATAGCTTAAAACCACGACTGCCGTTACAACAAGTGAAATACCATATTTATATTTACTTTTATTACTTTTTTATGAAACATTTTTGGTTTATACATATATCCATATAGATACATATATATTTTCAAAATGTACTCAATCGGACCTTTCATTTGACACTAAACACAATATATGTATGTTAATATATCGAAATTTGGAAACTTGGACATTTAGACAACTATTTTTTGGATAACTGAAAAGTAAGGTACTGTATGATACTCGGGATGACTGACAATTCTAACAATACCACATACCCTAAATCGGTTGGAGCGTTTATCAGTTATGGTAGAATAAAGAAACGGGAAACATACATAGATGAACCCTGAACACATTACGCTCCTTTTTCGTTGGGCAATCGTGTAAAAAATACAGTTTCTTCTAATGTTATAGATACTTTTGTTACTTTTATCTCATTTTGGTCCCATTATTCACTGTTATCTTTCTTATTTCCTATTTCTTGATTCGCTTATTTCGACTTAATCCATTTCACTTTATAATATAGATTATTACTTGAATTTGACTGTTTGACAATTAAGTTCATTATACTATATTAATACTGTACATGTATAAAAATAAAATTGACTAATTCTATTATGAAGTTAGTGACAAAAGCTTTAAATTTAAAACCCTTATTCTGTCTAAGTAGGAGAAAGCCCGTACCAAAAACGTGTAAATATGCAATCTTAACTACTGTAATAATATGTAATAATATAAAATGATAAAAATGATAATATGTAATAATATAAAATGATAAAGGTTTATAAAACATCCAATAAGGATTACATGCACATAAACATGTGTACAAAGAAAAGTATTTAAAATAATATAAACTGCTATGACCTGAACCACCTCAGGTTCGCCTATGACATAGTTCTTATCAGCAGTGAACCATCACAACTCAAGATCAAGCTCGAGGAACTACACGCAGCATCAGCGAGTCTGAAGATAACCTTTCAGAAAACAAATATCCTGAGCCCAGACCCAGTCCAGCTGACACCAGTCAGAGAGCCAGACACTCGAAGTTGTCGACCAGTACACTTATCTTGGCCACAAACTCAAACTGGGAAAAGACAACCAACGTGCAGCAGTTGTCAGACGCGTGGGATTAACTTAGGCGGCTTTCGGAATCCTTGCCTACATCCTGAGAGACCCAGCGATGCCCATGAACCTAAAACTGAAAATTTATGAGACATACGTGCTGCCAGTAGCAACGTACGACGCAGAGCAGAGCTCAGCGGTTGGCACTGCTCAACTATAACGCAAAGCAGTGCCAACCGCCTCAGAATATGCCAAAGGGCCATGGAGAGAGCAATGCTGGGCATCAGTCTCCACGACAGATTGCGCAACGAAGAGATATGAAGGCGCACAGGGTGAAGTGGGGCTGGGCAGGTCACGTCGCAAGGCAGGATGACGCGAGGTGGCCGAAGAGGCTTGTCCAGTGTAGACCAAGAACCACAACGCGAGGCGTAGGGAGACCACAACTACGATGGTTGGACGACATCAGAAAATCAGCAGGGACCAACTGGCTGAGCTGACAGATAGACATGGAAGTAGATGACAGACAGATATGGAAGTAGAAGAAAGAGGCCTACGTCATAAACACGCATAATAATATTTATTCAACTGCTGTAACAAACATGATAATATTTATTCATAATATAACATGTTTTATAGATACTATACAAATAATAATATATTATAAACCTATGACATTGCGTATATCGCTTTGGTCAAAGAACCTCTCCGTTTCTTCTCTACTGAGATCAATTAGCCAAACTGTCAGATTTTACCGCCACTAATATTGATTAAATTTACGCTTATTTCTTTCTTAATTCCATTACGAAGTCAAACTGCTAGGAAGGAAAAATGCTTGCGCGCGATTCTAGTTCTTTATAGGGAATGACGTGTTACCTAGGTGTACCTAGCTCTATTACGTTATGAAGTTTTTCGTGCGTGAAATTTAAAAAATCGGCTGTGTCACCCCAAAACTTTTCCGAGCCAAGGACTGATTTCATCCAAATATAATTTTCATAAATAAACTCTACAAGCGCTCTCTCTCGGCCGGCGGATATACTAGGTTGGGATCTTTTGCGACCGCCTCGGACAGCGCGTTTCGCTTCTCGGCTAAGGGCGGTGTTCTATCAGCGAAGAGTGTGAATTTTCGGATGCCTTTTGCATCAGGGCGAGTCCCCAGTGGACTGTAATAATATATTTAACTCACCCTCCTTCGTGGTTTACAGCATCCTTTATTTCAGCCAGGTTGGCCTCGGCAGTGAAGCTTCCTCGATTTTCCGGCTGCTGACTGACGACACTTTAACTTCTACGGCTTCCCGGCAATTAAAGCACATTTATTTTTCTAACTTATATATTCAGAACTTATTAATTATTATTTACGGGCCCATTGCCCTATGATAACTCGCGATTACATTTATCGCGGTGACGTCGGTTTATAACACCCGAAAAGGTGCCCGTCCGTCTCCGACCTTTTTTGGCAACTAACTAAAAATGGCATCCTTCGCTTTCCTCACTGTTTACAATAAATCATTCCGCCCTTCAACGCCATGTCTATGCTTTTAACTGGCCGGCACGATTTCACACCTTCCCTTATTGGTCAAAGGATCTAAAAGGAAACGCCTCTTTCCAAAATGGTATGCCAATATACTCATAGATAGCAGTGCACGTAAATACATTACTAAATGTTTAATTATGTCTACTTAATTGTATAATTATCTCTACTTATAACTAACAACTCAAATACGGTGATATGGTGATTTAGGGATGCTTCTGTATCATAGATTAAAGTTGATTACCATATCACCCTAATTACAAAATTAATTAATCTAATCACCCCAATTTACTAGGTACTCTAATTAGACGCATAAATGTTTACTAATTTTCATATCGGACCTGAACATTTTATTATATGTTAGTATATTTACTTAGTAATTTATGTTATCTTATACTAACAATCAAGCTTACATTAATTCGCTAAATAATAATAAGCTGTCAAGCTATTTTTCTCGCAGACCGTTTGATAACCTTATCCTATTTTATAATATAATTATCATAGATCAATTATCTGATAACTAAATTAATCATAAGGTTTAGGGCGTGCCATTTGAGTAATGGCTGGGTTTTTTGAAATGTTATAGTCCTTTCAGAGAAAGCGAGGTCGTCTTTATGACAGGGTGCACTTCAGATTTACGTCTTCGAAAAGTTAACCCGTATGTGAACAATGGCGCAATAGTGTTGTAAAACGGACCAGCTACGCCTATTGTCTCTGTGCCAGGAAGGCAAGGGGTGAGTTCGGATTTCTGTGAAAGGACATATTATCTCGCCCTTCAAAGTGCAGGCGGCATTGTTCGCGAATCCGGGATACCAATAAAACGATTCCAAATCTTTGCTGCCTCACTGCGTGGACAGCGTTGTAAATAATTATTTTTTAACCTAACATTTCCCCCCCAGTGACAGACAGTGTCACTTTTGCCTATTAATTATTTGTAAGGGTGGTATGTTGCCTTCTACCTATCATTTTTAATGTTATAACTAAGTTTAAAGGGACTTTTTTATTATTAATCTACTTTTTAACTATTCTACGATGAGTCGAGCGATCTTACCGATGGAACGTCGATACAATCGATTATTTGCTCTCACATCTAACACGCGTACATTTCCTTTCTTATCGGGATACACCTTTTCGATTATACCCCTTGGCCAGTGACCGCGACTTATAGACGGGTCAATAATCAACACCAGGTCTCCTTCTTTTAGGGGCTCCGTAGTTTCTTTCCATTTCGGTCGCGATGCCAATGTTGGTAATATTTCCCGTAACCAACGCCTCCAAAAGGCGTCCGCTAGATATTGGCTATGCCGCCATTGCTTTTTACTGCACAGATCCTGGGGGCTGAATTGACCTGCTGACTGGTCACCGTAAGTGTATCCTAGCAAGAAGTTTAGAGGGGTCAATGGTTCGGCGTCGCGGGAATCTAACGAAAGGTGGGTCAAAGGTCGAGAATTAATGACCGCCGCGGCTTCCGTTAATAAGGTCGCCAATGTCTCGAGACGGGGCGCCTGTTCCTTTAAAACGGCTTTCAAAGCGTTTTTTACTGCTTTCACCATTATTTCCCAAGCACCGCCCTGGCTAGGACTGGCTGGCGGAATAAAACGCCAGGTAATATTTTTATTACTTAAATTATTTTTAATTGCCTCGTTGTCTAAACCGCTCATCGCCTGGCGAAGTTCAGCACAACTACCTTTCATATTGGTTGCATTGTCTGAGTATATTACTCGCGGCTTTCCGCGCCTGCTAATAAAACGCCTAATAGCCTGTATCATAGAATCCGTGGACAAGAATTCCAAAACTTCAATATGCACCGCTCTCACTGACAAGCACGTAAATAGTACACCGTATCGGTGTTCTTTTCGCCTACCAATTGTCACCGCCATCGGCCCAAATACGTCTAATCCGACGCAGCTAAAAGGTCTAGTATGGTGTTCTAAACGTTCCGCCGGAAGGTCTCCCATCAATGCGGTCACCGGCTTGGCCTTTTTTATTTGACAGTATAAGCAACGAAATAACTCCCTTTTAACACTACGGCGCGGATTTATAACCCAAAAACGCTGACGCAATGTCGCCAGCACACTCTCAACACCTGCATGTAAATTTTCGTCATGCCTTTTCTTTATCAATAGTTGGGTAAATTGATCTTTGCCTTCTATAATCATAGGATACATGGTATCATAAGGCACACCAAGCGCCGCGCCGATACGACCGCCCATTCTAATGAAACCTGTCCCATCTATGAACGCATTTAAACCTTTCAGTCTACTTCCTGCCGGTAGTTTTTTGTTGTTTTTTAAGCAAAAAATGTCGCGGCCAAAACAGCGCCGTTGAGAATCTTTAATTAATTCTTTCTCGGCTGCGGCTATATCGCAAGCAGATATATCGCGATTTTGGCATTTTCTCCGGCATAGGTTAGCGAATTTTTGTACATATGCCATCGTTCTAATCAACCGTTGATAATTGGAGAAGCGTTCCATGTCGATAAGTCCTTTATCCGTTTCATGGATATGAAGTGTCACCGCCGGTCGATATTCTAAACCCGCTCTTTCATCTTCCCGTAATTCATCTGGAATTTCCGCCGGCCAGAACTCGCGCCCTTGTTGTAGAAAGCTAGGACCTGTGAACCATCTGCTTATTGGAGACATATCGACGGGTGCGCGTAATCGCGTCGCATCATCCGCTGGGTTCAATTTGCCACTTAACCATCGCCACTCCTCGGCTTGGCTTAATTCGTCAATTACTCCCAAGCGGTTCGATATGAATTGTTGATATTCGTCACTTCGAGATCTTACCCACCATAATACGTTTCTGGAATCTGTCCAAAACACCTGTTCGTGGATCTCTATCGAGTGATCTTGTCTAATTTTATGACATAATTGAGCCCCTAACAAGCCCGCCGTAAGTTCTAAACGAGGTATACTTAAATTCTTTAAAGGCGCAACTCGCGTTCTACTTCCTATCAAAGTCACCATAGGTGTCGTGTCGCCTCTTATTACCCTCAGATAAGCGGAAGCACACATCGCTTCTGCGCTTGAGTCGCAAAAAAATGTGTAATTCTCGCCTTTCGCCCTCTATTTTTGAGGTCTGATAGTAGCGAGGAATTTTGACATCGGCCGCCCTCTGTAAAAATACTAACCACTCCTGCCATGCTTTCTCTATCGAGCTATCTACAGCTTGATCCCATTTTATCTTGCTTTTCCATACTAATTGCATTATGATTTTCGCCCGTACGGTCAATGTCGCGAGAAATCCCTGTGGGTCGTAAACGCTCATAATAACCCTCAATATTTCTCTTTTTGTTGGCGTTTTAGTGCCCGCGATTAATGCGCTATCCACTTTATGCATGCGTAAATCGAACGATAGTTCGTCGGTTTCGGAAATCCAATGCAATCCTAACAATCGTTGCACACCTAGTTCACTCCTTTCGATAGGTACATTTTGTTTTGCTATTTTATCCTCCGAAACCTCTGACAACACTCTGCTGTCATTGGTAGCCCAATTAGTTAGATGAAACCCTCCTTGAGTGTGTATATAATTTATTTCCCGAATTAAACGTTGAGCATCTCCCACTGTGTCCGCTCCAAATAAAAGATCATCGCAGTAATGATTTTGCTTAATGGCTTTTGCGGCTTCTGGATACTGGTCTGCGAAACGTTCGGCATTAAGGTTACGCACATAATGAGAACTGCACGGAGATGACTTCGAACCGAATAAGAGGGAGCACATACGATAAGTTTGTGGTTCACTATCGCGGTTCTTACCTCGCCATAAGAAAAGCTGCTTGAAGCTGTCTTCTTCTTGAATTTTAATACGCAAGAAAAAATCTTTTATGTCGGCAGAAAATGCAATGGGGTTTTCTCTAAACTTAAAAAGTATTCCTATGATAGAATTATATAGGTCAGGTCCTGCGACAAGGCAACTATTGAGTGACGTTCCATGGCATGTAGCAGCTCCGTCGAAAACTACCCTTAACTTTCCCGGTTTGGCGGGATTTTCTACCCCAAAATGCGGCAAATACCATATATTTCCCATTGAGCTTAGAATGTCTTTCGGCACTTCCTGTGCGTAGCCCTCCGTCAGATAGCGCTCGATTTGCTTGCAATAAGCGTCGGCGAAAACTTTATCTTTATCCATTTTAATTTCTACTGATCGTAACCGTTTAAACGCCATGCTACGGTTTGGTGGCATAATAATTCCCTCTTGACGCCATAGTAAACCAGTGGTCCAAATATTGTCTTTTATAACGGTTGTAGTTCGCAACAGCTCTTCTGCGCGAACAATTTCGGGGTTGACTCTCTGTTTTTCTGGCCATTCTTCCTGGCGACGTAAACTTTCAGTGAGCAGATCTTCCAGGTGGTCGTCATGCCGGTTCGTGATACAGAAACTGTGCTCTCGGTTGTCGAAGTTCCCGCTGTCCAATTCCCCCACGGCCACCCATCCTAAGCGTGTCCGTGAAGCTGATATCCCGTTACTAATTGTGGAGAGTCCTCGAGATATAATAAGCTGCCAGCAATTAGCACCTATTAATAATTGCGGTTGGACTTCGGTTACCTCGCGCGCTATGGTATTTATATACTTTCGTCCGGTTATCTCGTCACGGGGTATACTTTTTAACAATGGGAGGTTGAGATTATTTATGCTGTATGCTTGCATTTCGTAAGACTTGCTTTCTTCCTCTCCTCTAATTCGAAATGTAACGGTTTTAGCATTTTGAGATGTGGCGGTCATTTCGTTTACACCATGGATTTCCAATGGATTAGATGGCCCGTCTAAACCAAGTTCGTTAGCCACCGCCTGATCCAATAAAGATACAGTTGAACCCTCGTCCGCCAGACCGTATACGGTTTTAGTTCCTTTTGGACCCGTGATAACTACCGGTAAAACTTTTAAAAGAATATTATTTCTCTTAATCGTATGGGCGACTATATTTTCCTGGTTGTCATTATTCGCGCGAGCAACACTTCTATCTACTTCGTTTGGTTTTTTATTTTCTAAACTAGCGTTCGATAATAGAAAATGATATTTCGCGCGCTGGTTCTTGCGATAAGCTGGACAAGAGCGACTTCCATGCGATTTTGATAAACATTTAAAACATCTCTTCATCTCTCTAATCAAAGCCCAGCGTTCGTCTAATGACAGTTTTTTAAAACTCTCGCATTTTGACAAATAATGATTTTCATCGCATTTAATGCATTTCACCGATTCCGGCGTTTTATCGCGAGCATTAAAAACGTATTCTTTTTTATGGTTTGCATTTCCCTTTAGCTTATTTTCGCGGCTGTGGCCTTGATATTTTTTAATATCTGCCCCGGCGATCCCGGCATCTTTCGAGCTAATCGCTAATGACTCTAACCATTTCGAAAAATAAACAATTACCGGTTCGTCTGACGTTTGCCTATTTTTATCGGCCAACCAAGTGGTTAAAAGGTTTTTCGGTAATTTGCCGATTAGATTGGATAACAGATCGGGATTAAGTAAATGATCGTTTCGCTCTAACGATTGGAGCGTGGCGATTAAGTTTTTAATTTTGCATGCAAATTTCGTCAAAGCTTCATGATCTATGTCCTCGCTCAGGTTACTCATCCTACGTACCTCACTTATGGTGCGGTTTATAACAGCATTAGGATTTCCAAACAAGGTTTCCAGAGTTTTTACTATTTCTGATACTTGATTGGGGAATAATAACAGACCTGATACGGCCTCTCTCGCTTTTCCTCTGAGTGCTTTTTGGAGGCGTAATAAATTTTGAGCGTCTGTCAGCTTTCCCACAGTGGTAGACTGTTCAAAAATGGCTTTAAACGCGATAAACTCTATAGGATCCCCTGAATATACTGGTAAATGGTTATCATAAAACGGTCTGGAAGAAACATTAGCAATAACTTGACAAACCTGCTCTAATAACTGTTTATCGCCGCTGTCTCCACTTGAAGAGGCGCCCGCTTTGGCAACCGGATGCGGCGCCGCGACGCCCGTGCCGTCTCCAGCTGTCTGCGCTGGCTGCGTGCTCGTGGCTGGAGTTGCCTGCGCGCTTGTAGCGCGCGCGTCAGGCGCAATCCCATTTCCTCGCGAACACAGCACTAGGTTTTCACTCACTTTTCCGTGTATTTGCCGCACTGATTGTTCGATGTTTTCTTCGACGATTTCCGTTGCGGCGACTCGTTCCGGGCCGGGTGGCCTGTCTTGTCTCGATTCTCCGGTGCATTCGCGAAAATTATTTTCCGCCCACGCAGAAGTTCGTTCGGCGACTGATTCCGCTCTGCTGGAGAGCTGGCGATTTTGCCAGCTTTCGGCGGTGGATTCATGAAAAGATTCTGACACAACTTCCAGAATTCTACGTGCGTGATCTCCTTCCGCTTCCAGCACTTGTTCTTGTTCCGCTAAGTCCGCTTGAGTCGCTTGTAATGCTGCTGCCGCGCCCGCTGCTCTTTTTCTTTCTTCCGCCTTGGCGATTTCTTCCTTTGCTGCCGCCGCCGCGATTAATTTAGTTTTTTCTGCCTTAATCTTCGCCGCGGCTCTCGTTACACGTAGAATTTCTTCAGAGGCTTCTTTAACCTCCTGTAGACGCTCGCTCCTTCGGCTTATTGCCGACGATGCTGTAGAGTTGGGCCTGGTTGGCTGTCTCTTGGATGCTGTAGACATTTTAATTCTTCGTTGATCAACACAGATTCTTCAAATTTTCAATTTTTCTGTCACTTATTGGACTTGGTGATCTCCATCCGGCTCGAATATGACCAATTATGTTCTATCAGCGAAGAGTGTGAATTTTCGGATGCCTTTTGCATCAGGGCGAGTCCCCAGTGGACTGTAATAATATATTTAACTCACCCTCCTTCGTGGTTTACAGCATCCTTTATTTCAGCCAGGTTGGCCTCGGCAGTGAAGCTTCCTCGATTTTCCGGCTGCTGACTGACGACACTTTAACTTCTACGGCTTCCCGGCAATTAAAGCACATTTATTTTTCTAACTTATATATTCAGAACTTATTAATTATTATTTACGGGCCCATTGCCCTATGATAACTCGCGATTACATTTATCGCGGTGACGTCGGTTTATAACACCCGAAAAGGTGCCCGTCCGTCTCCGACCTTTTTTGGCAACTAACTAAAAATGGCATCCTTCGCTTTCCTCACTGTTTACAATAAATCATTCCGCCCTTCAACGCCATGTCTATGCTTTTAACTGGCCGGCACGATTTCACACCTTCCCTTATTGGTCAAAGGATCTAAAAGGAAACGCCTCTTTCCAAAATGGTATGCCAATATACTCATAGATAGCAGTGCACGTAAATACATTACTAAATGTTTAATTATGTCTACTTAATTGTATAATTATCTCTACTTATAACTAACAACTCAAATACGGTGATATGGTGATTTAGGGATGCTTCTGTATCATAGATTAAAGTTGATTACCATATCACCCTAATTACAAAATTAATTAATCTAATCACCCCAATTTACTAGGTACTCTAATTAGACGCATAAATGTTTACTAATTTTCATATCGGACCTGAACATTTTATTATATGTTAGTATATTTACTTAGTAATTTATGTTATCTTATACTAACAATCAAGCTTACATTAATTCGCTAAATAATAATAAGCTGTCAAGCTATTTTTCTCGCAGACCGTTTGATAACCTTATCCTATTTTATAATATAATTATCATAGATCAATTATCTGATAACTAAATTAATCATAAGGTTTAGGGCGTGCCATTTGAGTAATGGCTGGGTTTTTTGAAATGTTATAGTCCTTTCAGAGAAAGCGAGGTCGTCTTTATGACAGGGTGCACTTCAGATTTACGTCTTCGAAAAGTTAACCCGTATGTGAACAATGGCGCAATAGTGTTGTAAAACGGACCAGCTACGCCTATTGTCTCTGTGCCAGGAAGGCAAGGGGTGAGTTCGGATTTCTGTGAAAGGACATATTATCTCGCCCTTCAAAGTGCAGGCGGCATTGTTCGCGAATCCGGGATACCAATAAAACGATTCCAAATCTTTGCTGCCTCACTGCGTGGACAGCGTTGTAAATAATTATTTTTTAACCTAACAGGCGGGTTTGTGGCAAGCGCCAACAGATGGCATTAATTAAAATATATGGCGAAATTTAAATATTATTAATGTAGCTTGTTAACAAACGAAATTTTACAATGTGATTTCGGTCCAACAAGGCACTTATTTACCAAATTTCAAGTCTCTTAGTCCAACACTTCGAGATTGATACATGGCTAGTGCGGACCCCTGTGGACCGATTTCAACCACAATCTTTTTAACTCTTGCCATGACGAAATGATGCCTGCAGGCCAAATGTTAGTACAATCGGATTAACCCCTCCTATCGTGGGGTAAAAATTTAGTCGTCACTTCTGCCCGGGACACTTTTGCGCGTGAAGTCGATGGCCTTGAGAAAAACGACCATAACTTTTAAACTACTATACGGATCGTAAAAAGAATAACTGTAAAATGATCGCATTGAAATTTGAAATTTATAATATTATAACCTTATCTCGTCAAACAATTAAGATAATAATGAATAAATATTTAAAAAGTTGGAATTTTACGCAGCGCGGAGAGCCCTAACCAATATTGGTTAGATACAATTTTAGCATTTGTAAGCATCTAACCAAAAATGGTTAACTCAAATAGGAAGGGTTAAGCGTTTGGGCACTATCGTGGAGGAGTACACACAGATACACACACTAACACACACATACAAACACACACAGACCCACAGACAGTTTTCAATCTGCAAATAGCCTTAATCGTCTCAGGGGGGCTCAAAACGAATATTTCCGTCTTCGTTTCGAAAACAAATGGATCGTTCACAATACTTTCCCTCCCAGTCGGTTGGTGAACCCGGAATGTAAAATTTCGTTACGGAAATTAAAGACTTTCAAATCAAAAACACTTTTCCTACAATAATATATTACCTACTTTCAGTTACTAAAGAGCAATCGCTATATTATTTCACAAGCAATGAATAAATCCGTTGTTGGTGTACGACGTGCAAGACGTGGGTACGTGGGCGCGAGCCCGGAAGGCGATGTTTTAACAGGGCTGGCACAAGAATGGGTGTATCAAATATACACCTATAAAACGGGTGTTACACGTTCAATCTGGCATCTTTTCAGTGTACGACCTTGGACTGATGGACTGATGGAAATTATCAAAGTGTTTGAATTTCCATCAGTCCAGTCTATCAGTCAACGCAATAAACGATCAGTTTCCCGAGTGTCTGACTAACGTCACGGACTGAACTGATGACAGATTGAACGTGTAACACCCGTCTAACAGGTCAGTCAGAAATCAAACTGCTGAGTCCAGAATCGAAAATTTCGTTGTACTTTTCCGATCCACCAACCGACCAGCAGGGAAAGTATTGTGAACGCGCTAAAAACCCTAAAAGAAGACGGACTATCTTGAGCCCCCCTGAGACGATAAAGACCATTTGTAGATTAAAGTCGGTCTGTGTGTGTGTTTGTATTCCTCCACGATAGCGCCCAAACGATGAACCCTATTGAGCTGAAATTTGGTATACAGGCATCATTTTTGATCATGGCAAAACTAGTCACTAGTCATACATCATCCTAGAAATATTGGACTTAGAGCATAATTTTGCCATGGCAAGAGTTGGAAAGGTTGTGGTTAAAATTGGTACCCCAGGCGGCGCATTAGTCTTCTTGAAATGTAGTACACATATTATTAAACCATGTTGGGCCGAAATCAAAGTTTCAAATTTTGGTTAAGACTAATAATATTTAAACTTCGCTATACATTTGAATCTAATATTAATGAAGAGTGGCTCAGGCTAGCCGAGAAACGAACTGCGCTGCTTGAGGCGTCGCAATAGGACTTAGCCGGGCTCGGTTGCCGGCCGAGAGAGGGCGATAATCGATTTTGTTTATGAAATGAATATTCAGATGAAATCGGGCCTTTGCTACTTGCCGGAAAAGACTCGGGTGACACAACCGATTTCATTATCTGTACAACTTCGGAACAACTTCAATATAGGTACTTCAAACCCATAGTTTCATTTGACTGTATTTCAATTAGCTTTTATTTGAAAACTAGCTGACCCGGCGAACTTCGTACCGCCTAACAGTCAATGAATGTCGTGTTACAGATTAGCTGAACTTAATTTATGATTTTGTGAAAGTAATAAAATGAATACAAAATAAATATTAAGTTCACTACTTTATTAAGACAATAAAACAAAAAGAAACATAAAAGTACAAAAATTAAGTATATCAATCGCGTGTCAGTAAGACATGATCGAATTAAACTATTTACATAGTGTGCAGCATGGGATGCACTCGGTTTAATTCTCTTCATTGAAGCACCTTGCGATATAGGATATTTTTTGTTTTTTTATTAGGCGCAAGAACAAATAAAGCGGATGATTTGTCGACACGTGAACATTCCACGTATAACTGACCATGAGAAAAACATGGATTTACAATTTGTATGGGAAAATGTCTTTATGTATGTGAAAATATTTTTTCTTTTATTTTAATTTTTCGTCAATATTCCAATTTTTGTTTTTATTATATTCTGCTATGCGGGACGAAGAGAAATATAACAAATCAAAAACTATGAAAATCGGTCTATTCGTTCTCGATTTATAAGTGTTCGAACAAACCCGACTTTGTTTTATATATATAGATAGATGACTTGTATTTCAGGTAACCAATAAAGGAGTCCTTTCTATTTTAATCTATTGAATATACATTTTTGGTAAGGCCTTTGTTTGGAAGGACTAAACTAACTTTTGGTAGATATTTACTTTCTACCAGATGCCCTTAGCCATGGACGATTGAGCATTAAGTATTCGTTTTAGAGCCGATTATTACGAGAATTTCAGTGGCGCTTACGCTGCACATATTTCCTATTAGTTTGTCATATGAAATTAATGTTTAAAAAGGGTTTCTCAATAAGAGTGCACTATTTAGTTTAAAAATAAAACACGTATTGTTTGAGCAAGTGGTATTTGCATGTTCCGATTAAGTATGGAATAAAATATCTGGCAATTAACCTCCGCAGCTCTGATGATAGGCCATTGCGCTTTTCATGAAGTTTTCAATGACTGTTTGACAAAGATGGGGCTATATACCACCGATGACGCGTTAGATCTCGGCCTTGAGCTCAGGATTTTTTCTGTTTTTTTCGCATAGACCCGAGATTTTAGAAATCCCCAAAGAAAGAAATCGCACGGCGTTTAATCGCATGATCTTGGTGGCTAGTCAATAATAGAGATTCGTGAAATGATTTGGTCTGGAAATCGTTGTTGCAATAAATCGATAATTTCATGCGCGGTGTGGCAGGTGGCGCCGTCCCGCTGAAACCACATATCGTCCAGATCCATGTCACAAGATCTTATTAAAGAGTAGCGACAATTTCACTCGATTTCACTTCATTTCAAACGAAATGTCTGTTGATTACTATCTATAAACAGCCCACGCGTCTGTAAAATATTTGGGCAAATATATAGTACAAGTATTTATATATATTTGGTCCATTTCGATGATGTAATTTCATATTGCTTTCCTGGCCCACCAACCCACCAGCAAGGAAAGTATTGTGAATGCGCAATTTTTATTTTTAGAAGACGGAAATACCCATGTTGAGCGGCTTAACTTGAGCCCTACTGAGACGATTACGACCATTTCCAGATTGAAGTATATCTGTGTGTCTGTCTCCATGTGTGCATGTGTGTGAGTGTGTGTACGTGTGTGCGTTACTCTGTGTATTCCGTTACACGCGTTACTGTGTGTATTCCTTCACTATAGCGCCCAAAAGCAGAATTCGATTGAGATGAAGCTTTGTATGCAGGCATCATTTGGTCATGGCAAGAGTTGAAAAGATTGTGGTTGAAATCAATGCACCAGGGGGCGCACTAGTCATATATCATCATCAAAATATTGGACTTAGAGACTTGAAGTTTATAAAATAAAAAATAAACAGACTACACTAATAATATTTTAATTCTGTCATACATTTTTAATAAATAAATACGCAATATGTTGGCGCTTGGCCCAAACTTAGCGCACTTAACCGAGAAATGGACCGCAGGAGATCGCAAACGAACTCAACTAGATTTGTCCGCCGGCCGAGAGAGGGCGCTTAGTGATTTTTATCTTATATTTATGAAATTAATATTCAGATAAAACCAATCCTTTCCACTTTCCGGGAAAGTCTTCGAGTGAGACAACCGATTTTTTAAAAATGTTGTCGATATATTAAGATATGGTGATATTTATGATTTGTATTGTTATTATTCATAATATAACATGTTTTATAGATACTATACATATAATAATATATTATAAACCTATGACATTGCGTATATCGGTTTGGTCAATGAACCTCTCCGTTTCTTCTCTACTGAGATCAATTAGCCAAACTGTCAGATTTTGCCGCCTCTAATATTGATTAAATTTACGCTTATTTCTTTCTTAATTCCATTACGAAGTCAAACTGCTAGGAAGGAAAAATGCTTGCGCGCGATTCTAGTTCTTTATAGGGAATGACGTGTTACCTAGGTGTAGAGGGTTACTTCCGGGAAAGTCTTCGAGTGAGACAACCGATTTTTAAAAAATGTTGTCGATATATTAAGATATGGTGATATTTATGATTTGTATTGTTATTCTGATAATAAAATCATCACAAAATTACTAGGTATGTACACAAGCCTAATAGTTTATTGTAAATCGTCAGGACTCTATGCTGGACCCTGTATTTTTCGAATAGAAATTTTATTTTTTAATGGGAACCATGTTATTGGACCAGGAACCAAATACGTTCCAAATACGTTCCAGATAAAAGAACCCCTGCAGCGATGTCAGTAATTACAAAGTGGGAGTGAAGCCCTGCGGTGTGGTCGTGGTGCGGCCGACGAGTCGCGCGGTCGGCTGCGCTGCGAGCGACCGCACGGCCGCGTGACCGCCGCGCGGCCGCAGGCGTCGCCGTCGCTAGCGGAGCGTCGCGTCGCTTCGTCGCCAAGCGAGGCCAGGCCGGGCCGCCTCTCGCCACAGCGCCCGGGGCGAGCACCCCCGCGCCGCCGCCATCCACCGCCGCGCCGCGATCGCTTGCAAAAGATTGCCAACTAACGCTCGACTATACAAACTTAGGTACTATGGCCGCTAGCACATTCACACAACTATAGAGCTGTCGACTACAACTTGCGAACCCGTCACCTCAGAAAGTTTTAACGATATTAGATCGTTATGTCTCCCGTGAGGTGAGCTTAGAAAACTTGGGACGAAAACAGTTCACCGTCTAGTTACGCCACACGCCTGTAAGAAGCCAACGCCTTAGCGCGAGATAACCTTTTACCGGATTAGGAAGTCATGGTCTCCCACTTCGTTCAAGTCAGAATAATACTCTACGTATACCAAACCACAAAACCAATGTTTTATCATACTCCTTCTCCGTACATACAGCTCGGCTGTGGAATCAGCTTCCTCTGGCAATTAGAGGCGCCAGCTCGCTTTCCATTTTTAAACAATCATCGAAAAAGCACTTTCTTTTACAATAAATATGAACCACAAATTCTAATATTTCCCTTATGCCTACCCTTTCCTTACCTTACTTTGGCAGTTTGTGTATTTATTTTATATTAATATATCTTACTACTATTATAAACGCGAAAGTTTGTAAGAATGTATGTATGGATATTTGTTACTCTTTCACGCAAAAACTACTGCATGGATTTTGATGAAACTTTACAATAATATAGCTTACACATCAGAATAGCACATAGGCTGTAATTTATAAAGATATCACAATTTTCCATCACCACGCGGGTGAAACCGCGGGGCGCAGCTAGTATAGGTATATATGTATTTAGGTATTATCGAATATTTATTTATTTATTCCGTCGACCCACAGAACTCGTCGTTGTGATGTCTTCCGCCCGCCGCATTGTTCAACCAATAACGCTCTATTCCCGCCGGTGCCCCGTATAATGCACTCATATGTAAAAATTGTTAATTGCTTTGATGGTATGCTTCTTAGTAAATCACAATTCAAGCAACTCGCCTCTGCAAAAATAACGGACTAAAAAAAAAAAAAAAAACCTTAAACTGAAATTAAAATAAAATATTTAGGGTATTAGAAGAGTATAACAAAATAGGTAAATTATCAATAAGTAGAAAACGTTTTTAGATTTATATCAAATAACTTAATGTAATATTATCTCTAGTACGTAAGACTGATGTAAATCTGTTGTTTTTTTTTCAAATAAAGAGAAAAAAAAAGAAAAATAAATGTGCAATATATAATTAAAAATTTTATTTTTATATAATAAGTACCATAAATTATAGCACTCAATTTTGCCTACTCTTCATCTGATTTTGTTTAGCAATAAGTCCGCCATTGTACTTAAATGTTGTATTGTGCAATAAAGAGAATTTTCATTTCATATCCAGGTTAATCAACTAGCGGGCCGCCCTTACTACCAGTTGCAACCAGATTACTCCGGTATCCCGACTAATTACAGGTTTGTGGTCCCTTGCGCGGTCCTCTCAGATAGCGGTGATACGGTATCTACCGAATCTATCGTGGACCACGGCATCCTTTGCTCAGCTGTTCATTCGGAATCCGGTAGCCAAAGGTCGTTTCAAAAGCAGTTGCAACAAGGTGAACAACTACTTCCGCTCTATAGGAGACAGTACTGTTTCCAGACTCCCCCGTTTGTCGATCAGAGTGCGCAATCGATTGACTGCCCTGCGCGGTGCCCAAAGCGGCCAGGAGCGTCCGAAGGTTGATTCCTAGGGGAAACTAACCCGCAGGCTAGAGTCCTACCCTGGCTCGTACTTCTACGTGGAGGCCGCCGGATAGGTGTCGACCCGTGAGTTTGACCGACCCTGAACACATGGGTCTCATGGCCAAACTGCAATAGGGCCCACTAGCTTACTCACAATTCACACAAAAATATAGATGTGGGTTCCCTAAATGGTTCCTAAAACCTTCCTAACTGCAATAATGGCCATACAAGGACACGGTTTCATAAGTACGCTTCGCCATGCTTGATAAGTATGAAGCATTATGGTGTTACATTACACCATTGCCGGCATTTGAAAAAAAAATTCAATTCAAACCTATTCCTATTTTAATAGAGTAGAATAGAATAGACTAACTTTTTTGTGCTATAAAAACATAACCTAATGAATATTACAATGGTTTTATAATAAGTCAATTTATGCACAAATAGCGGACTTATCGCTATGGCGATATCTTATAGTCAACCATTTGATAAAATAATTCCTAACTTTAACCGTACAATACACAAAGAAGTAGTAAAGTTACATTTAAAATAAATGTATACAAATATATGTCAATAACTTATGCTAAGGTTGCCCAGGGAAGGATAAAGGAGAGGACAAGGTGAGGGCTGTGTAAAAATGTACTGTGAGGGCTGTATTTGGTTAGTGGCTGTGTAAAAATAAATGTTTCTCCGACAACTTTTTGAAAGTATGCAATAAAGGTGCATGCCTGATAGAGTGAGGGAGCTGATTCCATAAACGAGCAGAATGGACCGTAAAAGAGTGCGTGTAAACAGACTATTTTTTTATTTATTTATTACTATTATTATTATTTTGACAATTATATGTAATATTTTGAATTATTTCGACTTATTTTGATTTTATATTATCCTGTTATTTTTATTGATTACTTTTATTTGTATTTCATCGAGTAGATTTTAATGATGATTTTTGAGCAGTGGTGACAATATAAAACAAATTTTGCTTCTTCTATAAAGTTCTAAATATTGCCATTGCACTCATGCACTCTCCATACATAATATAAATCGATGTACCTACTAATCTGTAAAAAGTTTTATCACTAATTCGTTTAGTTCTAGATTATATAAATATCTAAATATGGTGTTTTACTTAAAATAAAGAAATTTGAACCTTGAATTTTTTTAGGCATCGTTGCCGAATTTGCGTTTCTGGCAGTGGTGTACAGGTGAGTTTTTAATTAGTCACATTTTTGTAGTGGCTGAATCAGTACAACGAAATTGGCAACTTTAATTTTTTAAAAACTAAAAAAAGCAAAATAAATGTTTTTTTAAGATTTTTTTGTTAAATTTGTAAATCTTATCTATTGAAAAAAGTTTAAGAAGCATTGAACGCTCTACGCCATCTAGCGGTAGGAAAAATATCGGTAATAAACAAAATTAGCGATATTTTACCTATTACTAGATAGCGCATCGTGTTAAACTCTTTTTATACTATTAAAAAAAACACATTTCAAATATTCACAAAAAAAATAAAAATTGCAATAAAAGTTGCTTAGTTCGTCGTACTGATTCACCCACTACAAGGATGTCACTAATTAAAATCTCACCTTGTAAGCGCTAAGTGATTACAGCAGTCTGACTGCCAAATCACCATAAGCCCTCAATTTGTCTTGCTAGAATGTAGCCGTGTCCTTATCGGTAGAATAAGTCATTATCTACCATAATGTAAGCACAGTATACCATACAGAAGCTTCTCTTAGAACAAAATTGAAATCGAAGCCAATGCGTCACGAGTCGTAAGGGCTCGAATATAGCCGCCAGATGTCCCGCTACTCGGCCCACGCGGAAATGCAAACGTTCGAAAATCACCAACCTTTACCTGCGCGTAACGCTAAATTCTTTGTTTTTAAATTCTTTATTTATTATTGTTGTTATTTTTAATGTTAAACCCTTTCCATTATGAAATGTTGATATTGCAATTGTTTTATACCTAGGATTATTTTTAACTGCTCTTATTTCTAGTAATTATTTAGACTTTTTTTATTTTTGATTTGGATTTTTTCATTGCTGTAATCTTTTTTTTTTCATTTTTAACTCTGTATTATATAAAATTGCTCTTAGCCCTTTAGATTTTTAAATTGCCCGCCCAAGTACAAGCTTTGCTAAGTAGGCAACATTGGACAGTAAACATCATCTAATAATTGAGTTTAATTTCTTGCTGTGGATTTAGTAATTTAGTTACATAATAATTTGTTTGACGTTTTAAATTGTAAGTTGTAATATTATTGGTAAATGGCTTTAAATAAACCAATAAATAAATTTAGGTAATTGATATTAACAAGATACTTGATTAAACAAACACTAATATATTACGTTCTATTCACATAATATTGGTCCTAGTGTTCTAATTCTTCTTTCCACCTAACTTGGACTTGTCGTTGTGTAAAACTGCTCAGGGTCATGCAAATGACGATGGCACAGTGGCACTGCATAACAGTCAATATTAATTTAGTTATTAGTATCCACAAACTATTCGCTTAACATTTTAGATCCACTTTGACGCAATATACGCTAAAATATCGAAATGCACAAGGAAATTCCAATCTAAAATGGCGAAGCAGCTGACGAGCGGACGACCTACGACGAATGATCGGGGAGTTAGGTTAGAAGTAATACGGATGGTTTTAAATTACGTATATTTTATAACAAACTAAGATTAAGCCTGCGACAAACGGTATACGGGCTATTGAGGGCAATCCTTACTTCGTTAACTGCAGCATACGGTACCACTCTCGCAAGTTGGCCTATCTTCTACATTCCTGCAAAATGAGGTGAATTAGGAAAACAATTGTTAATTAAGGAGGCCTGCACTCAGTCAGCAATGAAAACCTATATAATGAAATACAAGAATAGATCAATGGGCGCAGGAGTTCATTATCATACAATAACGAAGTAAGCTTCATAATTATGTTATTCTATTAATTCCGGTTGACGTGCTTAAATAAGGCCATTGGTCTGATGTGAAGTTAGTGATGTATGTAAACGCCGTTTTTAGCCTCTATCCCTGCGTATGCACGACCACGATCACCACGACCACGACCACTGCAGTAATTGCGACAAGACCATACTTTGTAAGACTTCCTCTTTTAGGAAGCAAAAGAAATAAGCCAAAAAGGTAGTGACAAACCCCTTTGAAGCTTTAATGGATTCATGCTTACTAGAGTTTTACAGCAGAAGCATTAATAAACTGTCATGAAAATGGCAAAATTGCTAAGATAATAGGGTAAATAATTTTATTAATTTAATTATACTTTTCACGCATTTCTTTTGGTATTAAGTTTTCTTTTTAGAACGATAACTTCATATGTAAAAAAAACCAATAAGTTAATCATGAGTAAGCAATAATTATGTAAGTAAATAACGTAATAAAAATATAAATACCTGATATCTTGAGTATTTCGGTTACGTAATGCGATAAACATGACCTGCTGCCACTTATTATTTGAGGCCAAATTCAAGATAGAAAGAGGTCACAAGGAGAAAGAATATCCTGGGTTGCAAATTTAGATCGGTTGGAATGATACGAGAAGACTACAAGATCTTCGTTCCGAGAAACAAAACAGTCTACAGTTTCAAATAAACAGCCAAAATAGTCGACAACCTTCAAGATCACGTGGTATTCGATCATGCATCACGCGGTATTCGATTTTCGCAAATTGTCAAACACTCTCATGAAATCACGAACGAAACTAGCTATTTATTTATGGTTTTAGTTTCCTAGCTGAAAAGCTTAATAAATCGACTACTTACAACTAAAACTAAAAAGGTATTCGTCTGACTCCTAGGAGAGGGCGTGTCGCCTTGTCTTATCCCTCGTCATATTTAAGTTAAATAGGCCAGCTCGTGCATTCTGATAAATAATCACATTTCAAATGCTTGACAGCAATTGTATGGATGTTGAGTAAATGAGATCATAATATTGGGAGAGACTGTATATATAAAAGAAAAGGAGATGATGAAAAGGAGAATCATAAGCGTCATGGCTGAATGGCTGTACTTCTCTGATAGAAATAGTGGAGGTCTGAAAGCTCTTAGTTGTGGAGTTTTGCACTTAAGCCCTAAACGATGCCTTAACATTCCCAAAAAGTTACGTTAATGTCATCATAGCTGAATGTCATACAGTATCATCTACTTGAAAAAAATAACTAATTTCGGTCTGAATGAATATCTAAAAATTCGACTAAACATGGCGTTCGACATTTGACTCAAACTCTTAAAAAATCATCATGCTTTAAGAACTGAAATAAAAATGTATCCTTAACGACCTCATTTTTGAAAAAGAGACAGAAAACAAAAAAGAATCTTTTTCACATTTTCCTTAGCACATATTTATATTTTTTACATAGATGTTTGAAATTAGTTAAATTGAAAAGACAATATTTTTCTATTCTAATAATATTTGTAGAAAGTATTTATTAAAGTGAAAAATAATTAATTTTTGATTTTGCCAAATATCTTTAAGAAAACTTTAAAAATAAAAACTTTAAAAGAAAACGTATTTTATTCAAATGTTGAATTCCTACATTTTACAAAGGCTGATTTTTTTAATTTATTTGATGATATCGAGTTATTGACTATTATTATTTTTCCACTTTGTTAAGCTATTGCATAGCTTTTATCGCAAGCCTAGGCCAGCGCGGCGACCGAATGAAGAAATTTCTTAACGAAAATAATGATTTTAAACTGATAATTACGTCTAAACGAGTACTGCTTACGATTTGAAAAAAAATATATGTTTAACAAGAACATTTTTCTAATATTCTTAGCTTTTAATATTTTAGATTTTGTTTCTATTACTTAGTGTAATTAATTTGTGAAATTAGGTCTAACCGAACTCAAAAACGACTACTACGCAAATACTATCTGGCGTAATATTATGAAACCTGCACCATTTTAAAGATAATTTAATTATCTATCTTTTTATCTACGATTTTTTCAAATAATCCGTTTTTTTTGCTTTATCGAATAAAAAATTCGTGCGCGGCGCTCTATCGGAAGACGTTTAAATTATTCCGAATCATTTGCTATCGCAGCCGCAAATGATTCGGAATAATTTCAACGTTTTCCGATAGAGCGCAGTTATCTGAAAAAATAAAATAAATAAATAATTATAATTGCATAAGTTGTTAAAAATGCTATGCAATAGCATTACCGCGGCAGTCCCCGAGTGCCACAAGTATATATTTTTTAATTTCATTTTTATTCGAGATGTTTCTGGTTTCAAATATAATGCTATGTATACAAATAAAAAATATTTTAACACCTTCCTTAAAATAATGAATGCTCTGTGGGTAATTATATTATTATATATCCACACGTATAATACAATAAAGATCTTTGAACTACTGCAAAAATGTATTTTTGACAAAATCCTATTACATAATTCTGACACAATAAACAGACAGCTTCCAAATATGTCATATGCATGAAAATGGTTTGGTCAAAATATAATTTTTGGTAGATTCTATTAGTTAACAACGATACTTCTACTACTATAATACTCTAACACGTTCCAAACTTGTGGAAATCCAGCTTTTCGATCAGTCTTAAATATGCGGGCGTCCACTCAAAAAAATGTATAATGTTTATACGACTGGCACCTCCACACGCCAAGTGTCCAGCGCGGACTGGCAGATATGCGAGCGTTCGAGTACCGCAGCGCCTCGGGCGCATAACACACTTTTTTATAAAGCACTCGTGTTAAACTATTCCTTTATTATTTTATGCCAGAGCTATGCTTGGGCTTCGCCCTCAGGCTGTGTTATTTCGCTGTACTGCTTAAAATATCTACAATGAGAAATAAAATACCTTGTAAAATTATTGTTTATCCCGACTTATTAAGAGGGAGCTAATGGGCCCATGGGGAGCTAATGGACCCATGATGAGGTGGCCACGATGACCCATGTGTTCAGGGTCGGTCACACTCACGGGTCAACACCCATCCGATGGCCTCCACGCATGGGGTGCGAACCTGGGTAGGACACTGGGTCAACCAGTCTCCCCTGGGAATCAAACCTCTGGCGCTCCTGGACGGTCTGCGCACCGAGCGGCGCAAGCCAATCGACTGTGCTCTCCGACTAACAGTCGGGGGAGTCTGGGAACTGTATTGTTTCCTATAGAGCGGGGGTGGTTGCCTACCTTACGGCGACTGCTCTTGAAATGACCATTGGCCATCCGATCCCGGTTCAGAGTCGGGCAAAGGACGCCTTGGTCCGCGACAGATTCGGCGTACACCGTTTCACCGCTTCGTAAGGGAGAGGACCGCGCAAGCGACCTCGAACTCGGAACCAATCGAGAGACCGGAGAAATCTGGTCACAATTGGAAGCAAGGGCGCGAGTGTTCGGCCCGCCAGGTAACATTACTGGCTATCTCGCGGTAAAGGCGTTGGCTTCTTGCGGGTTGTGACGTAGCTGGACGTTGGATTGTTCTGTCCAAAGTCTTCTACGTTCACTGCAGGGCTACAGAACGAGAAAATCGTTAAAACGTCCTGTGGTGACGGGCTCGCCCGTTGTAGTTGACACCGCAAGTTATTAAGAGGGAATAACGAGGTATAACAATATTATGTGAGTGGAAAATACTACCATCGTACACTAGAAAATTCTTTTTTTTGCAATAAACAAACACATACTATAACGTACATTAACATACTCCGTGAATACTACTGAAAGGAGGATTTAGAAAGAGCGGTCCTAAAATTATAGAATTATAGAAAGGAAAACTATTGGGAACGAGTTAAAAAAAAAGAGTTGATGACGGAAATATATATTTTGAGCCTTCCTGAGACGATAAGGACCAATTTGAAATGGAAGTCTGACTGTGCTTCTGTTTGTGTGTCTGTCTGTCCACGATAGCGCACAAACGCTTAATCCGATTCAGCATAAATTTTCAGTGGGCCATAGCAAGAGTTGGAAAGGTTGTGGTTATAATCGGTCCACCAGGAGGTGCACTAGTCATTTGACATAGAGACATGAAATTTGGTACACAGATGCCTTGTTGGGCCGAAATCATATTGTCAAATTTTGTTTGGATTATTCCAGATACAAGCTGCACAAATAATATATAAATTCCCCACACATTTTAATCAAATATAAACACGGAGTCGCCCAAGGGTAGCCGAGAAACGAACCGCGCCGCCAGAAGCGGTTGTGTAACGGAACCTGCACGGGTTCATCCGCCGGTCGAGAGAGGGCGCTCAACGTTTTTATTTATGAAATTAATAGTCCAGTCTTTTATTTATGAAATTATTAATCAGTCCTTGACTACTTACCGTCACGAGTCGTAAGGGCTCGGATATGGTCGCCTGATGTTCCGCTACTCGGCCTACGCAGATATCCGAACGCTAGAAAGGTCGCCAACCTTTACCTGCTCGTAATGTTAACCGTTTGCGTTCGTCAGGACGTACCTCTCTGCCCACGTTGCTCGCACCCTCTTTTCGCATCGCCCTGTAGCTCGAGAGTAAAGCTACTGGTTGGTATACTGTGCTTAATGTGTCATTAAGCTACGTCAAGCGTTGCTTGTCAAGAACGTAAATGCTTGACAAGCAATTTTCATCGTCCACTAGGGAGCCCTTTAGACCAAGGTCTAGCTAGTTCTGTGGGTGATATTTGTTCTAAAATAACTCTTAAAGATATTTGCGATTTTATTTTAATAATAAAAGTTTATTTAGATTTGATGATGATCATGATTACGGAGACTAGAGCTCGAATGATCGCAAAGGATAAGATTACATGATTTTAAGTTTGGGGATCAGTTGTCGGGGATATACAAATAAACCTGCTTTAAAATGATCAACAGTATGTCCGAGGAGTACACTGCACAAACGTCCTTTCACAGTTAGTTCTACTAATAACCATTCCATTGTCCATTTCATCAAGTAATGAATATTCAACTGGTTCGGATAAACATTGATTAAAGCGGTAGAATTTAGAACAGCGATCCAAAGCAAGCGATCTATAAATACAGCACCGAGAATATTCAATATCCTAGGCGAAACCATAAAGGAAAGTCAATTAATCCCATTAAATAAAGTTGATTATTCAAAATTATATTAAAAATCAAACATTTGACGCTATTAGACACTGCTTTTAGACATTATTATGAATTATACATAATTATATATGTATTATTTATTACTTTTACACATATCTGTATATTATGGCATATACATATATTTACTTCGTTACCTATTGATTATTCCGATTTCTCCAGCTATACAGGTCTCGTTATCGTTATCATTTAACTTTAGTTATTATAATTTTCTTTGGTGGAAATGCTAGGATTTTTAATTCGGAGTGCAATTCACCTTTGAACTAGTCCTTCTTAGTTGGGCAGCGGCCAGATAACCAGTCTTAATAATCCATATTGGTTTCTGACTACTATTCCAGCAGCCCTGGTACGAAAACTCTCTTAAGCCAAACGCTTTTGGAAATTAAAAAGCCAAATTCCTTTTGACCCCTCCTCTCGCGAAGTAAAAACTCACCTATCACTTTTGCGCGCGACATATTCGGGCAAAAAATCGACGCGAGTCAACGGCCTTGAGAAAAACGATCATAACTTATAAACCACTAAACGGATTAAAAAAAGATAAATAGAAAAATGATCGCATTGAAATTTGAAATATAAAACATTATAACTTTATCTCGTAAAACAATTAAGATAATAATGAATAAATATTACAAAATTGGCAAACTGAAAAAACTCGCCTATAAAATCATTTCGATTTTTTTGTCACAAAATACGTAAAATATGCAAAAATTGTAAATACAGTTATGTTCTTTATTAAATGCTTTACCAAAACTATATTTTTTTTTTACTTATTTGCATACAAAAATATTTATTTATTCAGCCAAGAAAAATTTTATGTATTCTCGTAAAAAAAAAAATTTTTAATTTTTAATTTGTGACTACTTATGGTATTTTTTTATATGAAATTCTTTCAAAATAACTTTATTACTACATCACAATTCTTAGAAATCACACGAGAACTTTGAGTTTGTCTGATATTATAGAAAAATCTAAAGTTTTGAGAGTTTCCGCGTCCGAACTTAATAATAAACTTTGAATGCTCATAATATAAAATTCGTTAGATTTTTTCAATTATATTGTCTTATCATAGACTTATTATATGTCTAATAACTAATTACTATACTCCAAAGAGTCACATTTCATCGAAAAACTATGGAAAATCGCACATTATTCTCTCATAGTAATTATCAAAACAAGTTTCTTTGCGCGATTCATATTACAAAACAAGATATAATGTTCAAAATACGCCTAATTATGTGATAACTTAGGATTTAAATGAAGCAATACTTATTTTTTAGTAAATTAAAGCGACATTACGTCATATTTCGCAATATATCGGGATATTTCATAAACATTACAAAATAATAACAACCATTTTTTCGCGAGCCGTTTGTTGTCGCCGAAGTGTTTTCTTTAAAAATTCGTGAAAAACAGCAAATGGACTATCTCAAATGACTAATCCTCATTCCGAAACTACTTAAAATGCATATTACTCACTGTTCTCCAGTAAATAACACTCAAAAACTGCACACACACACTTTTTATCACCAATTTCGCAGAGCCGTACGCGGCCGTGCGAATGCCGACGGGAGACTAGGCGTTTGACGTCTATGCTCACTTTTTAAATCGTTGTTCGATATTACGACACGGAAATCTTGAATTAAAGATATTTTGGCCATATCGTTGCGCCCTCAGAAAGCATATAGTACGACGTTTCGAATCGTAAATTGCATTTTTCGCAGCGGCGAGCGCTTGGTCCGGTAGCGGATGTTACGGAGTTTAGGCGGCCGACATAAATGTCCCCAATGGGATGTTACGTGCTGAGCGGGTTGATATAGCATCATGGACACCCCTGCTATTGCTTTCGAAATGTAATAAAAATATGCTTACCTGTCTCTTGCTATTTAAATCATAAACCGCAAAAACCCGACTAATCATTCTGGTATGAAATCGACTACCAATAGTAGCTGTCAAAAATTGAAGAAACAATCATAAAAATTGAAGAAAACTTTAAAAAAATAACTTTTTTTTAGTATTGTAAGTCTTATATAAGAGCATTCTTAGAATACGTCAAGGGCGTGACAGATCGAATAAGTAAGATGCTAAACAGATTCGATATAAAAACGATCTTCAAACCGACCCAAAATATAGCTCGATTTTTAAAGCCTGTAAAAGATGTAATACCACTGCAAATCCCGGGTGTGTATAAAGTCGAATGCAGTTTCGGTCTAGCCTACGTTGGACAAACAAAACGGTCCATAGCCACGCGACTGACTGAACACATCAAAGCTGTTAAAACCGTTCAACGAGAAAAATCGGCGATCTGCGAATATATATTGGATAGCGGAAGTAACCACTGAATGCAGTTTCAAAATACCATTGTGCTATCCAAGGAACAATTCTACTTTCCTCGCATGATCCGGGAAGCCAAAATAATAATTAATACTGGTCTGGAACATAATCATAATTTTACAAAAATATTTTTGAGTTTTCTTTGTGTGTTGCTCGGTAATGGGACCGATTGCGTTTCTTTCTGAACTAAAAGTGAAATCAGCTCAAGCGAACGGGATAGAGTGAAACGTTAGAGCGGAATATGAAACGAACTATCGTCGATAAAAACTACCTGCCGAACTTATACTCGTCCGAATAAATTTAAACACATTTCGTGCGGTCTTGGATTTGGATTCTTTAGTGGGTAGTTTTAATGCGAAAAGGTGACAACCGTTCATTTGACATTCCGCTCTAGCGTATTGCCCTGTCTCCTTCACACGAACTAATTTCCGATTTTAGTTCACGAAGAGAATCGCAAAAAGTTCAGCACAATGATTACCAAAAACATGAAGATTTATAGAATGTTGTCTGCTTTGGTATATTCTAGAAAAATCTTAAAAATTGTAATACAAATGATTTATTTATGTAATTATTCTATAGTCTGGACCATACATCATTATACAACTACATGTTAAGGAATTATCTTAAATAAAGTTAACTGATATTTCACAGTTATTCAAAATGTTGTCACTTAACCCGTCGAACGCCAACACTATAGGCATTTTGCGTCGTTTGACAGATCCGCGCGTAACTGTTTTGTCCGGCCCCCATATACAGTATATAAATATAAAATATACATGACTAACAAGATTATTTACTAGGTAATAAGATGGAATTCATAAAAAAACGATATTGTTAGTATTTATTTACAAAAAAGACCAAAAAATTGCGGCACGGTTTTTTGCGCGCGACGGTTTGCTTTCGACCGGTTAAACAGTAGGAAAGGAAAGTTAAGTATATAGAAAAAAATGGACAGTAGAAACAATCGATCAATTTAACAATAAAAATCGGTTGTGTCACCCCAATACTTTCCCGGAAAGTAGCCAAAGACTGATTTCATCTGAATAATACTGTCATAAATCAAATCGATGAGAGCCCTCTCTCGGCCGGCGGATAAGCCCGTTTGGGTGCCATTACATAACCGCTTCTGGCGGCGCGGTTCGGTACTCGACTAGCCTCGATCGGCTCGGCGTTAATATTTGATTAAAATGTATGGCGGAATTCTATTATCATTAGTACAACTTGTATAGGAGATATTCCAACCAAAATGTTACACTATGATTTCGGGCCAACAAGGCATCTGTCTACAAATTTTAAGTCTCTAAGACTAATATTTAAAGATTTATATAGACTAGTGCGGCCCCTGATAGACCGGCTTCAAGCACAATCTTTTTTAACCTACGTACCAAAAATCAGATTAACCCTTTCAGGACCAAAAGCTTTTCCGTAACGTATGGAAATATCTAATACATAAAAGTGTTAAAGGGCTAAGTAATTATCCTTTTGTAATAATGTATGTCAAGTTTTGTGAAGATTGGTTCGATAGATTATGTATAATTTGATGAGTCATATGCGAACCTGTGGTCCATAAGCGATGCAAATAAATTTTGTGAATAATTAAGTATCATTTTAATAATTTAATAAGAGTCAATGCGTATTAAAAAAAAATAAATAGATAAAGTTGCGTTGAGTCATTGGTCATTCTCATTTGTCATTCACTCATTTGAGTTCGTTGGTCATATGTATGCGACGTTTAAAAAAATACGATATATTTTTACACAATTATTTATTTTTCTGCCATTATTAAGTTTCATGATATCTCAATAACTTGGAAAATGTATAATTTATAAAACTATTCCTTTTCATAATTTAAAAATATATTTTTGAAATTATGCGTTTGGGCGCTATTGTACTTGCAGCGTTCGAGCGCTAAACTAATACAGATAGGCAGACAGACAGACACATAGACGGACTTCAATGCATAAATGGTCCTAATAGTCTCAGAGGGCTCAATTTATATATTTCCGTCTTCATTTCGATTTTTTTTATTGCGTTCTACAACACTTTTCCTCTTGACCGTTTGTTCGGCCGGGAAATTTCAAAAAAATATGGAAAAGGTATGTATATAATTTAAATGTTACCTAATTTATATACTCGAGTGGATCAATATCATAGTGTGTAATGGTATGCGTTATGAGGTAATAAGGTGTTTGTGAGGATGAATATACATAGTGGGTTATAATTTAACATATGTATGATTTAATGGCATCATATATGGAACGTAGTGTTTGTGAGAATTTATATCAGTGTGGATTTTTCTACACTCTACACCGCTCTGTTTCGCCAAATGGTCATGTTTGGTTCATAGATTTATTGATGTTTGGTTAATAGTATTGAAATATTTATATAGTAGAATTACTTAACGGGTATGCTGCTCTATTAATGAGTGAGTTACTCTCTAAATTTGTATTTGTGGTATTTTGCGACACAAGCGACACAAATTGATCACACATCACAAAAACTTCGTGGACAAATGATATTATAGTTGTGTTTCAGTTGTCCTCCTTCAGAAACATTGAACTTTGACAATTTTCTATTTTCCCTTAGACTATTAGAAAATATATAAATTTCTTCAAAAACATCACAGCTCTGAGGGGTATCGCCGCAAACGTCACCCTTGCTATCGAGTCGAGATATAGATTTACTGTTCATAATAAGGACGGAAATACACGTCATTTTTTTCTATACGATAGTGGGATCCTATAGTCTGGTCGGACTATCGGAAAGCACTCTTGCCATACATTTGTTTGAACATTCAATATACATCCGAATCGACTATCGTATCGCATGTGTATTGAATGTGTAAACAAATGTATGGCAAGAGTGCCGCTCGATAGTCTGATCAGTCTGATCAGACTTCGGGTCTGATCAATCGGATCCGACTATCGTATAGAAAAATCTGACGTGTATTGCCGGCCTAGGAATTCACGAATCACAGCCGCTCTAGCCAGAAATTCGCGCATTCTCCGATAGAGGCAATAAATAATGTGAGTTTGAAATACCAAATGGAATGATTGCAATAGCGATTTGCCTAGCGATTGTTAACATTTAGGAGCTATGTAAATTCAGATTTACATTTATTTATTTATTATTTATTTATTTATTAGTTTCAAATAGTATTCAAGGGCATTACAGATGAATCCAATTCGCCCTTGAATATTAAATCTAGAGTGTAAGTCTAAAAATAAATGACTACATAACTAAATTAATGCTAACATTGAACAATAAAAAACATAAAAATATAAAACTAAATAAAAGACAAATTATGATAAACATGAGATAGCAGGGAGTTACTTTTTACATAGCTCCTAAATGCTGCAGCGCCCTTTGCATTGTCCTAGAAACCCACTATTTCAATGTTATTCCTTTAATACGCCAGTTCATCAGTAAGGGATGGATGCACTGCTGCCCAAGCTTCGTGGGGCCGCAATTCCGGCGAAGACACGACTGCTGATGCTGAAGTTGTACGTGAGGACGAGGCTCGCGTATGCGGCATCGGCCTGGTACCACCTCATCTCAACATCGCAGCGGATGAATATCCAACGGGTGCTGAACATCGCGGTGAGGAAAGTTTCGGGAGCCCCATGGTACATCCGAAACGCGACTTTTGCGAAACAGAGTACGTGGAGGGATAAGTGAAGCGACTCATGCACGCCATGTACCAAAGGGCCGATACCTCGCCGCACGAGCACATCCGTCAACTCTTTCCGAAAGCCGTAACCGCGCAGTCTGATTAGATAGATTAGCCGACCGCAGCACAGTAGTCGGCTAATCTATCTAATCAGCACTGCGATATCGCAGCACAGTAGTCATCGCAACAGATGATGCTATGTAGCCTATCAACACAGTCTATGTGTTTTCGGAAGATACCCGCCACATGGCGAGCACCCCTGCTACGCCACACACTCGGAAAGCCGGGTCAATGGGCTCGGCTCATACGAAGCTCTGATAAAGGGCGATTGCCCAGCGGAAGACGTCACGTGCCTCAAACAAGGCTCATGGAATGAATCAATAAAAAAGGGGAGGGTGATATGTGTTTTCATTGCAGATTTACACAGTCGCATCTGAACGTTGTTGACATGGCAGTCTGCTCGGATGAAGCGTTCTGTAACTCTATTAAAATCATTATCGATCGACTCATGTAGGTAGACGGTCACGTTACGATGCGGTTAATTCAATCCTGGAGTAAAGCTTTCATGCGAAGCCACACGAGTATATTTCGATCCCTGGAATATACCACCTCATAACGTGCTTAGTATATCTAGGTACTTAGAAATCGATATATGGGATAATCAAGTAGATTATTTGTATATATACTTGAATATAACTTGGTCATCTGGTGTACAAGTGAAAACAAATACATTCAGATGGTAGAGCATATTCAAAGAAAATTTTTAAGATATATTTATTACAGAAAATATAATATTTATCCGTACTTATTTCCGTCCGATTTTGTGCTAGTAATGGTAAGATACAACAGTCTTGAAACGCGTCGATATATTTCCTTAATTATATTTGCATATAAATTAATTCAAGGAACTATTTATTTGCCAGAGATACTATGTAAGTTTGAATTGTACGTACCGGTAAATTGCACAGCGAGGAGATCGCATTTATTGTTTAATGTGCCGTACCATCGTACAAATATTTTTGTAGACAGGCCAGTGGGAAGGATTATAGCTCTTCTTGATTCCTTACCCACAGAAATAGACATCTTTTGTATATCCCTTTGGCAGCTAAAAAGGCAACTCCCTGTTATCTCATGTCTCATGTTATCATAATCTGTCATTTATTTAGTTTTATATTTTTATATTTTTATGTTTTTTTCTTGTTCAATATTAGCATTAATTTAGTTATGTAAGTCATTTATTTTTAGACTTACACTCTAACTTTAATAGTCGTGGGCGCATTGGATTCATCTGTAATGCTCTTGAATAATATTTAAAACAAATAAATAAATAAATAGATAAATTATAAGTAGGTAGGGTCGCATTTCCTACAGTGGCATATTCATGTTTCCTGGAAGAAATACTATTTGCATCATAGCAAAACTTTCAGAGTATCACAATCGTTCAGTTTATAATTAGCTGCGTGTAAGTTCTTAAATAACCGCTTATTTCTTCTGGTGCGGTCTAGGCCAGCTGCACTAATATAACAAGGAATCAAGAAAGGAAAGAAAGACTTTGCCCGTATTTCATAATCATAAAAAATAATAGTGTTTTTTTCTGTTTGACTGACTGTGTTTTTTTCTGTTTATATAGAGTTATTTTGTAACTAGGTTTTATTTTAAAGTCGTTATTTGAATCAATAGTTGATCTAAAATCCAATCGTATAGTAAAAACTAGTCAAGTCTAGTATCACAGCCAGAAAGTGAAAACGGCATCACATGAAAACAAGAAACACTCAAAACACCCTAAGGTAAAAAGAAGGATTGACAACGGCCCAGGTGCCAAATCTTACCGGCAACTTAAACACTGAGTGTACATCGCTGTCTTGCTTTTTTACTGTGCCTCTTTCATCCAAAAAATTTGGGGGGCAACTCCAACTTAAAACAATGAAATGTCGACGTCCCAAGCGCTGAATCTATCTAACACATGCACACTGTTCATATATCTCTATATTACTTGCCAGATGTGCCCCGAGGTTTCACTGCCGTGTAATTTAAAGAAAATCGGATTATTTATAATAAATTTAGAGTACTTTGGCATAGACGAGTGTTTTGTTAAGCCAGTGTACCCATTTACATCTTGGCCACGTTTTCTTCTTGAAAATGTATTTTTTTCCCAGGTGTAATATTGGGGCACCTCATGGTATAAAAAAAGTTTTTGCAAAATCTTCGTTTCCGCAGAGCTCCAAAAACCCAGTGAGCGTCGATGCAGGGATCCTGAAGGTTTCACCATTAGAGTAAATTCTTTGACCGCTAAATGAACGACTGCTTGGAAGCGTTCATAAATAGGAAACTGAAAAATTCTCCAAATAGCTTCAGAAGTGCTAATATAGCGACCATAAAGATATTTGTATAACTCATAGTTATTATTTCGCAAAATAAAAAGCAAGACAAAAATATGTTTAAATAGCCCATAAGCTTCCTCAAGAATTGGGAAAGAAAATCAAATCCGACTGGTAGTTCCAGTGATTCAAACAAAACAACAAACAACCTCGTCAGGTTTATTATTAGTATAGATTGGATGTTTCTTTTTAACTCGAAACTTATATACCGCTTTAGTTTCGTGATAAGATAAAAGTAGGCACTCACTTGGTACTATGCAGTTATTCTATATTTATATTAATACCTTATACTTACGCGCTAGTTGAGTCACACCTGCGCTATGGTATTCTTTTATGGGGTAATGCAGCACACATCAACAGTGTATTCACTCTCCAGAAAAGAGCCATACGTGCGATAGTAGGTATTGGTCCACGGCAGTCATGTCGTGAACACTTCCAAAAACTAGGGATATTGACCGTATATGCAATTTTTGCTCAAGAAGCTCTTTGCGAATTCTATTGCAATAAGAGCTCGGCCATATCCCACGAGGAAGTACATCGGCATGACACCAGGAATAAAACCCTGTATCTCCAACCGTTCGTAGCACGTACTGCCAAGTTCCAGGCGACTAGTCGATACTTAGGCCTCAAACTTTTCAATAAATTGCCCGAAAGATTAAAAGAAATTAAAAACATCGATATTTTCAAGAGATCCATCCGAGTCTATCTGCTTAAAATCAACATGTATGCCCATAACGACTTCTTAAAATATTTTGAAAATACATAGCATCGTATCTACCCATTTAATCTAATACATATTATTTACCGTTAATTGTTTTGTTGTAAACTGTTATCATATAGTCTATGTTTTTGTAAATTGGTAAGTTTAAAACTATATATTGTATATCATCTCTTGTCTAAATTGAGTAACTAATTTAAGATTAATTACTGTCATTCCTACACAATTGTATGGTTGTATTGGAAATAAATACCTTTTACTTTACTTTACTTTACTTTACTTTACTTTACTTTATATTAATATAGGTATATAGTATGTAATATTTTCTAAATATTTTATATACAAATAATATAAATAACTATATAATTTAAATAAAACTAAGAAAATAAGGTATTATACTTAAAAAGTATAATTATTAAATAAAATATTTTGAAATTTCAACAGTATAACTTTTTTAAACTACCTATTGTAGGTTAGGTAATATAGAATGAAACTTGTAATAAGCTCTAGTATATGTGGCAGTGTTACAAAAATTTTTGTTGGTACGACATTATCCATTCTATAGACATCTTTTCATATCTATAGCTTCGACAAATAGTGAGGTCTCACTATTAGATTTTAATTTGTGTGTGTGGTAGAGAGACCAAAAAAATATTATTGATAGGGACTATGCATTTTTATTTATTTTATTTATTTATTTTGTTTATTCGCTTATTAATAATCAACATTGCAGTAAAATCAAGGCATTGAGAAGTAAAATTAATAAAGATATAACCGTAAATATACAAATAGAATGACACATATATAATACTATCATATAAGAATAAATAATTAAAAGCGTGCAATTTAAACGAGTGAGAGTTGGCGGTACAAATATCGAAATCTGGTGCCATCGAGTGAATTTCATTTAAGCGCCGCAAAGCACGCGCCAACAAGTTCCACCTTATGAGGTTCGTGCGCGAGAACGGCTCCGCGAAAAGATGGTGCGATCAAGCACGAAGATAATTATTTGGTATGAAAAGATCCACCTTGGCTAGTAAGCATCAGTTTTACCACGAATTAGATTGAAAACATAGGACATGGTCAGCATTTCTCTTCTGAGACAGAGAGAATTATAGCCAACAATGCCTGTGATAAATGCAGTCAGATACAAAAATGGATAATATCCGTAATGCTTTAAGTACAAAAATCTCAAAAAACACTTCTGTACCTTTTCCAGCATGAGGGTATAAGTATCTTCATGTGGATTCCAAATAGCTGCATTTGTTTCCATGCGACTTCTAACAATCGAGTTGTACAACGTGCGCTTAGCCCGAATATTATTGAAGTGCTTAGATTGCCGTATCACAAACCCTAAAAGCTTGAAAGAAGTTGTAGATAGTTACCTAATGTGTTCCTTGAAGTTTAACTTGGGATCGAAAAAAACTCCCAAGTCCTTGACTTCAGTAACTCTGGGAGGCAAGCATTAGGAAAGAGGCGACCGAAGCCGTGGGACAATACACGCGGGCGAGTCGGTGTTGGGCGAGGGGGGGCGGGTGTTAATCACGTCTCCGATGCGAACCATCTTAAGAAATAGCATGGAATGAATGAATCTGTGGGTCGCAGCCTCGCAGGTCGCATCGGCCGCGGCCAGTCCGCGGGCGCCGCGGGCCTGGCCAGGCCATCTCATACCGACGACGCCGCCTTGGGGCCAAAGGCGCGTGGGAACCGACCGTCGTCTCTGTTGGGAACCGACAAGCCAACGCTCCATCGCGCACGTATACCGCGCTGATCAAAACGTACCCAACGAAGCTTCAATGGGCAAAAATACACTTATTCCTACGAAACAATTTGACTCTAATCTCCTAAAAAGTAGTCTCTTTGACATTGCACACACTGTTCCACTGTTTCACTATGGAACGGATCTCCTGGAATGGTGATCAATTGCGCCGTCACATTACGCATAATGTGACAATTTCAATGATTTCAATGATTTCAAGTGACAATTTCAATGATTTGATTAAACGCTTTGACTATGATCTATTCTGTACGAGTATTAACTCTGAACAGCTGAACAATTGCTGAACAGCCAACAACTCTGAACAGCATTAATTGTTGAATAATTTTTGATGTATTTTTAATCGATAGCTTTAATTGAAAGGTCACATATGTTTCTACAGCGTTACTTAAACGTGAAAACCTTTAATTGGCTCTCTGTTATCCTACTCCTCTTTTTGTCATATTATAATTAGCTGTTGGTTTTCCTAAAAATAAATAAATTATAAATAATGACAGCGCTATACGTTGGCCAATGCTTTGGCCAATGCATATGTCTCACTCGCTCTTTCCCATACATTTATTACACTTGACAAGTGGTGCCGACTGGCTACCACCTTAGCGATACGGCCTTGGCCATAGCATCCGCCGTGAATCCGGGTCGGCCCAACTCACGATTCATCTCCTATTCAGTAGCCGAGTGAGCGACCACCCCGGAAAGGACTCTCGCGTCCCAGGTCTCATGGCTTGTGGATCGTTTTCCTTTGGGAGAAGGCCCTCCGGCGCTACTGGGCGGTTTGCGCACCGTGCGGCATCAGCCAATCGGTTGTGCACTCCGACTATGACAATCGGTTGAAGGCGTGTGTAGGCTATGGAAATATACTGTCTCCTAAGCAGCACGGGTGGATGTTGACCTGTTGTCATGCCACTCTTGAAATGAAAGGTCATTATATATAACCCAAGGGGTTACTCGTCCCCGTGTGGCACTACGGGCAAAGGACGCCTAGGTCCGCGATTAAATAATATTTAATTACCACTGTAATACAATAGGTAGAGGCCGCGCAAGCGATTTCGGTCCCGTAACCAATCGGAAGACGGAGGGATCCTGAAGTTTAATTCCAGACGGAGATATCCTGCCAAAACTGGTAGCCAGGGCGAGGTGGCCCCACTAGTTTACCTTCCTCGCCATAAGGAGGGTTCGTGGATTTGCTGGACGGTAGATTTGTATCGTACCAAAGTCTTCTACGCTCACTACAACTTGCGGTTTCAACTACAACGGGCGATCCCGTCACCACAGGACGTTTTAACGATTTTCTCGTTCTGTCGCCCTGCAGTGAACGTAGAAGACTTTGGACAGAACAAATCCAACGTCCAGCTACGTCACAACCCGCAAGAAGCCAACGCCTTACCGCGAGATAGCCAGTGTTACCTGGCGGGCCGACCCTCGCGCCCTTGCTTCCAATTGTGACCAGATTTCTCCGGTCTCTCGATGGGTTCCGAGTTCGAGGTCGCTTGCGCGGTCCTCTCCCTTACGAAGCGGTGAAACGGTGTGCACCGAATCTATCGCGGACCAAGGCGTCCTTTGCCCGACTCTGAACCGGGATCGGATGGCCGATGGTCATTTCAAGAGCAGTCGCCGTAAGGTAGGCAACCACCCCCGCTCTATAGGAAACAATACAGTTCCCAGACTCCCCCGACTGTTAGTCGGAGAGCACAGTCGATTGGCCTGCGCCGCTCGCCAATCGACTGTGCTCTCCGACTGGGAGATAGAACGAGTGGTCACTACACGGGAGATAGAACGATCTTATCGTTAAAACGTCCTGAGGTGACGGGTTCGCCCGTTGTAGTAGATACCTTTAAGTTAGCGATGCGGCCAAGCATTGTCCATCATGTTGAGCGGACATAATGAACTCTTGATTCGAATCAGTCCCTTGGTTCACTGAATGAAAAGCTTCCAGCAGTCGCAATAGTAAAACGGAAAATGTCAAGACCTATTTGTATTACACACTAAAATATGTATGCTACGCATCGATTACATGTAGTAGGTATATCGGCAAGACACGTATAGTCCAGTTTTCGGTTAGACATAACACGTTTCTTTTAATACTATTGCACACGTTCTTACGTCGAAACGCTATTAATAACCCTTTAAGGACATGGGACATATGTATGTGGCCTATAATTTCAAAATCATCTTATAAATTATCGAATACGAAAAATTTATTAATTATGTTTTTACATGTTATTGAGACATCCAAATCTTAATATTAGCAACCAAAAAAAAGTTTTAAAATATACAGTATTTTTTATATATCAAACGATCAACAAATTCTGGTGATTAAAAAAAATATATATAATATATTAAATATAAATAAATAAAATAAAACAAATATATATGGCACTTTTTGAATTAGTTTTTTATCTTTTAGTACGTATGATTTCTATGTTAAATAATAAAATGATACATATTTGGAAAAAGTTGTATATGTGGAACACAGGGACAATTATGTCCCATCAATTTATACAAAATCTATTGAACCAATTTCCACAAAACTTTACATACATATTATTTACATCCCCTTTAAGAATTAAAGTATGAAAATTTTCCATATTCTACCGCAAAGCTTATGGTCTTCAAAGGGTCAACGCCGTCACTGCAGGGAGAAATGTACGAGTCGCTTGCTAGTGGTCCGGACAGAATGTTACGTGAATGTTAGAGGAGAATTATTAGGTTACAAGGCACAACTGACGGCTGCCAGTCATCTCAGTCATAACAACGAAAGGTTACGGCTTCTATGTATGATTTCCGCTTGGGATGGCGAGCTCGTCTATTCAAAGCATATTTCTATTGTGTCTTGTAGCGCGAGAACCTAACAGTTGCATTTTAACGTATTGGAAGTACGCATAACACAGTATATTTTTCTGATCCACTGCTATACGACTCATCCATTTCTCATTGTGGTAACGCCATTAATAATGGCATTTCGACGTGTCATGATATCCAGTGCAATAGTATTACCGTCATATACTTGCGTAGAATTGTGTTATGCCTAACCGTAAAAAGTAATTTATTTGTCTTTCCTACGTAATGGTCCTACTTGTTTCCTACGTAATGGTCCTACTTGTTTCCTACGTAATGGCCCCACTTGTTTCCTACTTTCCTACTTGTTTCCTACTTGGTTTCCTACTTGTCTTTCCTACGTACCTACTTATCTTTCCTACGTAATGTCTTTCCTACGTAACTTTCATTTTAGATTTAAGTGTGTACAAGCCAATACAAAAAGTGTAGCTTTTTTCGTTTAACCAGTGCGACTGCTCGAAATTATTCTTTCGCTACGATCTTAAGTGGTACCTGCTGCTTAATTGACCGTGTCCAACTTGAGACTTCTACATTCTTTTCCAAGACTTTAAAATTCTTCCTTGTGTGGATGTTGCTGATCTCATGTGTTAATATCATCTTTTCTGGATGGCAGAGTATCTGGAATGCGATTGGTTTGCATAATAATACGCATAGCAGATTCTCTACTATTTCAGCATTATCTTTGCATAACTGCACATTTCACTAGATTTTTTTGTTATCCATCATTTTATTTCACTTCTTCATAATTTCAGTATTCAACATTTCATCCCATATTTTTTGGAATAATAGTTCACGTGGCCGAATAAAAGTGGTACTATAATTAGCCTTAGTTCACTTTTATTAAAAGTAGCAATAAATGTTATGGACGTATATTTGTAGTATTTTTAGACATTTCCATAGTACAAATTAGATTTTTTTCTACCGAGCCGGTAACAGCCCCAAGCGTGATATCCGATTGCGGGTCTTGCTGAACCGTTTCTCACTAGTTTAAACGCCTCTTCAATTCCCTGCACAAAAATAGTTAAAATGCTCTTGCGTTTCTACGGCCAGTGCCTTGTAGCCTGCGGTAATACAGTCGCGTTTGAGACATAAATCTGTGTCAGACATTTAGCTTTTATTTTCCGCTCTGAGCTCACATTCAGTGCTATTCAGCGCCTTAAATTGGAAATGGAAAAAATAAAGGTTTTCAGCGCCGGAGCTCAGTGTGTTTTACTTTTATCATCGGGCACACGAATGTAATTAATATGAGTGTATCATTAAAAGTTACGAGGGAAAATTGGTGATCATGAAGCGCAGAAACGGAAATAAAGGTTTGATAAAATAAGATAGCATTATAGGTACTTTTATTTCATCATTTGTAGTCTTGTTAAAAAACAAATAGCTATCAAACCACACAGGATCGATAAATAATTCTTAAAACTGAAGTGGTCGACGTGAGTGGTCGCGCCACAGGTGTGCCCTAAGGGCCCTAATTTACCGGGACACCATGGTGGCCCAACCAGTCACCGTATACAGCTCTATGGAGGGTATCTCACCTGGTGTCCGCTTGGCTGCGCAACCGTTTTGGCGGCGCGACCAGTAGGGACGCGTGCACAGATTATTACTGGCAGCGCCACCACACTGATTAATTAGTATAGCTCTGTATGGCGTGTCACTCACTCGCACGCCAGTCGCGCTGCCAGCGCTCCTCTTCCGCATGCCTACCCTGTTGTTTTCAGGACGTTTGTTTAGTTGCAGCGTACGCTATAATAGATAATTTCAATACAGAAAAGTTAATTATCGAAATTCAAAGCGGACCACCTAATCGGGATATTACCTCGTCGGATTTTTCTAATAGAGATTTGAAAATAAATGTCGTGATTCTGGTGTCTAATCTGATGCCTCAACTTGGTAGCTCAAAGACATCACGGTGCGCGACTGGTTGCGCCGCCGTGGTGTCCCGGTGTAATAAGGCCCTAAAATTATGGTAATTTATTTTAGTGATTTTTAACAGATATTGCCGATATTGCGTAATCACAAACTGCACCTTCACTCAGAGCCTGATACATCTTGGCTCGGGTATAATTTAAATAATTTGCCAACAAATTGTGGCACATGAAAATATGCGCGAACTTAGCTCTGCGCTCGGGTATGCTTTCAACAATATAATCCAGATCGTTTTCCACCTAAGTAATAATGACACGAACATAACTAACATTAAAAACTACATTAGAGGCAAACTCTAGCGAAATAAAAACGAGGAATAATATAACTTCTAAGACAGTGGAACAACCTGGTGTGCTATCTATGGAGCCCCAGCATGTCCCTACCAACTAAGATATGATATTATATTTCTCGTTGTTATTTCGCTAGATGCTGCCTCGTGAGCTTTGGAAGTTGCGATCTAGTTTTACTGCGCGATGTTTAGGAGAGGCATTATCGGAGATTGCTTATTGTGCATGGGCGGATTTAATTTCCTGTTCGTTTCGTTGAGGTAGAAAACGATTTATAATATATTGTTAAATGTATAGCCCAGCGCAAGGCTAATTTGGTGTACATTTTCATGCACCAAATATTCTTGGCAAATTATCGAAAATATACACGAGCCCAGATGTAGGGAGACGTTCCCTAACGCCGGACGGCACCTAGCGTCGGACACTAATAGTATCTCGTTAAGTCGCGGCGCTATCGATACAAAGACGTAGGAAAAGGAAAAACGTACGCTTCCCCGCACCCTTGTCACCCGTCTTTGTATCGATCGCGCCGCGACTTGTCGAGATACTATTAGTGTCCGACGCTAAGTGCCGTCCGGCATTAGAGGACTTCCCCCTACTAGGCTCTGGATAAAGATTTGCTAAATACGCGAATGCATCCTATAGGTACTTCAGTGGTCCAAAGTTCAGTGGTGTACGGACCTACAAGAGTTTTAGTTCGACTCGTGTCGGACCATTTAGTTTAATAGTATTCGATAGACCATCATGAACAATAATATCACTATTTACTCAAAGCCACTGCCGTTATACTGAACTGCCTCAATATTGAAAACTTTATTAAAGCTTGTGGAACTTCTGCAGTCCCTTTATGATATCAACTTATTCACTAGGATGTCACCAAATTCTAATAATGATTGATTTCAAGAAGTATTCTTCAATATACGAGTATATTGAGCATTGGTCATGTGTTTCTAAATACGTTTGCAGAATATTCTAGCGTTCGAGCTGTCAGATTAGTGTGTTAATCCATTCTTTAAAAAAATGGAATTCCTCAGGTGTAAAAGCAGAGTAATTACCTAAAACTAAGGTGATTTATAGTCCAAACCTGGCAAAAGTTTGTGTCAATAATATTATGGTAGTTTGCGTAGGGCAATGGATTTGTTGGAATCGCTTATATCCATTTGTACAATAAATAAAAAGTAATTTCCTGACTAGCAATGATCCTAGGAAATCAATATTAATTCTATCCCATTGTTTCTCTATGAATTCCCGAGGAATAAGGCTACGTTTTGGTGCAGAATCCCTATATATGTTACTCGCTATACAATCTTTCACAATATTCTTTGTCAGTGATTGGACACTATACATATGATCTAGCCAAATCTTCCACTTTACCTATACCCATGTAGAAGAAAACATGCAGTTCCTTTAATAGCTTTTTTCAAATTATATGGAGCAAGGTATTAAAGATGCTACAAAGGTATACAAGAGCTATGTACAAGCTACGGAGCTTCTCAAATGAAAAAAAGTATACTGGTTAAATGTTGGCAAGGAAATTTGAGATATCGTGAAAGATTGTATTCGGATGCAACATGTAAATAGTAATAAAAACAAATAATACTTATATTAAATTGATTCGTATGCCCATTGAAGTAGTATACCCTACAGTGGACTCCCAGACTGTGTGTTCAGTGCGCGTTACTCTTGCTGCTAATATTATTTACATATTGCACGTGCACGTTTGGTCATCGATGAGTGCTTGGACAATCATCCAAAGAAGAGTTGTTGATTTAAATTATTTGCGTCTATATTTTGCGATCGACTAAGATGGCGTGCTATTAGAAATTGCTGATGCTAGGAAGCCTAGAAATCCATCAAATAAGATATGAGATATTTTAACTTTACAACCTGCAATAAAAAATAACAGGGTTAGGTTGAATCCTAGGGATAACTAAGAAAAAAACATATTTTTATTTTAAAACATGCATTCAGAAGTTGCCTTTTTTTAGAGACTAGTTTCAAATACATGGAAAACTTCTAGTTTTTATTCTGTGAAACATACAATTAAAGGAAGATGCAATTGGTGTCAGCCAGCCAATAAATTAAAATATAAATATTACTTTATATACCAATTTTAATGTGGGGAAGCACCTAACCCTTCTCCCTGGATTGATAGGATTAAAGTAAGCTTATATTTTTGTGCCCTTGTTTACAAGGATTCATGGGAAATGATTGCAAAACCAGAAAAAAATATCTTTCAATATTTCAATGCAATATAATATTCAAAAGAAGTATTAAGGAAGATGGTGCACATACAACACAACTATATCCACATATAGAATTGTCTTAAAATGCCAAGGTGGCATTAAAATAGTCAAGAGAGAGAGCGAGAACAAATCCCCTGCGGCTATTGCTTATGATTATCATTATAACAACTTCAATTCTTCACGCGTCACAAAATTGCATCAGAATAACGTGCACACAATGGCTTTACGACTCAATTATTTCAGTATATAAAACGAAACAGGTATGTATGACTGTCCTTCGGTAACATTTCAAGAGGAAATGGTATCATCTACAAGATAATGTTCGTAAAACCTGGTTTTTGGAAGCAAACGAACCAAAATGGCAACCTAATTCCACTGAGTTATTTATTTTTCTGTGCAGAGATACTTGTAAAATTATACCCGGGCTATCCCTAAAAAATGTGAAGTAGGAGAAATTTGATTTGTTTATTTGTGATTTAGCATTAAAAATGCTCTTTCAAATATCGCCAAGTGCGGGTACATAGGTGTTGTTTCCCAACATTAACCTGACTGGCTAGTCACAATTTTTGGACTTAATTCGCATTTAATTTTTTGACTTAATTCACGCAATTCTTATCAGCGAAACAATGCTAAAACCATCGCTACCTCGCCAAACGGGGTTTGTTTTCATGAGCAACGACAGAAGCGGCTGGAGTTGCGGCGGTGTAGGTATCTATCAAATATCTGACCTTCATTTCAAAATACTGAGCCAATCTCCATTAAAAAACCGCTCGTCGAGAGTATCTCTTCATTGAAATGAATTTTTATTTTTTTTCAATTCTCCTCGTGTACTGCCCTCCCTAATTCAATTGTTTTCAGGAATTCGAGTTAGGGACATTGGATGCCTGATCTAACAACAAAAAAGTATTTTTGTAAGATTCATATAATGTACAAGTTCCATCTGCTAGAGACAAGCTTTTTGTTAAAAAACTTATTATCCAATATAATGTGCCCCAATATTTTTTTTGTGATAACTAAAAGTCTAAATTTCACACCGACCCTGAAAGAGAATCATTTTAGTTTTGGTAACGATATTGTTATTTGTCGCAATTTAAAATGATGTCATTCAAATAAAAAAATAATCAATTTCGTCCATGCTCTTATAAAGAACCCCCACCATATCAAATAATTTTCCGGTAGAATTTTTTATTACTATTTTATTAAACGAAGTAGTGTTACTTGATGGTTGTGTAACCATGTTTCCTAAATGACCCCAATCCAATCCAACTTATCATTTGATGAAAGTGCAACTCATAACATTCTTAGCAAAGATACCAGCATCGTCATTTTGCCGTCTGACAAAGATTCCACTAATGTCATACTTAACAAAACTAAATATGTGGCTGAAGATTTAAATCAACTAAGAGGTAAAAAATCATTTTAAAAAACTGTAGATACAAACAAAAATATGCAGAAAAAAACAATAAATGAAAGATTATCAGACGAAGATGTTATACTAGGAGGTATGGGGACTTACATTTCCCAAATACGTTAGGAAAGTGGAAAATATTCAAATTCGAATACTGAAACAAATGGCACCAAAAGGCTCAATACAAAGTAAGCACAATAATTACATAGAACTCTACTCCTCAATTAATGTATTGCCTACAAGTTTCTTCGTATTGTATAAGATTCTGCTTGACAACAACGAAAACGGTTGGTTACGAATACCTGCCGATCATATACACTGAAATCGGCTACGTGAAAAGGGGTATTTGAAATATAACAAGCAAAACAATTATTACGGCGATAGAACTCTTGAATACATTGTTCCAAAATTAATCAATCACTTTTCTATAAAATTAGACAACTCAATCAGCAAATACTTACTAAAGAAAACATTGAAACTTATACTACTACGCAACCTAAATAATGACTTTCCATGCGAGCTAATTAAAATAATTTAAATATTATATAATATAAATACTACAACGGATAAATTAAAAACTCTATTAGTACAATTTAGCATAAATATTTAAAAGCATTAGCATAACTATAACAAGTAAAAATTATATTATGCTAAATTAGCATTAGCATAACTATGTAGAAATAAGTGCATATAATTAGGGTAAACCAAGCTAGTTAAGATAAGTTAGGTTGTGTTAGGGCATAAGTATAGATATCTAGAGTAAATCATTTTATTAGTGTAATCATTTATTATTGTAATTGTAAAGAAAGTAATTACACATATTTAGTGTAAACCTAGTTAATTAATATAGATTAGGTTAGGTTAGGAACTAAGTATATTAACTTAGTGGAAAATTATTTATTTACTGTAAATATATATAAGTGTATATTCAGCTAGTTATTACAGGAAATGAAGGTTAGTTTAGGTTAGGTTAGGAAGTGAATTTAAATTCAAAAATCTTTATTAATCAATAATGTTACATATATTTTTAAATGCAAAGCCATCCTAACTAGGCCTCGCCTGTACTAAGGTAGGCTTAATATAAAAGAAGGTAGAGTGTTACATCTACTTCATGTAAAAAGTTATAATAGTTAATATAAGTTTAATAGGTAATAGATAATATAAGTCAGACATGAACACATTATTGTTAGTTACCCACTGAAAAGGTTTTTTATGATAAAGACTACTACAAAAAAAAACCTAAATTACATGCTCTATCCGAACACTAAATTTTTACTTATTACCAAAAATTACCTGCCTAAAAGTTTTAATCGACCTAATAGTCGCAAGCTTTAAGAAAGAATCTCGGTTTTTTACACGACTGTGTCGAAGGAATCACGGTTTTTCGTTCCTTAATTCCACCATAACTTTCAAGTGCTTGAACCGATTTAGAAGTATATGGTATGTTTACGTTCTCCTGGGTGTCATAGGTTATCTAAACTGTCCGAATATCAAATAAATAATTGTCCAAATGTCAATAAATTAAGATAAATACACCGTGTTTATTGTCAAATGAAAGGTCTGATTGAGTAGATTCCGAATATAGGAGCCGTAACGTAGCTTATGTAAATAAAATTTTGTTTCAAGAAATATATTTTTTTTTTTTTTATTTTATTTGTTACAACTTGGTATAGAGTTAACAGTGAGATCGTACAGATATGATTTGTAATTATTTATATAAGTAATAAGAAAATGAATACATCCCATACGATCATTCTAGACGAATGCCCAACTAGACCGAACAGCCTGTATATTGCTTCAACAAAGAACTTTATTCTCTAAAAAACATATTTTTATGCGCGAAAAAAGTGTTTCTTATAATTATAAATTCAATAGTTTACTTTTTATATCGGCAGCCGTATTTTTTATTTTTTTAATTATTGTTCTTGTTGTTAATATTAACGCCGAATCACCGTTTACTAATACTACCCATAATTTAGGACTGGAGACAATTTCTCATTTTCTTGATGAGTGGCCTCATTTTTAAATATATATATATATATATATATATATATATATATATATATATATATATATATATATATATATATATATATATATATATATATATATATATATATATATATATATATATATATATAATTTGCACCGTCGAAACTCGTGCACATCCGTAAGTATATCTCATTCAAACATAAGCATTTCCCAATACAAGCTGGGATTTCCTTCGCTACTTTTTAAGTAGCTTTTACTAATTTTATTTTAAATAAAAACATCATCCTATAAACGGATTTCTTTACAAACCTTATCATATATATATATATATATATATATATATATATATATATATATATATATATATATATATATATATATATATATATATATATATATATATATATATATATATATATATATATATATATATATATATATATATATATATATATATATATATATATATATATATATATATATATATATATATATATATATGTTAAAACTCACGTTAAAGCTAGTCCCTGTATGGCTAAAGACTACTGCCAATTGCCTGCGAGCCCTAACGCTTCTGGAGAAAATCCGCGAAGCGAGTTATTTTACATCGTACCTACATATTATATTTGAAATCGTTTCGCGATATGAACAGGTTGAAGTTGGGGCAGAGCAATTTACAAAATTTCAAATTTGACCGAGCACCGCTGTCAAATATTGACACGGAGCTATTATTCAGTGAAGCCATTCGAGAACGAAGCATAGGGTAAGGGGGAGGTTAATAGGGAGGAAGGGGAGGAAGGATAGCGGATTGTGACCACCAAAAACGAGACAATGGGCGGTAACTAACGAATTCAAATCAACTCACTCTTTATATCACCGTTTCTCAAACACGTTTTAACAAAAGGAATGCTTGTCAACCTGCCATACCTAATTTTGCGTAATAATCTATATTATTCTTCATTATAAGTTTTGCGCCCATTTCAATTACATTATTGTCATAATGCAATAATATGAGCAGGCATATTATCTAGAACCCCTAGGAGCTGTACCAAATCTCTCTACGTAAGTCTAAGCTATTTATCGTAGGAATTCTAGGAGAGTTGCTTCTAATATTGCATGCTTGGATAGTATCCGAGGCTTGTTGATAGCAGTGACCATCAGTCACGTGGAAATGGACCACTGCCACTTAGGTCCTCTAACCGAAATCCGGTGCAGACTTACATTTTAGGCAAGCTGGTCATTGTTGTATTGGGAGATTACATTAAGCCTGAGAAAAGCGGCAATAGTTGGTAGCACTAAATCTGCAGACGAGGCCGCTATCACAACAGCGTTGTCTTTCCAGCGAACAATACTATGCTTGAGCTGATGGATAACTCGGATATGGTTCGAGTTTCGTTTGTTTATTAAATGAAATGGCGTCCCATTTTTATTCGGCGCGCCATGCATAACTGTGTGATTTTGTGAAATTGTCATTAAATTATCACAACATTTAATATCGTTTTATTGAAAAAAAAATCGGTTGTCTGTAAAGTCGGTTTACTGACGATAGTTGAACGTGACAACGTCATAAGAAAATACTGATGGAATGGTTGCATTTGAAGCAGTTTCATTTAAGATTCTGATATTGTTTATTACAAACACCCAAAAATATATGCTTTTAAACTCACCGATTTGACTACAACATGTAAATGTATTATTGTATAGCAGTATAATTGTATAATTGTTTATTGTTTAAAGTTTATTGTTTTTTTTTTAATTTGAAAGTTTGAAATCTCAAACTGTTAAATAACGGTTTGAAAAGCGTTTGAGCACGCTGCGCCATCTAGCGCTAGGTAATACGTCGTAAATAAAAAATATCAGCGACATTTTACCAACCGCTAGATAGCGCATCGTAATGATAGCTTTTCATACTTTTTTATTTTTTTTTAATAAAAGTTGCTTACTTCGTTTCACTTCGTTGTACCCACAAGAAAATTGTCCGTTCACTAATAACATTCCGTATATCAAGAATACATATAAAATTATGTCAATCTAGTGATTTTCATTCGTACTATTTTAGACTGAGGTTAGTAAATAATTCTTGTCGCAACCGGTAGATGGCAGCATTTATATTGAATAATAAATATAATAAATGGAACGCCTCAGAGCGAGGTAACGCCGCATGAGTCATGTTTTTTCGTGCGTGCAGCAGGCACCATCGATTTATAAGACGTTGTCACGTCAAAGAATATGTAATGGACTTTAAGAATTGTTTCGGTTAAAGCGTTTTTAATTGCATTTAGCGAACATTTATTATGATCTTAGTACTTTTCAATAAAACAACGAATTAAAAGCCTACGTGTGTTTCATTTTAACAACTGTCATTAATGCAGCGTTTTAAAATAGTGGTGTTTGAAACAGTAGCAAAAAAGAAAGCAAACTCATTCATTTAGTCAACGCCTATCAAATGTACTTGTATCACACTCTGACTTAGATAGATACCAACTATAGGCGGACCGAGACAGTGTTTGGAATGGTTCGAACCTAGTCGAGTACAAACAAGGAGCAATGTCCTCTTCGATGACTCTTCATTTCTCAAGCGAGCATTTTTACTAAATAGGAAGCAGCGGAGGAAAATCCACTATCCTAATGAAGATAGTTGAAAATAGTTGGATTCAAAGAAACTAAGTATGTTTACTGTAGGATGTTCTGGTCTGGTGAAGAGCATATAATCTTGCAAGAGCACGTTGCCTTCATCATCTTCTTCTTCGAGTTTCACTCTATCGGAGGTTGGCATCATTATAGCTATCTTCACTTTAGAGGCGGCTGCTCTGAACAGCGAAGTGGTACTACGGCCAAACCAGTCCCGAAGGTTTCTTAGTAACGAATGCCGCCTCCTGCCGGCGCTTCTCTTCCCAGCGATCTTGCCTTGGATAATGAGGTGGAGCATTTTTATTTGTCATTCCTTATGACGTGACTGAAGTACAACATCTTCTGTATTTGATGGTGTTTAGAAGTTCCATCTATTAGAGTTAAAGGCCTATATGTGTTTCATTTTAACAACCGTCCCCTTTACCAAAAACCCTATGTAAGTGATCAGTACTGACACTGTGCCAGCTGTCTAAAACATTTATACCTAATTAGTTAAGGACAATTCATTATTAGACATGCAGGGAGTCTACAGTAAGCAAAAAAAAACAGCAAGTGGTCTACGGGACAAAAAAGTTTGGATACCTCTGATCTAGACCTTCATAGAAAAATCGTAAATTTTCTTTGCAGTAAGACCACTGAAAATGAAAACAAAAAATATGTATTGAGTAATGTAAGCTACGTGAAATTTCCCGTAGCTTATATATGTATAAGTACTAAAATAAAAACTAGTGGGACATATTCGTGATAGGAATTTAAAATCATGACTAAACCCCCGTCAATAAAAGTTTTTTTTAACAAGTAAATTTATTAAAAAGAATAAAAAATAGGACTGCCGTTACAAAAAGTAAACTATTGTATTTATAAATATTTTTATTACGGTTTTTATTCACTATTTGTGGTTTACGTATTTATCAATATTGATAAATGTATATTTCCGGAATTTACTCAATCAGACCTTTCATTTGAAACTAAACACAATTACCTATTTGACATTTGGACAGTTTAGGTACCCTATAATAATGACACTCGGGATGACATAACGATTCTAACAATATCATAGACTTCTAAATCGGTTCAAGCGTTTAGAAATTATGGTGGAATAAAGAAACGGAAAACATACTCCTTTCTTGGGTAGTCGTGTTAAAAAAGATCGTATCATTATTTTTGAATGTTATAAATAAATTATATATCAAATATGACGACTTAAATGCATGTAAAACACAAAATAAAACCCGCTTACCGGTGACACCATGAATGCATGTCGTCGAATGCACTGAAAAAGCTTCCACTTCGTTCCAGTCAGGATAATAAAATTGCGATTCCTACCCATAATTCTTATTTTTATACATATTTCTTCACCGTTCATGCAGCTAGACTATGGAACCAGCTCCCGTCAAATATCAGAAACGCATAAACGGTTTCTTCTTTTCAAGTGTCTCTGAAAAAGCATTTTATGCCCCAAAACGCCTAGTAATCCTACGCCTCATCCAATCCCTCATATCCCCCCTCCTTGCGAATGTTCTCTAAACCCTAATTATTTCTTTTAAATAATGGCTTTTTTGTTATTTGGATATATTTTTTTTGTAATAATGTAATTGTAATAATGTATAATTTTATTTTGTTTATTTCACTCTACTGCTGTATAAACACTCGTATGTTTTTTAATGTGCAATAAAGAATTTTTATCTATCTATCTAAAAGGCAAGCGATACCGAGGCAAGTAGCCGAATGGTAAACATATCATGTTTACCCGTGAACGGCTTCGCTTCACAATTTAATTTACTATTGTCTTATTAGGTGCGACAGCGGGCACAGTATACCAAACAATAGGTTTACCCTCGAGCTACAGGGCATTGCGGGAAGAGGGTGCGAGGAGTGTGGGCAGAAGGGTACGTCTCGACGAACGCCATTGGTAAGCGCTACGCGCAGGTAAAAGCTGGCGATTTTCGAACGCTTGCATATCCCCATTGGCCGAGTAGCGGGATATCTGGCGGCCATATCCGAGCCCTTAAGACTCGTTACGTATTCGCTTCGATTTCAATTTTGTTCTAAGAGAATATACTGTCTGGTATACTGTGCAGTGGGTGTGATATATACGGTAAGCTATCATCATCATCATCATCATCATCGGTAAGTCATCGGGTCAAGATATTTTTAACCATTTTCAGTGAGCACCAGACGAGTGGGTGATTACTAAAAAACTACACATAAAACTAAACAAAAAAACCATTTCTTTCAACTTTCTTAAAAATATATATATATTTTAGATGGTATTTTTTGGTTTATGTGATATTTTTCTACCAAAAAAACTAAATCGCAAATAATCTAGAAGTTTTTTCGATTTAGGTAATTGTTACCGAGAAAAAAAACTGAATATCCAAAAGTTGAACATGAAAGATGCTCTCCTCGGTATCGAAGTCCTAAATCAAAGAATATTCGCAATATATTCAACTTAGTTTTTGTATGTAATAAATTTCTGCAAAAAATAGAAATACCCGTATAATATCATACATTTTCTTGATTATCGATCATATAATTCTAGAATGTTCCTTTTAACCTTGCTACCTATTTTGTCATAACTCATATCTTACACCCTACCCTCAACATTACCTACCCTCTATATTTGGCGATCGGTTCCATTACCAACACACGATTGAGTTTGGTGTTCTACTACGGTATCCGCAGTACAAACTGGCGACTGGGGCAATTAGAGACAGTTAACATAGGAATGGTACCATGTCGATAAAATATTTATCTATACTAATATTATAAAGAGATAAAGTTTGTGATGTTGTAGGAAGTAATCTCTGGATCTACTGAACCGATTTTGAAAATTCTTTTACCAATAGAAAGCCACATTATCTATGAGTGTCATGAGTTATATACTAAACCGAAAAATGGAAAGACTTCTTCGTGGTAGTCGGATTTGCAAAGTAAGTCGGAGAATAAGCGGTCCATCAAAAATGTTTCTAACTAACACTGCCTTAACGATGAAAGATATATGATTAAGTTCTAGAGAAAAGTTGTAGAGCTTGATAATGACTACAAAAAAGTCAGCGACAGCATATGTCTAACTTTATATTTTATTAATTATGAATTCTTATCAAAATAAGTAAATTTATCGTCTCAAGTGTTTAAAACAAAGGACTTTTTTCTTTTACTGCATAAATAGTTAAAGAGATAATAAGACATAGGTATGGAACCGCGACCGTATCGCAATCTATACTTCTATACTAATATTATAAAGAGGTAAAGTTTGTGACGTTGTAGGAAGTAATCTCTGGATCTACTGAACATTTGAAAATTCTTTTACCAATAGAAAGCCACATTATTTGTGAGTGTCATAGGCTATATATTAATCCGAAAAATGAAAAGACTTTTGCCTGCTAAAATTAGATAGATAGATAAAATTCCTAGATTTAGCCAAAAGCGGTGAGTAAATACCGTAATAGGTGGTAAGTAGCTAACCGATTAGGACTATTAATTGTGGTAACCGTAACAGTTCGATTTCGACATTTTATGACATTTTAAAGACACTTTTGCCAAATTAGTTTTCGTCTACTATAATTATTGTGCGTATTATGTAGGCCATTATGCATTATTGATAACAAAATATTCTGCTATAAAAGGCTTAATGTCCAAAGAGCATAACTCATTCGTTATACGAACTCTGTTTGTGAATCTACATCATGTTGGAAGATTTTTGCAAAACTAATTTGACCAAGTTAAGAAGTGATGTTAACCAGCAAAGCTGGCATGTCATTCTCAATATTTTTAAGTGGTTGCATAAGTTGAAAGAAGACCCTGATGTCATAAGGAAAATTGATTTTCAACAACCAAGAAAGAGCGAACAAACTCTAGATCGAATTCGGAATCGAATTCAAAAATCTCCAGAACGAAGACCTGGCCAAAGCACATATAATTGACACCCATTGTCATTTTATTAATCTACAAGACGATAGTGACAGTGAAGACGAATATGAATAGCTTGCTGACTTTCTTTGTTTAGCTTTTTTTTTTTTTTTTGTATAACAATTATTTTATTGTCAACTATATTTTTATTTTAATAATTCAATATCAATATTTATATTTTTAACTTATTTAATATTTATCGTAATGAACAATACTGAAATAATATTTATTTCCCTCGTTTCATTATTTTATCGACATTCCTTTTGTACGCGTAAGACTACCTACACTAGGGTTACAGGTACCGCTCCATAAGGCCGTGCAAGTGCGAAAGAGATAGCACGATTTCGATGATAAATTACCTGACTCGCCACTTTGTATTGCGGATGGTATAATCGGTTTCTGCGATAGTATACGTCTGAGTACTTCTCTTCTGGGCGCAATGCACCATCGATCTAAGGCAACATATTTTTTCATTGCAAAAACGGGCCATTCGAATTTTAAGTAATCTGGGTTACGTAGAATCATGCCGTGGTCATTTCAGAAGGCTTAAAATCCTCACCCTTCCATCTCTATACGTTTTAGAATGCGTTAAATTGATCATTAAAAAAACCTAGCTCAGCTGCCGATACAATCAAATACCCATAAACACTTTACCAGGGGGAGAAATAATCTGATTCTTCCTCGTCCAAATCTAGAACTTTTTAAAAGGGATCCGAACTACGTCGGAATTATATGCTACAATAAGCTACCCTCTAGTATCAAAAAAATCAAAAAATATGCCGCGAAGGAAAAATGCCCCAATTTAAAAATAAACTCAAATTATATCTCATTGAAAGAAAATTGTACGACATTAACGATCTCTAACAACTGTATGCATCTCGACTAGGGGAGACCGGGTATGGTTGTCTCACGGGTTGGTTGTCCCAGCGGTCATAATAGAAAACTGAACGAACAAATAAGCTCATTAGTCGGCGTCGAAGGAGCGCGAGAGCAACACCTTTCCCCCTACTTCACTTTAGTCTCCTCTGTCATGCCGTGACGGAGACACGTGCGTTCGTTTTTTTCGCACAGCAAAAGTATTTTTTTGTGCATCTGTGTCCAGTCTCGTAAGTATTCTTAAATTTTGCATAGTAATATACCTTTCTGTGTATTTATGATGTTAAATATGTATTACATAATATCGCTATATGGTTTCTTAAATAAACATTGATTTCAATTTATTTTGGGAGGTTATTTTCTTAAAACTAGGTTTGGGGCAGGTTGTCTCAGATTGACGGGGGATGGTTGTCTCATGCTCGTATGCTGCCTTTTTAGTTGGCTCTTTGGGATTTTTCTACATGAATGTTTGTTTCAGAGCTAGTCATAAAAATGCCACGACATCACATGAGAAAATCAACTCGAGGGCTTGTTTCACCAGCATTGATGTTGCGTGCTGCAAGAGAAGTGAAAAACCATGGTAAATCCATAAGGCATGTTGCAAAGGATTTCGGAAATAATTATCGCACTTTAACAAGGTATTGTAACAAATTTACTACCGAAGAGATAAGCAACACGGCCGTATCAACACCATATACAAAAATAGGCTACCAAAGGAATCTACAGACTTTTACTGGTGAACAGGAAGAAGAAATGGAAATATATATATTTCTGGCTTCAAGTATTTATTTCGGTTTGTCTCCCAAGGATAATCGGAAAATAGCTTTCGAACTTGCTATTTCCAATAAATTAAAAGTTCAAAAGTCTTGGGAATCGAACAAGCTAGCTGGCTGCGATTGGTTTACGTCATTTTTGTAAAGACACTCTTCTCTGTCCATTAAAACACCTGAAGCCACAAGTTTGGCTAGAGCCACCAGCTTCAACCCATATAATGTCAGCCATTTTTTTGATAACCTTGAATCAAGGAGTTCTCTGATAGTATCGCCACAAGTTTTGAAGCCTCTACCAAAACTCCACCGCGCAAGTCGCCACGAGCTGATAAAAAATGTAAATCAGCAATTTTAACAGAAACACCGGAGAAGACCTATTTAGAAGAGAAAAAAAGGACAAACAGCGAAGAAGAAGAAAGTAGCGAAATGTGTATTGAGTGAGAATAAGGAAGATACAAGTTTTATAAAGGAAAGAAAATTAAAAAAAAGCAGTTGACAGCGACGAAGACGAGAAAGAGAATGAAGAGATTTGCTTAGTCTACTTATCACCATACTCAGCTAGTAAGTCTAGGAAGGTCTGGATTCAGTGCCAGGATTGCAGGTTATGGGCACACGAAGCATGCACTATTGTGATTCTGTATATTCAGACTGATTTTTAGGCTGACTAAAAATAATTTCCTTAGGTTAGATATTTTCAATTTAAAAACCAATGCGTCAAAAGATATTTTTTTTACCGGAATTCTAAGTTTGTTAATTAGAATTAAATCCCTTAAGTAATTTTGGTTATTTTTTTAAAGTTTTATAAGGCAATTTTTCTAGGGTAAAATTAGATACGTAAAAGATTTTATCTTAATTAAAAATATTCGTTTCATTTCAATAAGTGTTTATTTTAATATTCCCCCATTACATTACTATGTGACTACCTACCCCAGACACTGTGACAACCATACCCGATACGGGGTTAAAAGTCACACTTTTCTTTTTTCACAAAAAAATAATATTTCCTGAATAAATAATGTTAGAGAAAAAGTCGTTATTTCTTTTTAAACTAGAATAAATACACTATCCATTGATATAAAAATGTCATTGCTAAACGAATAAAATAGCCACTTAAAATGCAAAAGAAAATAAATGTGACTTCCAACCCCGGTCTCCCCTATATCTCTTTCTGTAACAGGTTTTTAATCGATTTTCAATTTGAATAAAATGTATTAACTATTTCTTTTATTAGGTAGGCTAATATTAATTATATATTGACTATTTTTATTTGCAATATAATCACTAAGACATTTTATTTTACTTTTTGACAATCGTCACATTTTTTTTTAGTTTTTTTTTTACATTAAATTTATTAATTTTATACTAAAAAAACTTATTTTTATCGGTATTTAAAGAATTAATTATGTTTATTATAACCTTCTTTTTTCTCATTACATTATTCATTATATGCAATGTAATAGAATCACTACTTATTGAGTTAATTTCTAAATAATATCTTCTTTATATCTTACATCTCTATATCTTACTTTCTACATATCTTACTCTGTGTTTTTTATCTGGTAAACTAAATGGTGAGACTCGATTTAATTCTACATAAAATGTAATACAACTGTCTATACAACTAGAATAAGTTTTTAGGACAATAAATTATTTGATTTGATTTGATTTGAAACATTTTTAGGTGTATCTAAAGTAAATCATTACATTAATGCAGCATTTTAAAATAGTGGTGTTTGAAACAGTAGCAAAAAAGAAAGCAATCTCAATCATTTAGTCAACGCCTATCAAATGTACTTGTATCACACTCTGACTGAAATAGATACCAACTATAGGCGGACCAAGACAGGGGATTAAATCATCCTGATGTTTGGAATGGTTCGAGCCTAGTCGAGTACAAACAAGGAGCAATATCTTCTTCGATGACTCTTCTTTTGTCAAGAGAGCATCTTTACTAAATATGAGGCAGAGGAGGAAAATCCACCTAGCCTAATGAAGATAGTTGAAAATAGTTGGATTCAAAGAAACTAAGTATCTATACTGTAGGATGTTCTGGTCTGGTGAAGAGCATATAATCTTGCAAGAGCACGTTGCCTTCTTCATCTTCTTCTTCGAGTTCCACTCTATCGAAGGTTGACATCATTATATCTATCTTCAATTTAGATGCTGCTGCTCTAAACAGCGAGGTGGTACTGCAGCTAAACATGTCCGAAGGTTCCTTAGCCACGAATGCCGCCTCCTGCCGGCGCTTCTCTTCCCAGCGATCTTGCCTTGGATAATGAGGTGCAGCAATTTTTATTTGTCATTCCTCATGACGTGACTGAAGTACAACATCTTCTGTATTTGATGGTGTTCAGAAGTTCCATCTACGTCGGCTCAGTACTTTAATATTAGTGACTCGGTCAAGCCATGAGACTTTCACAACTTTTTCATCGTATTTTGAGTAAGAGTCCATGCTTCTACGCCATACATAATTAGATCAGAGAAAATGTAGCAGCGGCTTATACGTAGCCTAGGTCGAGACTCATATCTCTATCACACAAAACTTCGAAATAAGTTTGAGCGAGCCATTTCAATGCGGACGTTTATTTCTTGAGCATGGTTCCAATTCTCATCCATCCAACTTCCTAAATACTTGTTATATGTATTATTATTTGTGTATTACATTATTATTTATTTGATTTTTCTTCCAGCTTGTCAATAAGGTGACTCCTGCATATTAGGCTTTTTGTCTGAAGATTCCACCTTAGTTACAGTGTTCGCAGCGAGATTATGCAGCCTTTGTTTATTATATTCATTAAAGTGGGTTTTTTTCTTGAACGGTTGTAAGATATATGATTTGGTTTCATTTAGTTTTTCTGTAATTTATATGTTTTTCTGTAATTATTAACTGCGAATAAAACTTACTATAATTATTATAATTAAAACACAGAATTACATTTCAACAAATAAATCATCAAAAAAAGAACCTAATCTGAAATCCATGGAAAAGTTTGCCGACCCCTGGGCTTGACAATGGGTGCCATGGGGAATAGAGCACTGGGATTTCAACTAGTTTCTAGCTATCAATGTTGATCACTTTTTTATTATATTATTGGAGAGCCAATTCTAAACACCCAAACTTTCGCAACATATTCTCGTACGAGATTATGAATGTTGAAAGGTTCGTCGTATTATAAACTCTCTCAATTTCCTCCGTATAATAATCGCATCCGTATCGCATCGCAACGACAATGATGGTTTTTTCGCAATGCACAATATCGCATGATACGCTTTCATTACAAACTAAAATACGCAGGCTTGCTCATAATTTATAGTAATAAAAAAATACAATTTTTGTATTGTAACAAAAGCTGTTAAAGATGAGATAAAGCTGTTAAAACGCAACAATTCAGTAATTTATTCAGGAAACGTATGCAGAATAAATTCGCTTTGCACATAATTTAAAAATTACCGCATCTTGAAAAGGCTTTAACGCTTCCATTTTAATAACGCAAAAGCCAAAAACAGTATCACTGACTGAAGCGAAGTCGTCATATATATCGCCTTATATATATATATATATATATATATATATATATATATATATATATATATATATATATATATATATATATATATATATATATATATATATATATATATATATATATATATATATATATATATATATATATATATATACATATATATATATATATATATATATATATATATATATATATATATATATATATATATATATATATATATATATATATATATATATATATATATATGTATATATATATATTTTATATATATATATATATATATATATATATATATATATATATATATATATATATATATATATATATATATATATATATATATATATATATATATATATATATATATATATATATATATATATATATATATATATATATATATATATATATATATATATATATATATATATATATATATATATATATATATATATATATATATATATATATATATATATATATATATATATATATATATATATATATATATATATATATATATATATATATATATATATATATATATATATATATATATATATATATATATATATATATATATATATATATATATATATATATATATATATATATATATATATATATATATATATATATATATATATATATATATATATATATATATATATATATATATATATATATATATATATATATATATATATATATATATATATATATATATATATATATATATATATATATATATATATATATATATATATATATATATATATATATATGTGTGTGTGTGTGATGATGAGCGAATAGCCTATTGGCAAATTATAATATTTGACTAGAAAGTTTCCGAGATAGGTACAGCTCGTTCCGACGCGGAAGAAAAAGCGCACTCCCTCAGGGCTTAAATTTCCATCTTTTAAAGCGGAGAATCCTGCTAAGAGGAAATGGGTACAGAAGATGGTACCCAAACAGATGGTTCGGTTTAATCATATTTGATAAGTAATTTAAGGTTGAAAACCAATCCAAAAGGGTAGTTATTAAACATCAAAACATAATTTAAAAAAGTGAACTTTTTAATATTTGTAATATATTTCACGTAATTCGTTCTCCAATCCTTGTTGGAATAGTATCAGCAATTTTTCGATATTTTTGATACTTTTTATTAATTAATGATCACTGGTGTGTTTTTATTCTAATGATTTTTCTGTTAAACAGTTAGTTATAACAGAAAAACCACACATACATAATTTTTGGTCGAGGATTAAAAAGAAGAAGGATTTTAAGATTTACCTTTTGAGCGCGATTGCCTCCAGCCGCGGAGCAGCAGACGTCGGTGGGCTATCCAGGGCTGCGAAGTATAGTGACACGACGTGAGCAGGCGGAAATATCCTGGCGAAATCCTTGAGGATCCCCTGGAGATACGCGTTGCCCGCCACGGTTCCGACCTTTCGCGCCCCCTCAGGTAGATAATAATAGGAAAACAGCCGCGGTCGTATATGTATAATCTCGCCGGTACAAAAATTCGCCCGAGGCTGTCGTAGCGATCAGACGGTTAGAGGCCTGCGGCGGCAGCGGCGACGGCGGACGAGCAGCTGCTGCGGCGGCGTGCGGCAACCCCCAGCATTCGAAAGCGACTGACTGCTACCTCCGGCCTCCGACTCAGCCGAGCCAGCATCATCCACATCCACCCACCCACAATCACCGCGTATCGCAGCTTTACTCGATCGCGCTCGCGGAAGCATACCGCCAACTTTTTTAAGTTGACTCGTCTTCTTCTTCTTTTTCAGGTGTAATTCCGCTTTGAAACTTGCATTGAAATGATACAGCACAACTTTTAAAAAATCGGTTGTCACCCTAAGACTTTCCCCGCAAATAGCTAGGGATTTATTTCATCTGAATATTCATTTTATTAAAAAACTTTTGCGGCGCACGCCAGAATAGCTCGCAGATGGTAGATTTTTTTCGTACTTACTTGACACTTATCGTTATATTTTAAATAATTCACACTCTATCTTTATAGATTATAGCCTATGTATTATTCTGATGTATAAGCTATATTATTGTAATGTTTCATCAAAATCCATTCGGTAGTTTTTGCGTGAAAGAGTAACAAACATCCATACATACATTCTTACAAACTTTCGCGTTTATAATAGTACTACCTGCGCCCCGCGGTTTCACCCGCGTGGTGATGGAAAATTGTGATAATGATGATAGAAAACTATATATCTTTATAAATTATAGCCTATGTGTTATTCTGATGTGTAAGCTATTTTATTGTAAAGTTTCAACAAAATCCATTCAGTGCGTGAAAGAGTAACATACATTCTTACAAACTTTCGCGTTCATAATAGTAGTAGGATTCTATGAGCAGTCGGCGAAAATTCCTATTAATATAAGACGCAACGCAATGAAAATATGAATTTCGAACGCGCGTCATCTCATTCAACTTACAAATCAAATTGCAAAAGCAAGTCGCCGAGAGCCTTCGAATTCGAATTTTGAACGAACACACATCGTAACATTGACATTGGCCAATAGTTATCAATGCTTCCATGGTATCCTTCCTTATAAGCAGGTAGAACCAGCTCACCAGCTTTTGTTTTTCCGAAAAATAACCTTTTGCAGAGCATGCATTAAAAAGAACCCAAAGAATGTCCGCAAGAACAGTAATAGAATATGTTAATATGCGGCTGGACACATGTCACATTTGGTCGGCCGAAGATTTAGAATCGGTAGACTGAGCTACTTTTACAATCTCGCCATTTGTTGTGGCAAATGTTTTATTTCTCTCCTGTAGGAGAGAAATAAAAGTAGGGGAAGGTGTCGTACCTTGGACCTAGCTGTACCTCGGTCCTATTGCCATTGTGTGCAAACAAATGCCTTTTTAAAAAATATGTTGATGGTAGTTTGTAGGCAATCCACTATATGGTACTACAAACGTCATTTGACAGTTGCTACCAGAGAAATATTTAAGTGAAGTGAAAAACACGATTTTTACCAACAAAGTAAGTTTTTTCGTTTAAATATGTAACATTTTCCTCATTCGCTGTATTTCATTATTGCCCAATCGATATTTTTAGATGATTGACTAGTAATCTCAGCTTATTATCAAATATTTTTTTTCGTAAAAACTTAACCTAAATTTTGCTATTTTAATTTTTTTCACTTGTAGTGAGGGTGTTGTACCTTGGTATTTTCAGTTCTTCTACGAACATGCTAGAGTGAAACGGGATCTTATCTATACTTCGTCAGAATCAGAAACAGAAATGAGCATAACGTCAGGTGAGAGCGAGTATTCAAGTGAAGATTTTGATGATGAAAATAATTAACTTGAAGCACCCAGTTTGGAAAATATTAACAAAGGAATGTTCATGATTGTCCAACTTCGTAAGAAGATATCTATTTGAAGCCGAAGTTGTTAATAACACCAACGAGAATTTCGGTATAAAGTATTTAAAGAGAGTGACGTTGCAAAAGAGGATGTTGTCCTGATTTTCCCGCCTCCGTTGGATGTTGTCGGATCTACACGCCAATCTCAAAACATTACTTTCAGTTTGAATATATGTTGTCACAAAATTGAATAAGATATTATTCAACTTTGTTCAATCTTTTAAGTATTTCTTTTGTGTTTATTACTTCTGCAAAATAAACGTTAATTTGTGTTCGAAATCATTTATTTCTGTCAAATAATATTTAAAGGTAATATTTCCAATAATATTTCCAAGGTAAAACAACCCTAGGACCAAGGTTCATTACCAATGTTGTACCTTGGTCCCAAATACACGTAGCTCACTAGGACCAAGGTTCATTACCAATGGTGTACCTTGGTCCCAAATGCACGTAGCTCACTAGGACCAAGGTTCATTACCAATGTTGTACCTTGGTCCCAAATGCACGTAGCTCACCAACGAATCACATTTTTACGACAAAGTGAAATCTCACAAGTAGTAAGAGAGTTTATCTATGATAGGACGTTATATAAAATACATTTGAAAATACGTATTAGAAATGGGGAAGCAAAATCTTCAAATACGTCCGAGGTACGACACCTTCCCCTACTCGACAGTTCTCTTTCGATACTTCTTCAAAAAAACTACTGCAGTGGTAGACGATATTGTTGAGTTTAAATCTGTGGTTCCGCCGACAGATCCGAAATAGTTATTAAATAAATCCGCAACACCACTATCGCCGTTGTACATTTATAGAGAAGACGCCGCCAGACGACAATCGGTGCGGCAAGTCTCTGACTTGATTACATCCGAAGTACCCTTAATTTTATTAAATGATTTTTAGAAAATACCCTCTGAATCTGTTTAGCTTTCCAGACCACAGTGTATATATCTTCATGGTATGTGCTAAAATAAACTTTTAATTTAGTGTCATTGCTAGCCATCATAGACCAGGGTCGATAATTTTAAAAATGGTAAAAAGTGAAAAAAAATAATAGTAGGATAAAACCCGTCAAAAAAGGACGAGAATATAACAAAAATGAAAGGAAAAATAATTTACGGGCGATCTGAGGTCGGGAAGTGGAAGGGGGTGAGTTTTTAAGGGTTAAAAACGGTGTATCTCAATTTCCGGCAAAACTACAAGTCTTATGCATTTTCTGAGAACATTTACCATAGTAATGTATATATTTTTTTACATCATCAGAAAGAAGAGATTTCAACGAACAAAAAACTCCTCGACTTTTTTTTAAAAGCTGATATTTTGACGCGAGAATTTTCGATTGAAAATTAGGGTGTTTTTTCGATATTAAGTTAAAATAAGGTGAAAAAATGAATATTTCAAATAAAAAAAACAGTGTCTTTAGGACATAAAAAGGTAAGTTTTCACCAAATTTCGTGAAAAAAAAATTTTTTTTGCATAAGATAAAAGTAAAAAACCAAAAACTTGATTATTTGAATTTTTCACATAAATTTTGAGGTTATGTGAAAAAAGTATAATGACGAAAGTTGTAGGTCTCTTTATTACCTACAACTTTGTCATTTAATTTTTTTTCATAGGACTTGTAGTTTTGCCGGAAATTGAGATTACTCACCCCCTTCCACTTCCCGACCTCAGGTCGCCATAAATTATTTTTCCTTTCATTTTTGTTATATTCTCGTCATTTTTTAACGGGTTTCATCCTACTATTATTTTTTTTGGTTTCAAAAATTATCGACCCTGGTCTATCAATATTTCATTTAGAATAGGAATTCTTCGCTTAGATATTCTTATGCCGGCTGTTGCCCGGTCTTTATTTTTTTGTCTTTATACTTCTTTATTTTACTAGCATAATATTATTAATTATTAAGTAAGGAATCTATCAAATTATGTATCAGGGTCAGTGATGTATTGTTAAGGGGTATGTTAAACAGAGCTACGTGGATGCACCCCAGACGATTATTTAATTTAATTAAACCTTCGGCAGGGGTAGCTTTATAATGGTGTAATGCCAGTTTAGTTACTGCCTCCGGTGATTTGAAATACCGCACGATATCCCATTGACAGCGAAGGCACTAATATTTGAAAATACGAGTATGTTGTCAATACAATTAGTTAATGTTTTGTTAATCCCGGTAGGGTCATTTATTGTTTCGTCGTTATTGAAGGACTAAAACACGTCAGCTAGTGCTTCACTGCCTGATGAATTGTCTCCGACCTTTTACAACATGTCAGAAGTTTTGATACCAAATTATTTAGTTTTTTTTAACGAGGCATGCTCTTTGTAATCCTTTTATTGAAAGAAATAGAAATAAGATGCATTTACTTAGGTACATTTTCAACATATATTGTTTGTTTCTTTAGACCACCTTTATCTCATTTTTCGCAATTCAGGTCAGAGGATATTTATGTTAAAAATTATTTACTTTTTAAAACCAGGCTTGCTACTTGCAATCCTTCTATTGAAAAAAATACGTGTGGCACTCGGGGACTGCCGCGGTAAAGCTATTGCATAGCATTTTTAACAACTTATGCAATTATAATTATTAATTAATTTAAATTTTTCTGATATCAGATAACTGCGCTCTATCGGAAAACGTTGAAATTATTCCGAATCATTTGCGGCTGCGGTAGCAAATGATTCGGAATAATTTAAACGTCTTCCGATAGAGCGCCGCGCACGAATTTTTTAATAGATAAAGCAAAAAAAACGGATTATTCGAAAAAAATCGTAGATAAAAAGATAGATAATTAAATTATCTTTAAAATGGTGGGTTTCATAATAATACGCCAGATAGTATTTGCGTAGTAATTGTTTTTGTGTTCGGTTAGACCTAATTTCACAAATTAATTACACTATGTAATATAAACAAAATCTAAAATATTCAAAGCTAAGAATATTAGGAAAATATTCTTGTTTAACATATATTTTTTTCGAATCGTAAGCAGTACTCGTTTAGACGTAATTATCAGTTTATAATCATTAATTTTCGTTAAGAAATTTCTTCATTCGGTCGCCGCGCTGGCCTAGGCCCGCGATAAAAGCTATGCAATAGCTTAAAAAAATGGATTTACTTACCTAAATTTTAACCAAATATTGTTTGTTTCTATAGACCACCTTCGTCTCATTTTTCTCAATTCATAAACATACTTGAAATAATATTACAAAAAAAGCCTATCGATAATAAAACTATTATAGTATATATGACATCATAAATCGCCGCTGCCGCGTTTATAATTTTGCGTATACAAAAGAAAGTATATAATATATAAGCAAAATTTAATGCACTACAAGATTGTTCCTACTTTCGGACCTTGTAAATACCATAGTTTGCGAGAAATTTTGAGTTATAAAAAAAAAAACGTTTTTTTGATTTTATCAACTGTACTAATAACTTTACAGTAAAATATTGTACTTATATATAATTGTTACATTAATAAGCTGTATAACGCCATTAAAATGTTGACAATCAATTCATAAATGTAAAATCTGATCAACTTCTTTGCAACGCACGACAATTTATTTAGTATCACTTATCTATTTTTCTTAATTAAATTTTATTAAATTACAACTATAAATGTATATATTTATTACATAGCTATATTTTTTATAAAATTGGTATATTTATGTGTATATACAGGTGGTGGGTCCAAATAATTTATTTAAAAAAAAACACTTCATTTCTTAAAATTGCATAAAAATATGCACATCTAGAGACGGGCCAAATTATCGCCTAGTTAGATGTGCTATTGGCAGTAAAGGTCATGTAAGATGTGTTAAACCTCCCTATATTAATTATTAAATAATTTATATAATTATTATAAGATTACATGAGCTATGAATGAACTGTATACCTAATCCTATGTACCTAAATAAATAAAATAAAATAAATAAGCAAAATACATTAGTTTTGTCCCATACCGGATGTCACCACCAAGAGTAGGATATCTGTTTCAATACAATTTGTAAGGCAAGTAGCGTTAAAGGTAACTCGCTAAACGAGCATGGTTTTATAGTCAGAATAACGTTCTTAATAACATACTAAAATATGCTGCTGGTTTCATCAAAAGCACTTTTCGAGTCCTATACGACGCTAATGGGAAGCGACTGCTTTGTGGTGGTTAGGCTATTTTGTATCCTAGTGTATTTATACTTTTTCATTGACTCTCGTTTAAATACTTTTCATGGCACATAAAACTTGAATATTTCGATTCTCTAACGTTAAGCTCGCATCTAGAGTCGTTCTTACTAATCTATGCATGTTTTGGTGCATGATGCTTAGCAGGTTGTCGTCTGGTGCACATTTCCTGGTCAAGTTAAGCCATTTGCGCATCGTCCATTTTCGTTTTTCGAAGGTCTCAGCATGTGTGCTGATCGATTTGTAAATTTTGGTCGTTGGAGACCATACAGCCTTGTCGAAAGTATTAGGCACCCATTTAAGATATAGCTGAATTAAAGTGGAACAAAAACACATGATTCACGTGTTTTCAAAATAACAAAATGTTGATGCCTCACTGCATTTAGCCCATAGGGAGCTAACGGGCCCATGATGAGGTGGCCACGATGACCCATGTGTTCAGGGTCGGTCACACTCACGGGTCAACACCCATCCGACGGCCTCCACGCACGGGGTGCGAACCTGGGTAGGACACTAGGTCAACCAGTCTCCCCGGGAATCAAACCTCTGGCGCTCCTGGACAGTCTGCGCGCCGAGCGGCGCAAGCCAATCGTTGTGCTCTCCGACTAACAGTCGGGGGAGTCTGGGAACTGTATTGTTTCCTATAGAGCGGGGGTGGTTGCCTACCTTACGGCGACTGCTCTTGAAATGACCATTGGCCATCCGATCCTGGGTGAACAGCCGGGCAAAGGACGCCTTGGTCCGCGATAGATTCGGTATACTCCGTTTCACCGCTTCGTAAGGGAGAGAACCGCGCAAGCGACCTCGAACTCGGAACCAATCGAGAGACCGGAGAAATCTGGTAACAATTGGTAGTTAGGGCGCGAGTGCCGCCCGCCAGGTAACATACCTAGCTACTCGCGGTAAGGCGTTGGTTTCTAACGGGTTGTGGCGTAGCTAGACGTCGGATTTGTTATGTCCAAAGTCTTCTACGATCACTGCACGGTCGATAGAACGATGAATCGTTAAAACGTCCTACGGTGACGGGTTCGCCCCGTTGTGGTTGACATCTCAATATGCATTTAGCCCATATTTTTTGGTCTTTTCAGAAATCCATGTCTATTTCCTTGGTTTGTGGTCTATGAAGCCAGCATCCGCGAGCCTTCTCCTTGCCGGCCTTGCACTAATTAGTTTGGTGGCTCGTATACTACTACTCATTAAATTATTCTCAGAAATTTAAATATCCTTCAGGTATTTCATATTTGCCTGTGACAAAGAATATTTTTCAAATATTATTATTTTGAGTCAGTATTTTTTTTGGATGTTTGTATGTATTTTTTGGGAAAGTATAAAATATACATTAGGTAGTCAAAAAGAAATATTTGTTTTAAATTTAATCCCATAAATAGTCAGATAATATAAAAATAATTAATAGAAACATAAAAGAAAACAACAAAATTAAATCTCATAAAATAATAATTAAAAAGTTTAAAACATCAGTACATAAGTCGTACACACTTGGTAAGGACCCTAATGACAGAAATAATGCCATAATAGTAACAAATAATTCTAATAATAAATTAACACTACTATAAACACAACATTTGGTACTTACTTCATAAAAGTATAGGTACATTATTGAGTATATATACTCGAGTCTATATCGATACTAAGCGAAATGCGTCTACCTTATAGATTGGGTATGTGACGATTATATGACGGAGAAAAGTAATATCCGGCTTCAATCAACGAAGTTGATTAGTCGTAGAAGTTCATAAGTCTGTGCGATCACATACACAGATTAATAATTATATGTTTGTTGATTTGGTTAGGCACCTGTTAAATTTTCTCCGAGGATATATTAAACTTATTTTTTAATTAATAAAATAATATTATATTGTAGTTTTTTCTATTATATGACCTAATTTACATTGTACGGTTCCGGGTTCGATTCCCGGCTGGTTCTTCATGTCTCGTTGAAAAAATAATAACGGCATTGCATTTTAATTCTGTCGATCAAATTCAATAACAATACATACACTTACTTACATAAAATGTCACATGCCCACATACATAGACAAACATCATGATAGGGTTGGTTGTAAGAGATTGTTCTAAGATAATAAACCCACCTTTTGTGAAATTTCACAATAAAGAATAATAAGTGCTGGTCTACACGTTGCGGTGCGGCGCCGCACCACAAAGATTTCGCATATGGGCGTACACACGTACGTCGCGCGCGGCGCACGGCGGTAATATGAATTATGTACCTTGTTCAAACTGGGATCGGAAATGGAATTAATATTTAACAACAATATTTTAAGGAATACGGAATGAATATTTAAGAACAATATGTCAAAACAAATGAAATAGGTAAAGCAAATATCCTCCTTCGACTGCACTAATCAACTGAGCGGCGCGGCGGCGTCGGTGCGGTGCCGCTCCGGCGCAAGTGCCCCCCCCCCCCCCCCCCCCAGCCTCGTCTTGCCTAGTTGAAGTCCGGTGTATGTGCGGTGCGACGCCGCGCCGGAACGCACCGTGTTGAATACCAAGGATATTTGTATGCAGAACGCCGCAGCGGTACCGCTCAGGCACTGCGCCGCAGCCGCACCGCATGCTGTGACCCGGCCCTTACAACATGCTGCACCCGCGGCTCTGCTTACGTCAAAGTATCTGTGTTTTTTTTAATTTCCGTTATTTAATATTTTTCTGTTGATTTACATATAAGTGTACTGGACAAGGAAGCTTTTAGGTACGGCAGAATATATAGCTATAGTTATGTATATTTACACTGCCTTAAGTGACGATGAGGAGTAGATTTTAATGTGTTACTATAGCTACCTGTCCCCATACAAACCATTATTTGATGATTTAATTTGGCGTGTTTCTATGTTATTGCATTAGTTTACCTTTTTTATACAATACGGAAATAATAAGGATTATTATTATAAGGAATTTTATCTTATCTTAATTTCATATTGAATTTATATACATTTTATATGAATTAATCACATATTTAAAAATATTTTTAAAAACTCCTTAATTTGTAATGTCTCTTGTCCAAGCATGTCGAGGTCGCATACAAAGTTTTCCACCAGGGTTCAAACATATTTCAAAGTGGTTTCTTCTTTCTTACATTTTTCCACTACTGACTGCACTATGGCCAGGCTATCTAAATTTGACCATATCTCTGCTTATAGGAGCCGTCTTCAATGGCTTACGAATAAGCGATCATAGAAACCAATTAAGTGTTTCTCGCTAGGAACTTTACAACATCCTATACAATTCCATCTCACCATCTTACCTTACATAAATATTCAACTTTTTAAAATGCCATGCTCTCCTACTCCTCTCCAGAGACGATCAATAAAACTGCAATTCCTTAACATGACTCTCATCAAGACGAAAGTATATAATCAGTGCGTGTTGCTAGTGATGACATATGGCACTGAGACGTGGTCACCAACTATTGGCCTCATACACAACTTGGATCGTCACCTCAGGAAGTTTTAACGATTAGTCGTTCTATCTCCCTGGAGTGAGCGTAGAAGACTTGGGGACGAAACAGTCCACCATCTAGCTACGTCACAAGCCCGTAAGAGGCCAACGCCTAAACCGAGAGATAGCCAGGAATGTTACCTGGCAGGCCGACACTCACGCCCTTACTTCCAATTGTGACCAGATTACTCCGGTCTCTTGACTGGTTACGAGTTCGAGGTCGCTTGCGCGGTCCTCTCCCTTACGAAGCGGTGAAACGGTGTATACCGAATCTATCGCGGACCACAGCGTCTTTTGCCCGGCTGTTCACCCAGGATCGGATGGCCGATGGTCGTTTCAAGAGCAGTCGCCCTAAGGTCCGCAACCACCCCCGCTCTATAGGAAACAGTACTGCTTCCAGACTCCCCCGACTGTTAGTCAGAGTTTGGGAGCTAATGGGAGCTAATGGGCCCATGATGAGGTGGCCACGATGACCCATGTGTTCTGGGTCGGTCACACTCACGGGTCAACACCCATCCGATGGCCTCCACGGATGGGGTGCGAACCTGGGTAGGACACTGGGTCAACCAGTCTCCCCTGGGAATCAAACCTCTGGCGCTCCTGGACGGTCTGCGCACCGAGCGGCGCAAGCCAATCGATTGTGCTCTCCGACTAACAGTCGGGGGAGTCTGGGAACTGTATTGTTTCCTATAGAGCGGGGGTGGTTGCCTACCTTACGGCGACTGCTCTTGAAATGACCATTGGCCATCCGATTCCGGTTCAGAGTAGGGCAAAGGTCGCCTTGGTCCGCGATAGATTCGGTGCACACCGTTTCACCGCTTCGTAAGGGAGAGGACCGCGCAAGCGACCTCGAGCTCGGAACCAATCGAGAGACCGGAGAAATCTGGTCATAATTGGAAGCAAGGGCGCGAGTGTCGGCCCGCCAGGTAACATTCTGGCTATCTCGCGGTAAAGGCGTTGGCTTCTTGCGGGTTGTGGCGTAGCTAGACGTCGGATTTGTAATGTCCAAAGTCTTCTATGCTCACTGCACGGTCGATAGAACGAAGAATCGTTAAAACGTCCTGCGGTGACGGGTTCGCCCGTTGTGGTTGACATCTCAATATGTTAGTCAGAGTGCACAGTCGGTTGGCTTACGCCGCACGGTGCGCAGACCGTCCAGGAGCGCCAGAAGTTTGATTCCCAGGGGAACTGACCATAAGGCCAGAGTCCTACCCAGGCTCGCACTTCATGCGTGGAGGCCGTCGGATAGGTGTTGACCCGTGAGTGTGACCAACCCTGAACAGAATGGGTCTTCGTGGCCAACTCAGCAAAGGCCCATTAACTCCCTCATACACAAGCCCAAAGTCGCGCAACGAGCCATGGAGAGACCTATGCTTGCGTGATAGGATCCGAAATGAGAAAAACCGCAGAAGAACCAAGGCCAGTGACGTAGCTCGTAAAATGAGTAACTTGAAATGGCAACCTGAAATGAAATGACAACGGTTGGGGAAAAAATGTTCTCGAATAGCAACTACGAACGCAGTGTCGGACACCCCCCCCCCCCCACAGGTTGGACCGATGACTTTGCCACGGTTCCAAAAAGTAGGTGAATAGAGGCTGCTCAAGACCGTTCGTCATGGCATCCTATTGGGGAGGCCTAATTCCAACAGTGGACGTCTACCGGCTTATATGATCACGATGATAAATAGCCATAACTCTACATTATATACATACTTCTCCGTTTATGCAACTCGTATAAGGTTTCTACGTTTCACTTGTCATTGAAACCATTTTCTTACTCAGACATCTTTTGCCGTATCCCATCCCTTCTGTCTTCCGGTTCTTAAAATAATTTGTTTTAATATTTGGCATTTTTTACTAGCTTTTTCTATTGTATCGAACTTGTTTGGCTCCTAACAGTGCACCACCCGAAAGCTGGCTATAAGAAATTGAACTTTTAGTCAATAAGTCATTTTTTTATGTTTATATATGTGCAATCAATGATAGGATTTGAGGAAACTCTTTCTCTTTTTGAGAAACACGACAGTTTCAATATGCACAAGCACATCAAAGAAATGGTAGGGCATAACCGAAGCTCCATAACTTCATTAGTAGACACCAGAGGCAACCTTCTTCTGGATGTGAAAAGCAAAAAAACAGTTTGGAAGAATACATAACCAACATATTCGCAGATAACTCGAGAAACCTAATAGCAATTGTTACAGGTAGCCCTGGTCCCTATATTTTAATGTCAGAGGTACTACGAGCATTACAATTAGCTAAGAAAGGAAAGTCGCCTGGACCAGACTTAGTTCCGATTGAAGTATTACAACTTTTAGAGGAAGATCACACTGGATTGTTAACTGACATCTTTAACAAGATTTACATGACTTGAGTTCTCCCTAAAGACTGGTTTAAATCGACGTTCATCACCTTGCCTAAAAACCAAATGCAAAGAAGTGTGAAGAGTTTCGTACGATCAGTCTTATGAGTCACGTGCTTAAAGTGTTTCTTACCATCGTTCATAACAGAATTCGACCTAAATGTAATGAGCAGTTGGGAGACAGTCAGTTTGGCTTTCGATCGGGAGTTGGTACTCGTGAAGCCCTCTTGGCTTTAAACATCCTCATTCAAAAATGTCGTGATATGCAAACAGATGTCTTTTTTTACTTTATTGATTATGAAAAAGCGTTTGACCGGGTTAGGCACGAACTGCTTATAAGGCGCTTAAATGGCATTGGTTTAGACGGCAAAGACATTCGAATTATTAAAAACTTGTATGGCAACCAAAAGGCAACAGTCAGAGGGGAACAGGAATACACGGAGGAGGTCGACATTTGCCGCGGGGTACGTCAGGGTTGCGTTCTGTCCACATTACTATTCAACGTGTACTCTGAAGCGATTTTGACCGAGGCCCTGGAGAATCTTGATGGTGGGGGTAAAAATGAATGGAAAACGCATCAATAATTTGCGCTACGCCGATGACATAGTTCCTATTGCCTCTACTCAGGAAGACCTACAAAGGTTGGTTGACAAAGTTAATGAGTGCAGTGAAAAAGCTGGCTTGTCAATCAATATTTCAAAGACCAAAGTCATGGTTATTACCAGGGATCCTGATTTACAACCTACTATATCGGTGGCAGGTAAAGTTCTTGAGAGCATCCGGCAGTACAAATATCTCGGTGCATGGGTGAATGAAATATGGGACTCCGATCAAGAAATTAAGACCCGGATAGAAATCGCCCGTGCTCTCCCCCCCCCCCCTCCCACCCCCCCCCCCCTTCCCTCTCCCCCTTCCACCACCATCTCCCGAACCCCCTCTCACTCCTCTCGCCCCCCAACCGCCCCTCTACCCTTATTCCACCTCCAAACCCCCCAACCCCCCTTCCCTCAACTTCCCCCCTAACGCCACCCATTTTCCCCCCTGAATCCTAATGCATCCTGAGTAATAGGTCTATCTTCTTCAAAGTTAAAGCACTCTAGATAAAGCGGGATAGAAACCCACGAAAGAAGAAGAATAACGGAAGAAAAATAATATTTTCGGCCAAAACTTATTACATACTGAGTACATGGTCTATTTTCTTCGAAGTCAAAGCATTCTAGACAAGGCGGAATAGGAACCCACCAACGGAAGAAAAAGAATATCGGAAGAGAAGAATATTTTGCCCTCCCCCCCTTCATCGCGCCTTCCTGCCGATAGCAAATCTAGTATTTTTGTAGTATTTCCGTGGTATTACAATGGCTATTTTCCAATATGGTTTGTTGTTCGGCTAGCCTTGGGCGGCTCGACGTTATTATATGATTAAAATGTATGTCGGTGTTTTTATGTTTCGCTTGTATAAGAAATATTGCAACCAAAATTTAACGATGTGGTTTCGACCCTACGACGCATCTGTGTACCAAAATTTATAGTTGCCAAGTCCAATATTTCAAGATTAAAGTATGACTAGCGCGTCCCCTGGTGGACCGATTTCAACCACATTTTCAACTCTTGCCATGACCAGATGATGCTTGCATGCCAAATTACAGCTCAATCGGATGAAGCGTTTGGACGCTATCGTAGAGGAATACCCACATATTTACAGACACACAGACTCACAGAAGTGCGTGTACAATACTTTCATTGCCAGGAAAGTAATACATGCATATTTGTAGTTGCGAGAAACAAGAGAATACAAATCATCAAACCGCAGAAAATTAGATTAAATGTAGGAAAAAACGGAAGATTTTTTTTATACAGGTTGAGTTTTTAATTAGTGACATCCTTGTAGTGGGTGAATCAGTACGACGTAGTGAGCTACTTTTTTTTTTTAATGATTTTTTAAAAATCTTTTTTATATATATTTTTTTTAAGCTATTGCATAGCTTTTATCGCAGGCCTAGGCCAGCGCGGCGACCGAATGGAGAAATTTCTTAACGAAAATTAATGATTTTAAACTGATAATTACGTCTAAACGAGTACTGCCTACAATTCGAAAAAAATATATGTTAAACCAGAACATTTTCCTAATATTCTTAGCTTTGAATATTTTAGATTTTGTTTATATTACATAGTTTAATTAATTTGTGAAATTAGGTCTAACCGAACACAAAAACGACTACTACCCAAATACATACTATCTGGCGTATTATTATGAAACCTGCACCATTTTAAAGATAATTTAATTATCTATCTTTTCATCTACGAACTTTTTCGAATAATCCGTTTTTTTTAGTTTATCGAATAAAAAATTCGGGCGCGGCGCTCTATCGGAAGACGTTTAAATTATTCCGAATCATTTGATTCCGCAGCCGCAAATGATTCGGAATAATTTCAACGTTTTCCGATAGAGCGCAGTTATCTGATATGAGGAAAAATAAAATAAATAAAATAGATAAATAATTATAATTGCATAAGTTGTTGAAAATGCTATGCAATAGCTTTACCGCGGCAGTCCCCGAGTGCCACACGTATTTTTTATTTGTAAATCATATCTATTGAAGAAAAGACGCGCCATTTAGCGGTAGGTAAATTATCGCTTATAATGAATATTGGCGATATTTTACCTACCACTAGATAGCGTATCGTCCTCGTGGGTTTTTATACTATTTTTCAACCAAAAAAACAAGTTTAAAAAAAAACAAATTTCAAAAAAAAAAAATAACAATGTATGTAACGATTGAACGTTACAGAAAGAGTCGAATGGCTTCTAACTGCTCATCTGGCTATAAAGCTTTATAGCAAAAGTGGTTAGTAATCGATTGTACAGAGTTTATAATTTGGACTTTTGTCCGGTTATTTAATACAAATACTCCAAAAAGTGCTGGAGGAATTGTTTCAAATGGAACTGTCGGACGCGTGTTGAATTGCAACAATGGCCAGATATGTTATCTGATGCGAGAGATACGCGCAGTGCCCCGTCCGACAGTTCCGTTTCCCTTGGCATTTGGCGAAACTTAAATTTGTTTTGTTGCAGGCTACATTTCGTTAATAACGCCCTGCGGCGATTTCGGCCCGATTTGCTATCAGTGGGCGGTCCTGGCGCCGCAGGCGAAACGACGCGAACGCCAGATATGCCGGCGAAGTGACGGCCGAACGAAGCCCCGCAGGCTCATCTCACAGATTACCAAACAACTTACTCATGCTCGTATACCAGATGTATAACGCCTAGGTGTAAAGCTCATTGTAATGTGGTGAAATAAAATCAATATAAAGTCGGTGTTTGAACCCCAGATCCGTTGAGAAATATAAAAAAAATCGGTTGTGTCACCCCAAGACTTGTCAATGACTGAATATTAATTTCATAAATAAAATCGATGAGAGCCCTCTCTCGGCCGGCAGACGATTCCGTTTGGATTCCGTTTGGAGATTGATGTATGACTAGTGCGCCCTGGTGCACAGATTTCAACTCTTGACATGGCCAAATGATGCCTGCACAACAAATGTCAACTCAATCGGATTAAGCGTTCGGGCGCTACTCGGAGAAAAACATACACACCGGCACACAGACAGACTTAAATCTATAAATGGTCCTAATAGTCTCAGGAAGGCTTAAAATAAATATGTATCTTTAAAAAAAAGCGCGTTCACAACACTTACTCTTCTGGTCGGTGGTGGTCTGAGAAAGTAAAAATAATGCCACTAAATCTTTCCTGCAAATCTAAACTACAAATTTAGGAATTATACCAAACGTATCAGGTTGATAAACGGTATAATACATTTTCCCAAATTTTATCTCGAAGAAGCGACATACGATGCGCCGCAGTTCTAGGTAATGCCTACCTACATATTAAGTGATATAATTTATTTGCATTTGATTTTGAATCTATGTTGTTTCCTTCTATTCGATTCAACTGATCTTTTATCGGCTATAATAATTGCGATTTCTATGTAGGATTTTCAAATTCTCCCATTTCTACCTATTATTTCAAAATTGTAACTATTAAACTTATAAACTACTAAATAGGTATATTAGTAAGTGACTTACAACAAAGATAGAGGCATTCTTCTCAGTATTTTAAGACACTTGTGTTAGAAATATATCAATAAATATATATTTTTCATTTTTTTACTTTTTTTTATAAAAACCCGCGGAAGACGCCGAACGTAAGGTAGAGTTGTAGTTTATATTCCCAGAATTACAAGTCACTTTTTTTTAGGACCAGTATTAAATGATTTTATTTTATATTTTTTAACCCCTTACCGCATACGAAGCCATTTGTGGCTTCTAAAGTTTGTTATTTTTTTCAGTTTTAATTAATCTTTAAATTATAGTAAAATAAATTGTATCATAAGAACTGTTTCTTGATAAACCGAAATATATTTTTTTTGTCTGTGGTAAGTCACATGTGTCAAAACTATTTGGGGTTATTTTGTAACGTGGCCGGTGAGTGAAGTAGAACAAGATAGTTAAACTTTTATCAGTGAAAAAAAAATAGTAATAAAGTGACTGAGATCTTCAATAAAAATTGTTATTTACTCTTAGAACCATCGACTACGATAACAGTAAGTTGATTTTGTATTTAGTTTTATTTTCGTTTGATTTTTGAACTGTTTTTTGCAAACTCCAAATATGGCTTGGTATGCGTTGCCGTCAAAATACTGCCCGTCAAATCTGGCTTCCTATACACTCAAGCTTCTGTCTTATGCTTTTCAGAAATCGATCCTGGACGCTTTTATGGTTCTTCCTAGCATGTAAATCCTATACTAGGTGATGGTTTTTTGAGTGAAGATGAGCTTGCTTCCGACTCTGATCTGGAATACGAACCTCCCTCTTCCCATTTACCTAAAAAGAAAAATGTTATATTACCCGAGTCTTACTCCGATAGAACCCATGATGATACACCTTTGCAATACTTGCAGGCTGCAAAAACGAAGAGTAAAAAAGTAAAAAAAGACCCGATTGTATGGAAAAACGAAAAACTGGAGCCTTATGTCAAAGAAAACTTCAAATTCACGGGCAACACAGATTTGCCGGAGGAAATAAAACAGTTGGATTCAGCAGCCGATTTTTTCAAATTTTGCTTCACACATGATATAATTGATTCCATAGTAAAGCAGTCAAATCTAAAACTGCTCAAAGTTACGCAGTTACACAAAATGTGAAAAATGCGAGGTCTTTCTATGCTATAATGACAAACGGAACTGTTTCAAAGATATCCACAAAATTAAACCGGTATGCATACAAAGCCAGAAATGGCCTTACTTAATTTTCACTAGAATGCATACGAAGCCAGATGTGGCTCTTTCATGTAATTACATAAATAATAACTGTATTTTTTTTCTTCTTTGAATTATGTTTAATAAAGATAAATAAACACGTTTTTACCAAAAAAAATTTTTTTAATAACCTCCTTCATAATTTATGCGGTAAGGGGTTAAATATTTTTATTAATTTCGACTTGAAAATCGATATCAATGAGTCGACTGGTGCATATTTCAAATTGAATTGATATTGCTGGATAGTTTAGCAAAAACCGCGACTTCGTGAAAACAACTTTTCAAATCAAAACAATTTTTATAGCATACTTTTAATTCTTCAAAAGAAACCTTGTTTTTGTTAGGTCAGACATCTATTATAGATAAAAATGTGTCCTTTCCAGTATTTAGTTATCATCATTGCTTAAGAAGTTATTGGCGTTGAAAGCCTGTGCAATAATGCATGTAGAACTGAGGCCTAGCAGGCTATACATAGCGGTAAGAAATAAAACGTTGTGAATGTTTCTCTTATGGACAACTTTAAGTGACCTTTCGAGTAAACATCAAATCGTAATCTTTACGTCTTGGCAACAGGAGGTAACAAAGCCAGCATAATATAGGGAGAAATTTTATAAAACATCCACTGAAAATCAATGAAATTATTAGAATATTGCGAATGTTAATATGGTAATATCTCACTTAATAAGTTAACCAATAAATTTGTGCGTATTCCTTAAACAATATATGCACAGTTTGGGCTACGAATTCGGTAAAATATGTATACGACCTTGTAACCTCATTCCAAACAATAAATATAAACTCTTTCCGTGCGAAGCCGATGATGGCAGGTTGTTGTAAAAATAACAATCTACTCACAGATTAATCTGTGTCTGCATCCCATCCCAGCCCCTGCCCCGGCTCTCATTCTTTCGACACATTTTCTCGACCCTAGTTGGTTTTGGGTTAAGAATTTGATGCAGAGGGGTTAATTCTTGAAAAAAATGACTGCTAGGTTTGCATGGAGCACAGAAAGATCTATCATGCTAATATTTTTATATATTTTATTTATTTATTTAACAATTAATTACTATAAAACATAGATTTTCCTAAAAAGAGCCGAATGCAAATCTTAATCTTACGTATTTTCGATTCTGCCACCCAACTGAGACAAACTCGTTCTAGGTTGGACACTGGACATGGCTCTAATATTATATTATTCAACGTTTCAGTAAAATGCTCTAAGAACTAAATTGCCTTAAAAATGAGGTCCCAAAAAAAACTCAACTCTATTATAAAATCGGCATTAAATGGAACATAACATTCCGTTAAATAGAGCGTGACAAATAGAATAGGCTTACAGCCAAACTGAAGAGAAAAATAAAGTTATAAAAAGAAAAGTCATAAGGAAATTATAAACTATCTATTATATGGTAAGTAATATAAAATTCAATATAAGAATACCTAGTAACAATAGTAGAATTCATTGTCCAAACAATATATAACAACAAAATTATAGAATTTTTGATAATTAATTCTATGATAAAACTTAACCAACATACATATTTAAAAGCATATTTAAATGTGTGCACCTAAGATTCATTCAATTATAATTTGTAACATTTGATGTATGGTTAGTAAGTCATGACTCGAAAACCATTTCTTTATTTTATTTTTAAATACGCTAAATGTCAAATTTATTTCTATTTCCATATTGATGAGATTGTGAAATCTCGGCGTAATAAAATATTAATGTCTTCGTCCAAATTACGTTTCCATGCTTGGTATTGCTATTCTATTTTCTAAAACTTGTCCCGTTGGTCTTCGGTTCTGAAGTATTCCGAAAGATGAAATATTTTATAAATATAGTTTAAAGAGGGAAGTTTCTAGGAAAAGTTGCCTACAATCAAGGATTTTAGCTTCCATATAAAGTTTATTAGCCAAATGGCGGTCTGCGGAGGACAACTTTTAGTATAAATTTCTGTGCAACTTGCAATGGCTCTAGCAAGATTTTAGAACATCTACTCCATCCTATTATGCCGTAACTTAGAAGGTATTTTATTTTTATCAACAATTAACAATTCACTCCTACCACTATAATAGGCAACCATCCTGCGCTCGTTACTATATCCAAGAAAAAAACCGAAGTCAAGTACTCTGGCCTTAGGGTTAGTTTCCCCTAGAAATCAACCTTCTGACGCTCCTGGACGGTCACCGCACCGTCCGGCGTAAGCCAATCGATTGTGCACTCTGACTAACATTCGGGGGAGTCTGGAAGCAGTACTGTTTCCTATAGAGCGGGGGTGGTTGCGGGCCTTACGGCGACTGCTCTTGAAACGACCATCGGCTACCCAATCCTGGGTGAACATCCGGGCAAAGAATGCCGTGGTCCGCGATAGATTCTATATACACCGTTTCACCGCTTCGTAAGGGAGAGGTCCGCACAAGCGACCTCCAACTTGTAACCAATCGAGATACTGGAGTAATCTGGTTGCAATTGGAAGTAAGGGCGTGAGTGTAAGCCCGCTGGGTAACACTCCTGGCTATCTCGCGGTTAAGGCGTCGGCCTCTTACGGGCTTGTGGCGGTGCTTGACGGTGGACTGTTTTGTCCAAGTCTTCTGCGCTCACTCCAGGGAGATAGAACGACTAATCGTTAAAACTTCCTGAAGTGACGGGTTCGCCCGTTGTAGTTGACAACTCTAGTAGTTGCTATAAAAGCAGGCCGCCTGTAAGACAATTGTCGTTAGACACCAACTAAATGTTTGGCTACCAGATAAACGAAATATTTTTCATTTTATCTATAGCGATTATTTAATATACTCACTGGAAAAGCCATTTGAGCATTTTTACAAAATTTCTTCAATGATTTTTTTGCTATATATAACTCACTGCGTTTGTATAAATGTTTATTTACACCATACCTTGGGTCTTTGGCTACCTATTTATATGTAATTTATAGCACGGTCATTTGTAAGTCTATTAATATGACCTTCACGGGAAATGCTTTTTGCCGGTCCTGGGATAAATCTTGAAAAAGTTATTCCAAATTTTGAAATATAACTCTAAACCTTTTGCGGTTATTCAACAATATAGTAATTATATCAATATCGACCGGCTTCTCGTGTTACAGATGTTTATATTCGGTTTGTTATTATAAGGGTGTGAGACAGCTGTGCTCGCGGTGGATCCAATACAATTTGAATAAGGATCAAAAAACGGAACGCGTCACTTGGTGCAATGCGATGCTTTAGAGATTCAACGAAGGGGCGTCGAAATAGGTGTAGAACATAGTAACAAGTGACGACACATGAATTTACAGCTACGACTCCGACACAAAAAAGACAGAGAAACAAACGAAGTTTTAGATTCGAAAAACGTAGAACCCATAAGCGATCTTCCACATTGTCAAACGTTGAGACATGTGTTACCCGTGACGAAGATCCTCTTGTTCCGGAGGATTCGCACCATCCTTCTCTAAACGCAGAAATCCATAACGCTCTATCGGCTCCGTTAAGAGAATCACCACGCTTAGTCTACAAATTTAACACCGCCGACTATTTTCAGATAAATGATTACTTATCGAAAATAAATTGGTCTGAGTTGATTAATGATAACCCTATAGACACGGCCGTAACCAATTTTCATACTGTCATAAACAATGCAATCGAAAAATATGTCCCCTATATCAAGACTCTTAAAAAACCACACCCGACCTGGTTTTCTCCTGTTTTAATAAAAGTCCTTAAAGAGAAAACCAAGTTTCACAAAAAGTGGAAACGTTTTGGCAATCCCCGCGATTACGATACGTTCGCTCTACTACGAAGGAGGAATAAACTCCTCCAAAAACAATGCTATCGCAGTTTTATATCTGTTAGCGAGAATAAGATAGTTCAGAACCTTAAACATTTTTGGTCATTTATTAAACGTATTCGTAAGGGCGGCAGCTTTCCTCAATGCATGAATTACGAAGATATTGTTGCAACTGAGGGACCTCAAATATGCGAAATTTTTAGTAGGTACTTTCAGTCTGTTTACTTAGAAGACAACCCGTCAAAAGGGCCCATTTCCCAATCTACATATGATACGACACATGAACAGGTTATCCCTGGATGCATAAGCTCTATCGATTTCACTGAGGAATCAGTCTTCAAATGCATACGAGATTTGGACGTGCGCAAGAGTGCCGGAAGTGATTTAATTCCGCCAATATTCATAAGGAACTGTGCTGTCCAAATGAAGAGTCCCCTCTGCCTAATTTTTCGATCGTCTCTCTCCCAAGGTGTCTTCCCAGCGAAATGGAAGGAAGCACTTATTGTGCCAATACACAAGAAAGGCTGCAAAAACATCGTTGACAACTATAGGCCAGTCTCTATACTTTCAGTCCTGAGTAAGCTGTTTGAAAAGGTCGTCTATTCACAGCTATACTCTTACATCGCGCCATGTCTGCCTAAACAGCAACATGGGTTCCTAAAGCAACGGTCGGTAGTTTCCAATCTGGCGGAATTTACCAATTTTACCTTAAGTGCGATGGACAAACGGAAGCAAGTGGACGCCATCTACACCGACTTTGCGAAGGCGTTCGACCGTGTTAACCATCCTATTCTCTTAAGTAAGCTAAAGAGACTAGAAGTCCACGGAGATCTATACAGGTGGATATCATCGTACGTAGCTAACCGTCACCAAGCTGTGGCTGTTGGAGGATTCAGGTCGAACTTTGCATCAATTCCGTCCGGGGTACCGCAGGGTTCACACTTGGGTCCTCTGCTCTTCAACGCCTATCTTTACGATATTAGTTCTTGTTTCATAGCTGGTCGTCACATTTTATACGCGGATGACCTGAAAATCTATGCTGAGGTGACTGACGTGGCAGACTGCCTCCGGTTACAGGAGGATATCGACCGCCTGTCACACTACTGTGTACTTAATAAACTCTCTCTAAATGCTACTAAATGTAACAGTATAAGCTTCAGCCGTAAGAGAGACTTGGTGCAGTTCAGTTATCACATTAAACTTTCGCGTTTATAATATTAGTAGGAAGTAGGATTGTTGAGAAAATTTTCAAAATATATGTTGACGCTTAGAATTTAAATTTCGAATATCAATTTCTTAGATTTTTCCTACTTACTTGACAGTTATCGTTATATTTTAGATAATTCACACTATATCTTTATAAATTATAGCCTATGTGTTATTCTGATGTGTAAGCTATACTATTGTAAAGTCTATCAAAATCCATTCATTGGTTTTTGCGTGAAAGAGCAACAAACATCCATACATACATACAAACTTTCGCGTTTATAATAGTATAGGATATAGGATATATATATATATATATATATATATATATATATATATATATATATATATATATATATATATATATATATATATATATATATATATATATATATATATATATATATATATATATATATATATATATATATATATATATATATATATATATATATATATATATATATATATATATATATATATATATATATATATATATATATATATATATATATATATATATATATATATATATATATATATATATAAATATATATATATATATATATATATATATATATATATATATATATATAATATATATATATATATATATATATATATATATATATATATATATATATATAGATATATATATATATATATATATATATATATATATATATATATATATATATATATATATATATATATATATATATATATATATATATATATATATATATATATATATATATATATATATATATATAGTTATCCCTTCACGTACTTTGTTGATCATGCGCGACTCTACACCAGGTTTTTGTTGATCCGTTTGCATTTGTTGATCCGGACATGATTTGTTGATCCAATACTTCAACCCCAATACATACGTTGATCCGATCGGATCAACAAGTGAAATCGGTAAGCCCCGCCCAATTTTAGCATCATTTATACAGATCACTCTTTGTATTTTGTTGATCCAACTCAAATGGACCAATCAGAGCGTACTGTCACATATCGCGAATATGGGCTTGTAATAATATGATGAAAGCTCTTCATGACGAGAGAAATAAACCGCTTTTGACATTTATATATGGAACTACAATATAATATGTAATTTTATACCCGTCTTCGTTTCATATTCTCCGACGATAGCGACGAAACGTTTCATCCGATTGAGCTGACATTTGGCATAAATACATCATTTGGTCATGGCATGAGCTGAAAACGTCCACCCAGGGTTGGCTCCCGACGAAGTAACTCCTCAACGGTCAACAGCAGAGACCCAAAATTTTGTATACGAATTCCTTTATGATAGCAACTTCCAAGTTTCACCGTGACATGGCTGATCTATCCTGGGATGGCTCCCGACGAGAGAACTCCTCAACGGTCAACAGCAAAGACCCAAAATTTTGTGTTCGTTCTCAATTATGATAGCAACTTTTATGTTTCACCATGACATGGTCGATGTACCCTGGGTTATCTTCTGAAGAGGAAACTTCTCAACGGTCAACAGCAGAGCCCAAAAATTTTGTGCAAGCATTCAATTATGATAGCAGCTTTCATATTTTACCGTGACATTGCTGATGTACCCTGGGTTGGCTCCCGACGAGGGAACTCCTCGACGGATAACAGCAGAGACCCAAAATTTTGTGTACGTTCTCAATTATGATCGCAACTTCCATGTTTCACCATGACATGGCGATGTACCCTGGGTTGGCTCCCGACGAGAGAACTCCTCAACGGTCAACAACAGAGACCCAAAATTTTGTGTACGTTCTCAATTATGACAGCAACTTCTATGTTTCACCATGACATGGTTGATGTACCCTGGGTTAGATTCTGAAGAGGAAACTCCTCAACGGTCAACAGCAGAGGCCCAAAATTTTGTGTAAGCATTCAATTATGATAGCAGTTTTCATGTTTCACCGTGACATAGCTGATGTACCCTGGCTTGTCTCCCGACGAGGGAACTCCTCGACGGTCAACAGCAGAAACCCAAAATTTTGTGTACGCATTCAATTATGATAGCAATTTCCAAGTTTCACCATGACATGGCTGATGTACCCTGGGTTAGCTTTCGAAGAGGAAATTCCTCAACGGTCAACAGCAGAGGCCAAAAATTTTGTGCAAGCATTCAATTATGATAGCCGCTTTCATGTTTTACCGTGACATGGCCGATGTACCCTGGGTTGGCTCCCGACGAGGGAACTCCTCGACTTTTAACAGCAGAGACCCAAAAATTTTTGTACGCATTCAATTATGATAGCAACTTCCATGTTTCATCATGACATGGCTGATGTACCTTGGGTTAGCTTTCGAAGAGGAAACTCCTCAACGGTCAACAGCAGAGGCCCAAAATTTTGTGCAAGCATTCAATTATGATAGCAGCTTTCATATTTCACCGTGACATGGCTGATGTACCCTGGGTTGGCTCCCGACTAGGTAACTCCTCGACGGTCAACAGCAGAGACCCATTTCTTTTTGTACGCATTAAATTATGGTAGCAACTTCCAAGTTTCAACATGACATGGCTGATGTACCCTGGGTTGGCTCCCGACGAGAAAACTTCTCAACGGTCGACAGCAGAGACCCAAAATTTTGTGTACGTTCTCAATTATGATAGCAACTTCCATGATTCACCATGACATGGCTGATGTACCCCTGGGTTGTCTCCCGACGAGGGAACTCCTCGACGGTCAACAGCAGAGACCCAAATATTGTGTATGCATTCAATTATGATAGCAACTTCGAAGTTTCATGAAGACATGGCTAATGTACCTTGGCTTGGCTCCCGACGAGAAAACTCCTCAACGGTTAACAGCAGAGACCGAAATTTTGTGTACGTTCTCAATTATGATAGCAGCTTGCATGTTTCACCGTGACATGGGTGATGTACCCTGGGTTGACTCCCGACGATGGAGCTCCTCGACGGTCAACAGCAGAAACCCAAAATTTTATGTACGCATTCAATTATGATAGCAACTTCCAAGTTTCACCATGACATGGCTGATGTACCCTGGGTTAGCTTTCGAAGAGGAAATTCCCCAACGGTCAACAGCAGAGGCCCAAAATTTTGTGCAAGCATTGAATTATGATAGCCGCTTTCATGTTTTACCGTGACATGGCTGATGTACCCTGGGTTGGCTCCCGACGAGGGAACTCCTCGACGGTTAACAGCACAGACCCAAATTTTTTTGTACGCATTCAATTATGATAGCAACTTCCATGTTTCATCATGACATGGCTGATGTACCCTGGGTTGGCTTTCGAAGAGGAAACTCCTCAACGGTCAAAAGCAGAGGCCCAAAATTTTGTGCAAGCATTCAATTATGATAGCAGCTTTCATATTTTACCGTGACATGGCTGATGTACCCTGGGTTGGCTCCCGACGAGGGAACTCCTCGACGGTCAACAGCAGAGACCCAAATTTTTTTGTACGCATTCAATTATGATAGCAACTTCCAAGTTTCAACATGACATGGCTGATGTACCCTGGGTTGGCTCCCGACGAGAAAACTTCTCAACGGTCCACAGCAGAGACCCAAAATTTTGTGTACGTTCTCAATTATGATAGCAACTTCCATGTTTCACCATGACATGGCTGATGTACCCTGGGTTGGCTCCCGACGAGGGAACTCCTCAACAGTCGAAAAGTCGAAAATTTTAAAAGTGAGAAGTCGAAAGTCAAAAAGTCGAAAAGTCGTAAAGTCGAAGGTCGAAAAGTCTAAAATTCGAAAATTCGAAGTTGAAGTCGAAGTCGATTTCGATTTTGATTTTCGAGGGTTAAAGGGTGGCGCTAAGGTTGAGGGTGGGGGAAAGGGGGTTGTGGTAGGTTTTATGATATATTTAGATGAATTAAGTTCCTGGCTACTTGACAGGAAAGAGTTGAGGTGACACAACCGTTTTTTTTGTAAGTGCAGCAGCCATTTCATGGTAAATTTAGAACGGGCTATCATAATTTAATGGGTATACAAAATTTCGTATCTGCTGTCGTATGTATTATTGCATATCTATAAATAAGTACACAGAAATGTAAGTTTCATCGTCATCTTTGAAATGCAAGAATAAAAAATATACAAGAATCGCAGCACCTATCCGTAGATACAATTACCGTTTAAGTACAACTCAATTCGACAATTTGTCTACCTTAGAAGGCCTGCTCTCTATCTTTCCCATGCATAGCGCTGTCCCACTAATACCTGTTCCACTCATACCTGTCGCCGGCCATACATTGCACCTCATACCTAATCGCCCTTGGGAAAGCTCAACAAATAATAAACAGACTATAGATAAATGTACGTCAGACCATCTCGCGTAACAAGCCTCGCAATATCTAGTGAAAGTTAGCCCAGTGCGTCCCTGCCTGCTCTGCTGCACGGCTCGCTCTGTCAAATGGCAGCGGTGGAAGAAAAAATGCGTTTACTTAATTTATTCATGCTTTGAGATGGTCCACCTACGATTTATAGATTTTTTTAAATTACGATATTTTATAAAAGTACCTTTTATTTAACTAACTACTATATATTTATAGTACGATATTTTTAAAAAGTACGATTATTATGTAGGTACTAAATTGTTAAAAGTACAATATTTTATGGAAGTTTGTTATTTCCTCATCCTACTGCCCGGACTTACGCTTCTCATTCTCACCTCCGCCCGACTTGCCTTGATCGTACGACTAAAAATCTGATTTCAAAGAGGTCCGTTTATAGGACAGCTTCCATTTCTATCAAATGAGCGGAACTCTAAATCTACTCATCTCTACCCAATAACGAATAAAGTATATTAGAGAAAGAATTTTTGAAATCGAACATCGCGTTTTTGAGTTATCTTGCACTCACAACGAATTTTTGGCTTCCATATTGGGTTATAAGCTGCGCTTATATTCACTATTCACAACTGAAGATCGCCCAAAAAACGGTAGATGTTTTTGCCATTCAACTTTGATTTCAGATACACTCTGTTTACATTATCAAGCAATGGTGAGCAAAATAAAATTGATACGCGAAAAATCTACTTTTTTTCTATAACAGTTATTTAAATAACATATAATTTAATAATAATACTTAGTCATTCAATATAACTAGGTACGCCGAGTTTCATCTGCCGTAACAAGCTTCGCAATAGCTCTCGAGTCCGCGTGCTGCGTCAATGAGGGAACTGGAGCATTAAATTCCAAAAGAAGCAAAAAAATCTTTTCCCGAAAGCCGCCAAAAATATGTTTTCTCGGTCGACATTTTTAGAAAAGTAAGATTTAAAATATTTTTGGAAAGTACGATATTTCATCAGAGTACAATATTTTCTGAAAGTGTAGGTACGGAACCCTAAATCTGTTCTTCAATCTACGAATAAAATCCATTGGCGGCAGAATTTTTGAAATCGGGGAAGGAGACATTTCAAAGTGGTCGGTTTGTATTGCAGCACCTATTTCTATCATAAATACGGAACTCTAGATCTAATCATTTCCCTTAAACCTATTTACGAATGAGTTTTGGAAATCAGACAACGTATTCAAGAGCCATCGTGCAAAAACATTTCAAAGAATTAGTATGTCAGCTCACATTCCCTTCATAGGTACCCTAAATCTAATCATTTCCCCCCTTGATGAATAAAAAATATTGGCGAAAGATTTTTAAAGGCACGGCTATATTATGATTTCAAAGTGATCTGTTTTTATGATAGGTCCCATTTCTATCGCAGCTATGTCTAAATCTAGTCAATTCTTCCCATTGACTGAAAGAACCTATTACCGAAAGAATTTTTGAAATCGGACAATGCCTCCTTGAATTACTGTACTCACAAACATTTCTAGAGGACCGTTCGTATGACAGCTCCCATTTTTGGCGTAGATATGGAACCCTAAATCTAAAGTTCTTCTAAATAAGAAATAAAACCTATTAGCAAGAGAATTATTAAAATTAGACTACGCATTTTCGAGTTATCATGTGCACACATAAACACACACCTTTGCTAACACAACGTACTAACACACGCACAGTAAATTTTGCAACCAATCGAAGCAAAGCTAAGATGCCAGGAGTGGGGAAACTCCGTGAAGGGCGGTCACGTGGGTAGCGACAGATGGGCATGATCAACAAAAGTTCACGAATTCGACGATATTATATAATTGTGATCAACAAAAGTTCATTAATACGATAAAAAATCATATATCTCGGATCAACAAATGTTGGGCATGATCAACAAAAGTTCATGAATTCGACGATATTATATAATTGTGATCAATAAAAGTTCATAAATACGCGTTCATAAAGACGCGCGGCCACATGGGCTTGATCAACAAAAGTTCATTAATTGGGCGAAATGATATAACTGGGATCAACAAAAGTTCATAAATACGATAAAAAAATCATATATCTCGGATCAACATAATGTTGACGAATATAAAATTTTAAACGGTTAGTTGACCATAAAAATGTTGAAAAATCATGACGAATACAATGAGTTTTGAATAGAGCGACTTGGCAACAGGGCCGAGTATATGAATGATATGAATATACGGTGCAGTTAAGATGGAGCAAAACTGAGAAAAAGGGCCGCAAAGGTGGATCAACATAGTCTGTAAAATCTCGCATGATCAACATACTACGAGAAAGGATAAATATATATATATATTTATATATATATATATATATATATATATATATATATATATATATATATATATATATATATATATATATATATATATATATATATATATATATATATATATATATATATATATATATATATATATATATATATATATATATATATATATATATATATATATATATATATATATATATATATATATATATATATATATATATATATATATATATATATATATATATATATATATATATATATATATATATATATATATATATATATATATATATATATATATATATATATATATATATATATATATATATATATATATATATATATATATATATATATATATATATATATATATATATATATATATATATATATATATATAGGATGATATCTTTATTTAAAATAAAATTAGTAAAAGCTACTTAAAAAGCAGCGAAGGAAATCCCAGCTTGGATCGGGAAATGCAAATTATTAGCATTTCCCGATCCAAGCTGGGATTTCCTTCGCTGCTTTTTAAGTAGCTTTTACTAATTTTATTTTAAATAAAAATATCATCCTATAAAAGGATTTCTTTACAAAACTTATCAAATATAAATATATATATATATATATATATATATATATATATATATATATATATATATATATATATATATATATATATATATATATATATATATATATATATATATATATATATATATATATATATATATATATATATATATATATATATACATATATATATATATATATATATATATATATATATATATATATTGTAACGCACTTCGCGTTTTCCGATTTGCTTTTCCACAATTTCCATCCACAATATTCATTCACTTTAGCGATCGATGGCGTCGTGTTCATTTTTGACAGTTCAGACTTTTTCGCGCGGCTGACCAATCAGAAGCGCATAGTGACGTCTGCGATGATTCGATGAGAATCATCGACATCTTTGTTTTTGCGTCTAATATAGCTCGTTCGTTCAGTTAATTATTGTTTTTAACTTCTGCTCTTAGCACTCCAGATGAGCCCCTCCATCGATTCGGTCAACTGACTGAAATCAGTGGACAATGTGATGAATCCGGTCGAGATAAAATATTCTAAAGTAAGTCACGTCATGTTAAATAATTATCTGGCTGACCTTGTATCTAATACGATTGATATAAATTATGTGATGACACTCTTCAGAAACCTTTCATATCGATTTCTAAATTTATTTTAATCACAACGGCCACACCTAATGTGATCGTCTAAAAAAAGGCAATTTTTGTTTTTTTTAAGAAAAGTATGGCATCAAATGCTTATAAAAAACGATGTAAGGGTGCCAACTAGGATATATAAATTATGAATTCGGATTGTGTAATGACTATAGGGATATATTATTTGTGGCTTACGTGGGACCATGCAATAATAATATGTAGAAATATTGGTACTGATAACCTGTATTATAAAATGTTCATTAAAAATAAAAATATGTCTTATTACGTAACTAAAATTGATAAAACCTTTAAACTGAGAAAATAATATTATATTAAAAAATATCGAACAAAAATATTGCAAGTGATAATTTTTTAAAAAAATAAATAGAAAGCAACCTGTGAAAATATTAATAAAATGTAAAAATATCAATCCAAGTATTGAAAAACCCAAAACAAACACAATTAAAATAAATGTAATTAAAAAAATCTTAAAGTTGTATAAAAAATAAGGTAAAAAGTTAAAATGTTAAAACATAGTAATTCATAGAAATAGTCAAGTTAAAAATAAATTTAATTATAAAGTTACAAATAAGTGTCAAAATAATATAAAAGCGGTAATTTATAGAGATATGACCTAAAATTTTCCTCATAAATATAATTACTTCAATTCTAAAAAAGTTTACTCATAATTAATAATAATTGGTTCCGTCTTCTCATCTTTACGTATAAATAATTTTCAAAAATTAACCCAAATATATTTATAGCCATTTTCTCTGACAAAACCTTTAGCCCGACCTAGCAGAAATTTTGATCTATGAGTGATATTTTCAGACACGTATATAGGTGTGGCGTTGCCAGAGATCCCTTATATCATTTGCATCCAATTTTCTGCTATTTACCTTACATTGTTTGTTATGGTTTTTTACTGCCTTTAAGATTAAATTTCTTCCAATAATTCCAGATTAGTTTTCATTAGTATTGGTAAGATTAAATTCTGTGTTTCTAAATAATCCACCCTTTTCTTAAGATGTTCGTATCGATCGGCTAGGAATTCGGTAGTATCTAGTAGGTATGTCTTCGTTTTGTTTGTTGATGAATTCCACTTTCTTATATAATTTGTAATTTTTTTCATAAACATAACTAATTATCGTTGTTTTAAAGTGCACTAAATGTTTATCAATTAATTCAGTAAATTCCGTAATGTCTATTAGGTCAGATTTAGGTGTCACTTTAGCCGCCAGTTGAGTAGCCTTTCCAGTTGGAGTTGGATTTGGAGTTACTGCTGGCGAGACATGTATATTATCTAGACCTGATTTTTTTTCCGGTCTAAGAATCTAAAGAATTACAATATTTACAAACCCACTGGGATAACTTTATTTCCGCGAGGCTCTGATTCATTATTAGCATCATTATTAGTATGTTCGAACAGTTAGAGTAAAAGTGCACCCTGGATTGCACACATGATAATTTTTCTTCTTTCAGAACGGGTTTCGTGCATTTTTTACAATTCATGGTTACGTAATTTTAGTAAATGGCGCTTTTAAGATAGACAGTGGCAGGAGTACAAAAGGAAGATTCGTTTTATTTACTTCGTTCGCCTTATGTCGCTCATCTGTTATTTTTGTTGTGATTTGATCGCCGAAGCAAACCCTTTTTACGGTGGCAGGATATGATGTTACTGACGTATCTCGATAGTGAGTGTTTTGAATAAAATTATTGTTGACTGTTTTCCAAATCACTGCCAAAGTACGCCCTGTTTACGGTCATGACAGTCAAAGCCAAAGTAAGACGTCGATAGTATTATAATTACTCCGCTAGATGGTAGCAGTCGAAATATAATTTCTTTTTTTACAATTATTCAATCGTCGGTTTGCGTCTTCCCTTACATTAGCTGAATTGTTTAAAGTCGTGAGAAAATAAAAAACAAACAGTTGTCCGATAGCGTGATTCGAACTCGGGTCTCCAATGTTTAGAGAAGACGCTGTAGACCATAGAGCCACAGCGGGCACACAACACTCTCAGTCAGCTCTAGTTAAATACCGTCGCGCAATGTCGATGTGTGACGTTTGACGTTTTGGAGTGGGCGTAACTCGGGCGTCATATGACGCCCCAACTGAGCAAATTAAATGTATCTTATTATATATTTAGAGTTGGGACATTTGCCAAGCAAGACGTACAAATAATTAACTAAAACTACGAAACCAGAAACAATACTGCCAATAATCATCATCTTCTTTCGAAATATATAGACAGGGCATTGAATATACCTCCATAAAGATATACTCCATAAGATATCTCCCAAATGAATACAAATATTTAAAACGTATACCTACAACCTTAGAGTATTAATATTATTTTTTTTTTATATAAATCATAATATTTTTTTTATATATACTCTAAGCCTACAACCGTTTTTGGGAGCACTAAAAGTATTTTAGTGTAAAAGGCATTTTAGGACTTGAAAGAATATCTAAAAATAAGGTAATTATAAGATAAATAGATTTTTTAATTTCACATTTTAAAACAAAAAATGCCACATATTGTTTAAATTACAATCTCTTACAACCAACCTTTGTGGAGGTGAATAAATTTAAGTGCCAGTAGAGTGAAATAATTAAACAAATAATTAAATAGAAATATTCAAATAACAAAAATGACATCCCAATGAGCAGAGGATAGAAAAGGATGGGAGAAGACTTCTAGATAGGATAACTAGGAATCTGAGGACATAAAATCCTTTTTTTAGAGACATTAAAAATTAAAACCGTTTGTGCGTTTCTGATTTTCGGCGACAGCTAGTTCTATTAAAGATTATTGAAATAATAATATTAAAATGAAATCATTATAATAGTTTGCGTTTTTAAAACGAATTAAATCGTTTTTGATGATGATTTTAGTGATTATTAGAATTACCTGCAAGTATGGATGTATTTTCTAATATAAGTATCAGTACCATTATAGAATATTTAATTACTATTACATCATATCAATATAAAATCTTTTAATCGAATATCAGTTGATATTACTATTTTATTTTTAAGGCAATAACCTTTAGGTAGGTCAATTTTCTATATTAACTTGGTTTAAAAAATATATATATTTGTTTGATTCGTTAATGTGTCAGGGATTTTGGGTTGCATGTGATTGGGATGAATCAGTTAGTAGCTTTATTTCGCTATATAATACATACAATGATGAAATTGATAAAATAAAATTTAACAATAATATAAAGTTTCAAGAGCAGAGCCTTAGCGCACATCTGAAGTTAATTATTCTATATTTATTCGAAATAATATCAATCAATTTCTAAGGTCAGCGCTATCTGTAGGAGATTGTGAAAATCATTGCAGCATGAAGACATATTCGCAAATCCCAACACAAAAAATAAGCATACGGAACACTAGAGGGCGTTTAAATAGATTTATAAGGCGAGCTGATGTATTTTTTTCGAATTTTTACTTTTTAAAAACAGAGTTTACATGTAGAGAGTTTACTTGTTGAGATAGAGATAACAAAATACATACACAATTTATTAACTTTTCCAAGTATATTAGAAAATTTATTTACTATTTAAAGATTAATATTAGATCTGTTAGATATATTTTAAACAAATTATATTACAACTGTAATTACTTCTCTCTCCCAGAACGCTCCAACTCCAACAAGCCATTAAATAATTCTAATTTAGAAACTGTCAATATATTCCGATATTTTAACTGGCTCTTAAATTTTATTGCACATATAAATTCCAAACTTTATAACTTTTATGATTTAGTACTAAAAACCACTTTTTTTAAATAAATAAACAGCAAAAAATCTATATTCTCAATTTTTTTTTATTGCCATTAAGTATATGAACATCAAAAATTTGTCTCTTTTTTTTATGCTTATTTCAAACTTTAAAACAACAAAATGAGCCGCGTGTACTCGGGTGTGGAGGTTATTTCAGTCGGACCTCTAACATTTGCTCGTCAAACTTACTTCATTATATATACAAACACCCGTCTCGCCAACATTAAACCAAATTATATACAGATAACCTGGCGAACGGAGACGATCAAATCATCACACCCAAACGACACATATCGTCGGCTGGATTCGAACCGCATACCCGGCACAGAAACCAGCCGATTATATGTGTCGTGCTCTAACCAGTGAGCTACACCGACCCTTGAATGCACTCGGTTGATTTGCATATATGATTTGTTTTTATCCGTAAAGCAGTTATTTCAGTTGCCAGTGTAAAAAAAAGAATTTCTTTAAGCCCGCTCTACACTTAGTCCGCGAATCGCGCGCGAAGCCACGAAGCGGCGCGAACGCGTAGTTTGGAATCGTTTCGCATGTTTTTCGCGGCCTCGCACATTCTTCGTGCCCAGTTCCACGATATTCTCCACACTCGTGCGCCGCTCAGTTAACTGTCGGCAACTTCGGTGTGTAGTCCTGTCTATTCCCAATTAATAAATGGTCTTCCAAAAGGGACTTCCGAACTTTGACAGTTGATAGTTCAGTCATAGATAGATAGTTCAAACTTTGACAGGACAGTTCCTCGAGTTACACTTCGTAGTACACAGAAAGAAACGATTTCTCAAATTGAGACTCGCGAAAGTTTTAAGTTTATAGTGTTATTTTAAGTAGTTATTTTCTTAGAGGAAGTCAGTATTTTTGAATCGACAAACGTGAGTTTTTTGTATCAATGTAATATTAGTTTCAAAAATTTCGTTATTTTAAGTATATATTTTCTTAGACTAAGTCAATATACTCGAACCAACACATGCGATACGTTTGCATGAATGCAAAATTGGTTTTAATATTTTTTCTAAAACCAAGAATATATTCTCAAGTAAATTCTTTATATTACTTAATTTAATAACATATTTTTATCAAAATAAATATCATTGCAAGTCTTCGTTTGACAAATGTGTTTTTTTTATTAAATACATTTTGAGTGTTCTTCCTAGAATAACCAAATTAATTGATTTGAAAGCACATAGATTCTTAAGTCAATTCCTTACGTCACTTAATTTAATAACGTATTTTAATCGAAATAAATATCGCTGCAAGTCTTCCTTATACAAATGTGTTTTTTTTATTAAAGACATTTCGAGTGTTCATCCTAGAATCACCAACTGAATTGATTTGAAAGCACATTGATTCTTAAGTCAATTCCTTATGTCACTTAATTTAATAACGTGTTATTATCGAAATAAATATCATTACAAATCTTTGTTAGACAAATGTGTTTTTTTATTAAAGACGTTACGAGTGTTCTTCCTAGAATCACCAACTGAATTGATTTGAAAGCATATATATTCTTAAGTCAATTCCTTGCGTCTTTAAATTTAATACCGTATTTTTATCGAAATAAATATCACTGCCAATTTTCCTTGTAAAAATGTGTTTTCTTTATTAAAGACATTTCGAGTGTTTATCCTAGAATCACCAACTGAATTGATTTGAAAGCACATATATTCTAAAGTCAATTTGTTACGTCACTTAATTTACTAAAATATTTTTATCGAAATAGATACCGCTATAAGTTTTCGGTAGACATGTTTGTTTTCTTTTTAAGCACTTTTCGAGTGTTCATCGTATAAATACTAACTGAATTGATTTGAAAGCACGTATATAATTAAGTCAATTCGTAATGCCATATAATGTAATAACGTATTTTTATCGGAATGTGTTTTTTTAAACATATTTCAAGTGTTAATCCTAAAAATACAAATGTAATTGTATTTCATTTATTTACAAAAATTATATTTGGACTAGGACTGAACTAAATAAACCAAGCATCGTAGTATTTAATATGACTGACCGTGGTATATATTTATCAAATAAAGTACATATTTTTAAATCTGTTTTTATTTTAAATTGAAATTGATTTACGTATTTATCATTTATTTGAATGTATACTTTGGACCCAGAAACACTAAGACTTCTAAATTTTAAATAAAATTAATAGTTTAATTATGCATTGCCAAAAATAAAGAACTCTTGATATAAGAAAACAGTTTTATTTTAGTCTTGCCCCAAGACACGTACATACGCTGCGAAATTTGACCCCAGAATCCAGTCTTGAGTCAAGACTAAAAGAATAAAACTCAAGACTTGTAAATTAGCTAATTTTAGGTCAAGAATTTTATTTTTTTTAGTCTTGACTCAAGACTCGTACACGTAATAGTCTTTGGTCAAGACTCACAAACGTACGAGTCTTGAGTTATGACTCGCAATTCAGATTTTCTTGGCATGCGTGATGCGTCATTTGAATGTCCATTACACAGCGTTCATAGCTTCGTAACTATACGTAATATTTGGGTAATAAATACACTTTATTTTTCACTATGTCTGTAATTGTGTATTGCCGGCCTTAGTGAGCTGCGAATGACTGTATGCGTTTGCGAATAAATACCCTGAAAACAAGCGACGGGGAATCCCCTATGCCGTTCGATTTCCGCGCGCATATGGTTTAATTGATGTCAGGGTTGCCAACTTTGTCGTAGGAATTTTAAAAAATTACAATATTGTCCATTGTCTTCAATGGAGGCTGGGGCCTTTATACCCCCGGGGCCACGGGCTGCAGACCAAAAAGTTCTTATATAGATCCGCCCCTGCTTCTACTGAGCACGTAGAGCTAGCATGATCCTTGCCAGATTGCAAACATCTAGGTTTCCGTTATACACAAAATTTAAAGGACGCGTTATGCCATGCATACCAAGAAAATCAAAATTGCCAGTCTTGACTCAAGGACTCGTATGGTTACAGGTCTTGACCCAAGATTCGTATGTTTGCGAGTCTTGACCCGAGAATTTTGTTCAAACAAAATTTTCGAAGCCCTTGAAAATTTGTTTGTACATAGAATGTGTGTTCAAGGATACTAATATAATAACGGTGGCTTATTCAATGGCAGGCATCAATGACAGGCTTTAAGCGCAGTGGAGGGAGAAAAATTAGCGATAGTTGCACAAATACGGATATATTACGGATAATACGAAAAACACCGATCGGTTAAGAAATGGGGTTCTTGCTATGAAACATTTTGGCATACATTGACTAGAAAAGGAACTTTAAAGATGTTGAGATTATTTCTTTGTTACACGATGAACTGAGTTAAAAATAAACATTTTTTTCAGTTCAGGTATTTATTATAGAAAAAAAGGTTATTTTTTGTACTTTATTATACTCTCATTTTTTCTCAGTAATAAAATCCTAAATCAAAATAAAAACGTAGATGATTTTCAACTCAGTTTTTTTTGTATAGAATAATGTCGTCCCACGTTATATAAAAACGGGTAGGGGGGTTATAGATAAAACCCCGCAGTGGTTTCCGTGAAACGTCTTATGTGCAGCTCAATGAGATGCGTGGTAGAGGGGTATATAGGTAAGTATTGAAATGAATGAAACCAAATAACATAGACATATAAAGTCTGTTTATGGAAGAAATCTTGCATAAAAGAACCTCAAGAACCACATCCTTCAAGAACCACAATCGATCGCATACGTCACACTTGTGGCCAAACATATTGTTTTAAAACACATTACTAAACCGTTATGTGACTAACTCCCATCGCTTAGAGAACTCGGCCGCACGTCCAAATTGCTCTGGTTCAAGTGAAGCGCTCGGATTGTTGGGTTTAACCCGGCTAAACAGGGCGGCCATTGATGGGCTCGTCTACTTCCATTGGGGATACAGGCGACCCGGCTGGCTCAATTCTGGGCCGCTACAATCCGCTTAATCCAGCAGCATCTTCAAAAATTTACGCGTGATGAAATGTGATGAAATGTCAACATTTTCTATGTTTTAAAGTAAACATACAATACAAAAAAATACACTGTATGCGATAATTGGCAATATGAGTAATATTTAGGATTTTTTTACCTTTTAGTTCGGAATGTAGGACCATTGAAAATCAATGGTAGGACTAAGTAAATGGGCTTCAAACTTAGTTCATTTTCTTTCAATACGCTTGGAGTTGATTTTGTGCAGATTAGATATGGACAACTAATTAGATATGGATAAAAATATTCAGCGCAAAATTGAAATCATATCTTCCTCTTTAGTAGGTATGCGCTGGTCAGATTTTTAAAAATTTCTTTCAATTTCTTAATTTAAACGTACGGTTCTGTAATAAAAAAACGGTCGGTAAGGTTCTTGCTCCTGCGCTTCTCCTGCCTGTGGCCCCTTCGAACTCCCTTCGTTTTCAGGACCGTTTAGTCGAGGTGGCTGGCTGTGGTCGGGTCCCTCGGCCTCCTCTCTTCTCTTTTTAGCCGCTTCTCGCTGTTTTTGACGCATAATGGTACATCTAGGAAGCGCCATAGCCGAAGTATACTGATTTTTTCAATAAAATAATATTAAATCCACTATAACTATTGGATATGCACTAATCATTTACTATACTTAAATTAGAAGTATTTAGAGAGCTACGACTTCTAACTAACGCAACGACTTTCGTCTCAATCGTTGATATATAAGCGTTGCCATAGTGATATATGCTTGTGTGCCCGTGCATAGACAAGGATGGAGGTAGTACTATATGCTGCTGTCTCTTTCTATTCGGCCGACACATTCTCAGGCTGGTCACGAGGTCTAGCACTTATATGGTCACTTTATATATTTATTCATCGCAGGCTGCCATTTCAAAGTTCCAACGCACAACGATGTATAGAAGCGTAATTTTTTATAACAAGCTGCCACAAAACTTGAAATATATTAATAATTATGTTGAGTTTAGAAAACGAACGAAACAATATTTGTTATCTAAATGTTTGTACAATTTGAGTGAGTTTTAACTTAGGGATTTGTTATTTTATTTTATTGTTACATTTATATTGTTTGAATTGTGTTCATGTCTGTATTTACTACACCCTAAACGGGGTTTTTGAAATGAAATATGATTTGATTTGAATCGCACATGGCACATAGTTACCTCCGAATCCTGCCACAGGGCGTTGAGTCCTGCGATGCAACATGCCGAAAGCCGCGCCAATGGGCCCGGTTCACGTGATGCTGAATGCAAAAGCCCCGGGCCTTTTAACCGGACCAGTCGTACAAAATACGATGATACGTAGTTACAGAACTACAGTCATCATCGAGGAGACAAGTTTTCGTTGCATCATTGATTTTATAGTTAAAATCAATGGTTGCATGCAGTTTTAACACGTGACCGCCCTACTTAACGAACTGAGAAACGTTTCATGTCAAAACCTCCTAATATCTAATTAGGTACAAGCACTGATCATATTACAAGTTGGAAGTGTCGAAGTAGGGTTGGGTTAGGAGAATAGGCGGCCAGATGATAGGTAAACTCATCTTCATCTTATATATAAAAATGAATCGCCGTGCGTTAGTCTCGCAAGAAGAAAATTACTCGACCGATTTGAATTATTATTTTTTTGTTTTGTTTGCCTTGATTCAGGGGTGGTTTATAAAAAAAATATTTATGAAAAATTAAAAGAAACAACTGAAAATCGAAATAATCGAAATTGGTCATTTTGGCAAATAGGCCACTTTCAATAGATGTCGTTCGCGGCGATCCTATTGTTTGACAGCTGCGCCATCGATAACTGTTATTCGTTCCGTGCAAATGTGTAAAATTTCAAAAAGTCGAAAAGTCGAAAAAGTCAAAAAAGTCAAGAGTCAAAAAAGTCAAAAACGTAAAAAAAGTCGAAAAAGTCGAAAAAATCGAAAAAGTCGAAAAAGTCAAATAAGGTCCGAAAAGTTAAAAAATGCAAAAAATCGAAATAGTCTAAAAAGGCGGAAAAGTCGAAAAGTCGAAAAAGCCGAAAAAGTCGGAAAAGTCGAAAAAGCATTTATATTTCAACATGTAAATTAAATAAATTTATTTTCATTGAACCACCAAACGAAACTCAAACCGTACAAGATTCGGCCATATTACCTATAGATTTCAATTAATTGGATTAGGAAGGTTGATTAAGATCAACAAACGATTATGAAGAGTTACAATCAAATCAATTTTAGGTGGTTCGAAGTTCACCGGGTTATCTAGTTATCTATTATAGGTTATCTAGTAAACCTATAATAGTAACTAGATCGCCTGACCAGCCTGAAAATGCGTCAGCCGAATGGAAAGAGACAGCAGCATATACCTATAATACCCCATCCATCCTTGTCTAGTCGCGCATGCACGGAGGGGGGGCGCCAGTTTTGCATGCGGCAAACTTGCACAAATGTCACTTTTGACAGCTCCAAATTTGTTGAGGGCAGATTTGCAGGAGGCAACCTTGCAGGCGGCAACCTTGCAGGCGGCAACCTTCAGTACATCAAACTAAACATTTTAAGTTTTTCTGTTAGGTTAGGTTAGGTTAGGTTTTTCTTTCCCTAAAATCGAAGTGACATTAATTACCGGCATCCTTGTAGTGGATGATTTAGTACATCAAACTAAACATTACAAAAAAATGTTTTAAGTTTTTCTGTTAGATTAGGTTAGGTTCTCGAAACGTCAGTTTGACATTTGCGAAACTGCCTTATGCAAGATTGCCTTCTGCAAAACTGCCGCCTGCAAGAATGCCGTCTGCAAGATTGCCGTCTGCAAATTTGCCTTCTGCAAGTTTGATGGGACCCGCACGGAGCCACGTACATGTTGTCACTATGGCAACGCTTATATTTATTTTTATTTATTTATTTATTAATTTACAATAACTTCATATAATATGTCATATAAACACCATTTACATAATATGGTTGAGTTGGGAGAGATTGAGCACATCCTATGGTGAAATGTTTATCCGCATTCCTAACTAGGTCAGAGACCCGTATCTAGGGATGCTGATTTTTGTTTAATTGTATCGACGAGCTGACTCTTTTGATATTCTGAACTTAAGTTGTATTGCATGATACATAAGAATATATACATATATACATACGCATACATACACACATACATAAATATATATATATACATACCTACACATATATATACATAGCAAATAATACACGAGATTTGATATTAGTTAGTAATATATAATTTAATAAAACAACTTAAATTATTAGCGAGAGCAATTGAGACTCCGCATACATTGGACCCCTTTCAAGCAGGTACTTCTTTATAAGTATTTTGAATGAATTTAAGTTGTTTGCATTCTTATAACTCTCATTTAAATTATTATAAAATCTCGGCGCAAGGAAGTAAAAATGCCTTTGGGCAAATGAGGACTTTACAATCGGAATATTATAATTCGACCCAGTAGCTTGCCTTGTGTTTTTAGTTTGTTGGCTTCTTGTCTGCTGATCCTTGATTCTGTGAAACTCAATTAGTAATTGTTTTATGAATAATTGCCTCACATCAAGTACTCCATATTCTGTAAAGAGTTTCGCTGAGGGGTATCTAGGGGGTTTTTTATTGATGACCTTTAGAATCAGCTTCTGCGCATTGATCAAAGGAAGGAGTACTTGTGTGGTACAGCCACCCCATGCAATTGTGCCATAGGACCACAGGCTTTGGCACAACGCCATATACACAGTTTTGAGAAGGGGCTTTGGTAGAATATTTCGAAGCTCTCTAAACACGTAGGCGAGTTTCCTTGTTCTTGTGGCTAGGTTGCTTACATGTTGCTTCCATGTCAATGTTGCATCTATAGTGACACCCAGATACTTATATTCCCTAGTCCTTTCAATGGTTTGACAATTGCAGACGTCAGATCTAGAGCAAAAAGTTGAGTGCATTGTTAGTTGGTTTTCGGTTTCTGAATTATTTATTGTTGCCTTGATGTGAAATTGTATAACTTTAGTCTTAGAAATATTTAAAGTGAGAATATGGTTGTCGAGCCACTGCTTCGTCAGATTTAGGTTCGATTGAGCTTTGCGGTATGCATCTTCCCAATTGTTATCAGACGTAAGTAACACGGTGTCATCCGCGAACGCCACTATTTTTCCTTTTATTGGTAGATCACATAAATCATTTATGTATATTAGGAACAATACGGGTCCCAAGACGCTACCTTGGGGAACACCGAAAGATACATTAAGTGGCGCGCTTTGTCGATCATGTATCGACGTTGTTTGTGTCCTTCCCTCAAGGTAGCTTTGGAACCACTGTATATATATATATATATACATATATCACCATGGCAACGCTTCGACGTCATAAAGTCTGCTATGCAGTGGCGGCGCTAGACCACACTTGGACGTCGGCGAAATTAGGCTCGCGAGGCCTTTTTTATTTCCCAGTCAAAAAAAAAACGTTAGTTTACATGAGCCGAATTATAGTGAAACTAATGTATGAGTAAACGAGTTTTATTGCTAATCAAATGATGTTAAAAACTACACAAATAGAAATTAAAATAGACGAACTTTTCGGCTTTTGGCCTCACTGAACTTTTTCAGGATTATGTCATAGCTAATACTAGCCGCTATTTCAGCTTCAATTGATAGAATTGATAACGCAGATAGTCTCTCTTGGGTCATCGTGCTTCTCAAGTAGGTCTTAATCAATTTTAACTTTGAGAAGCTTCTCTCAGCGGAAGCTGTACTGACGGGAACTGTGAGCATGATTCTATTTGCTATGTAAACATTTGGATATATTTCTTCCAAATTATTTTCTAAAATGTACTGAATGAGTTGTTTCGCGTCGTTGACAGAGTCAAGAGAATTCGCTTTTAAAAGCTGTAGCTCTTCATATAGCTCGAAAGGCTGTATGTCACTGTTTTCGCCGTCGCCTTCCCGCAGTATTGTACCTAAATCGTTACAATGCTTGAGAAGGTCCTCTTTTGATATCGATATCAAATAACTGATATCATAAATAAAACCAAATTGTTCAAAATATTCATTGAGCGCTTTAAATCGACATTCGGTGTCGTAATAATAGCATCTATCATTGTGTTAAAAAAATTAACTCTGTAATGCGTTGCTCTGTAAACTCTGTAATAAATAGTGTTGCCAGAGGACTCTGGATAATAACCCTAAAGTACTACTCACTCACTTCACTCACGCAAGTGTATGAAAATAAATAAGAATAAATAAATAAATTTTAAATAATCTGTAAAACTTTTGCGAGGCCCCTCAGGTGCGAGGCCGTCGGCGGTCGCCGACGTCGCCGACGCCTAGCGCCGCCACTGCTGCTATGCTATGGATAAACGCGCATGCGCAACTAGACAAGGATGGAGGAGGCCTCCTAAGCAGCTATCCGTCTATCTGTCTATTCGGTAAACGCATTCACTCACAGCCCGCCTTTGCACTACCGTTCTCTATTTCTGTTACCCTCTCTGGGTAAACTATATGGCGGAACCTAGAGTTTTGAGACGCACCTAACCACCCGCTGAGACCTATCCCAGGACAAAATTTGTTCGTTGTTTATAATAATAGATCCATTCAACCAGTTTTTTTTAACTGTCAATATTATTGAAATTTTGACGTTGGTTTATTGTCATGGCAATGACACGTGAGAATTGACATGGCAACATCTATGCAATGCCAGGCTATATTTAATCAAGCCTTGCTGCGGGGAACAAAAATATTAAATCGAAAAATCAAGTAGATAAATTACGGTGGAGTGAAACATACTTGAATGAATTTGGTAAAAGCTTAATGTGTAATGTGTCACTATATGGGTGTTATTATATTGGTGGGCACAACTCCAGATCTATGATTTTTCCCAATCGGAGAATAAAATGTCAATGGCGCACTTTACCTCCAGTTTTTGAGAATATTTATTGATTATACTAGGTGTGATTTTTTGTGACCGGGAATAAGAACCGCGAGGAGGAAAAGGGTTTTTATATGTCCAAATTTCAGATATTGATATCTTGTTTTCTCAGTATCAAAGGCCTAAATCGAAAAACTATCAGAAAGTCTTTCAACTCAGAATAATCTTATCAGAATAATCTCCACGCAGAATAATCTTTTGTACAGAAAATGCCCTAATATCAAAAACATTTTCTTCTGACATTTTTTTTTCCTATTTTGAGTTTTCGGATTTTTTGGGTTTTTTTGTACAAATAATAGTTCTACATTGAAACTTAAGTATAAAGTTACCAACATTTTTTTTTGATTGAGGCCTTAATTACCTAGGACAAGGGTTTTTATGTGTCCAAATTTCAGATATTCATATCTTGATTTCTCAGTAACAAAGGTCTAAATCGAAAAACTATCAGATAGACCTTCAACTCACTTTTCCACACAGAATAATCTTTTGTGCAGAAAATGCCCTAATATCAAAAACATTTTCTTCTGCGATTTTTCTTTTCCTATTTTGAGTGTTTGGATTTTTTGAGTTTTTTTTTTGAGAGGAATTAGTTCTACATGGAAACCTAAGTATAAAGCAACCAACATTTTTTTTTGATTGAGGCCTTAATTACCTAGGAAAAGGGTTTTTATGTGTCCAAATTTCAGATATTCATATCTTGTTTTCTCAGTAACAAAGGCCTAAATCGAAAAACTATCAGAATGACTTTTAACTCAGTTTTTCACGCAGAATAATCTTTTTTGCACAAAATGTCCTAATCTCAAAAACAGTTTTTACAGAGAAAATATTTTTTTTTATTTTTGAGTTTTTGGAATTTTTGGAGTTTTTTTGTACAGATAATAGTTCTACATGGAGACTTAAGTATAAAGTTATCATTTTTTTTTTCATTGAGGCCCTAATTACCTAGGAAAAGGGTTTTTATATGTCCAAATTTCAGATATTCATATCTTGTTTTCTCAGTAACAAAGGCCTAAATCGAAAAACTATCAGGAAGACTTTTAACTCAGTTTTTCACGCAGAATAATCTTTTGTCCTAATATCAAAAACATTTTTTTCTGAGATTTTTTTTCTTATTTTGAGTTTTTGGATTGTTTTGAGATTTTTGGTTTAGATAATAGTTCTATATGGAAACTTAAATGTTAAATTACCAACATTTTTTTTTGATTGAGGCCTTAATTACCTAGGAAAAGGGTTTTTATATGTCCAAAATTCAGATATTCATATCTTGATTTCTCAGTAACAAAGGCCTACATCGAAAAACTATCAAGAAGATTTTTAACATAGTTTTTCACGCAGAATAATCTTTTGTGCAGAAAATGCCCTAATATCGAAAACATTTTTTTCTGAGAAAATATTTTGTCCTATTTTGAGTTTTTGGATTTTTTTGAGTTTTTTTGTACAGATAATTGTTTTACATGGAAACTTACGTATAAAGTTACCAACCTTTTTTTTTGATTGAGGCCATATTTTACATAAGAATAATTTACATTTAATAGTTTTCCTCTAAAACTGAGCCAAAACGAAAAATATTGTTTATTTTCTGTTTATAAGGGGTCAAAAGTACCTACAGCTTTTATAAGTTTGATACCCTTGTAAGTTTAAAATATCGATATTGGCGACCATCACTATCCTTGAGGCAGACCGCGCGAGACTTGACGACTACGAGAAATTGCGCGGGAATTCACAAAATACCAAGATGTCTATATCCGGTTATATTAGATTACATCATTTATTGTCGAAAAAACTGTTCGATTTTCGACATATTTCATATCAGAAGCGTAAAACACTAAGCTGGCCATAGTATAATACGCATATTGGAAAGAAAATCCCAATAAATACGTATTAACTGCGCTTTGAATCGACTCGCAGTAGCAAACTAATTTTTGTTTCATCCTAAATGCCTGTTTTTACTAGTCAAATTCACATAATTACCACTAAAATCAATAAAATTATCATTTAGGTTATAATTAACTAACCTTTATGTTGTTGTAAGTCCGAAAACACTCAAAAACAATTAAAAACTTCAGCACCACACACCGCACCACACCGCAGTAAATTGCAGCCGTTTCGACATTAATTACAAATGGCCGCGGGAAAAAATGAAGACGATGCCTATATTCATAAAAAATATCATTCGACAGGAAATATCCCTGATAATATAACGAAAATAAAACTCGATTTAAAATAATACTTTTGAGGTACTTACGCCGTTCCAAACGGAGCGATCGGAGCCGATCGGATTTACGCCGATAGTCTAAGTCTGATCGGTCCCAACGAGGCACAACTGTGCTTTTACGTTTGAGTCCGATCGGTCCCTCTGAGGCTCGACGGGTTAAGTACAGTTGCACTCTTTATTACCTATTTGCTAATATCTTTTCCCTATATGTGTGATATTCATATAGAATACATACAACCAGTGTAGACAACACATATGCCAGACTGTACACACACCTTCAATCCATAGATTCCAGCAAATTTTACTATCTAATCTTGCAACAGGTTTGGAATTCGAGCGTTTCTTTCAACAGAAGTATTTTTTACCACATCAACTAATAATGGAGAATGTTCACTAATTTTTATTTTTAGCTCTCCGTATTGTCTTTTAAATAAAAAAATACGTGTGGCACTCGGGGACCGCCGCGGTAAAGCTATTGCATAGCATTTTTAACAACTTATGCAATTATAATTATTTATTTATTTTATTTTTCTGATATCAGATAACTGCGCTCTATCGGAAAAAGTTGAAATTATTCCGAATCATTTGCGGCTGCGGAAGCAAATGATTCGGAATAATAATTTAAAGGTCTTCCGATACAGCCCCGCGCACGAATTTTTTATTCGATAAAGCAAAAAAGACGGATTATTCGAAAAAAATCGTAGATAAAAAATAGAAAATAAAATTATCTTTTAAATGGTGCAGGTTTCATAATAATACGCCAGATAGTATTTGCGTAGTAGTCGTTTTTGTGTTTGGTTAGACCTAATTTCACAATTTAATTACACTATGTAATATAAACAAAATCTAAAATATTCAAAGCTAAGAATATTAGGAAAATGTTCTTATTTAACATATATGTTTTTCGAATCGTAAGCAGTACTCGTTTAGACGTAATTATCAGTTTAAAATCATTAATTTTCGTTAAGAAATTTCTTCATTCGGTCGCCGCGCTGGCCTAGGCCCGAGATAAAAGCTATGCAATAGCTTAAAAAATCGTGTGAAAAAATTATTTCGATACGTCAATTAGTTTTCGAGATATGGAATTTTAAATATAGATGCGCAACGCTAGCTTTTACGGCGGCGCGCGCTGCGTGTGACGTCATAATTCAACACTCGCTCAGTCCGTCGCGCGCCACCGTACGGTTTACTAGGTTCCATTAGAAGATTACGCTAATATCTTTTGAAATGTCTATTCCAAATAGAAAACCATGTGAAAAAGTTGTTTTTTCTTGTTCCAATGGATGTCAAAATGCGAAAAAAAATAATAAAAGCTAAGAAGAGGTTGGATTTATGTGATCCTTTCGAAACATTACACATTTTTCAACAAGATTGTCACAACAGTCTTTATCGTATAGTACTTCATGCACATCCACATTCTTCGAGGTTTCAAAGTCCACATGTGCAATACAAAATAGGCTCTTTTTCCCGGAAATGTGCATTTGTGTTTGTATCTGAGCATAATATTTCTTGCCTAATTTTCCATTATTATAGTACACATACTAATAGTGTTGTCCTTGTTCGGACATTTTATTTCTAAAACAGTCATTGGTAATCCCATAAGGCGATCCACTAATCAAAGGACACTTATTGTTTAAAATAAGACCAGATCCCATTATCTTCAGGTTTTTGACTCGCGAGATTTGATTTATGACTTTTTTCCTAATACTTTTCTTCTTTTAGTAGCAGCAGTTTCTTTAAATGTTACGGCACCAATTACTTCTTTAAATAGAGAGCATTTCTGAGGCTGCTATTTGTCCGAAGCGCAGCTCAAATCACAAATTAGAATGTGATTGGGATATTGTAGCCTCTTTTACTTGAAGACATCTTGATTCCGTCATTTCTATTTTACAAAATGCTATAAAACTCTCGTCATCAAAATCCATACTTTTTTTTAATGATTAATTAGGTAATGTATAGATACCTATTCCCCTTCTTTTTTTCACATACATACTGTGTGAGCGAGCACTGTATTGGAAACTCAAGAAGTGTTAATACTACTTTGTCGAAAAAATTATTTTCATTCTGCTTGACTTAACGTGTTGTACCAAATTGTTCAGCCTTAATCACGTTCAGTGTATCTTAGATTTTTTCCAATAACACTTAATAGAAGTTGTCGAAGGCTCCTCGCTTCGATGATTTAACCACATTAAAAATGTTGCGCCATGTTTACAGCCACCTTTGCTGGCGGCACAATCTTCGCAGGCTAAATTCAAAATTTCTTCGTCCTTTTCATCGCATTCTAAACTGCAATGATATGGTTTTGCATGTACACGATGTTCTGGTGCGATTCTACATTTAACTGTACAGATATTACCTGCTCGTTTAATTTGCACGTAACCAATAGCATCATCTCTCTTACCGATAGATAACAAACAAAAAATATATATATAAAGACGATTCACGTATTTTATTCATGACAAAATAAAAAAAAAATTGAGTAGGTCCTACATCTGTCCGATTCACTGTATTCGCAATAAGTTAAATTATTTAGTAAAATTTTATTAAAAAGACTAATTAGGTATGTAGGTATTAACATTTCACTATTTATATATCACACAAAACATAAAAGATTTGGTACCTACTTGCGCCGCGTTTGCGAAATTGGTTATTATATGGTATCATTAAATTAGATTTTCAAAATAGCTACCTATGTTTTCGGCCGACAGGTATATTAACTTACTTTTGCATTATTACTCCTCGCTTTTCGGCGGCAAAAAAAAACACTATTATTCGAAAAATAATAAATCCATCTATTTTAGGTAGATTATCCGATTGCCCTTTTTCAAATCCTTCGTCCATTGTACTGCACATAATTAATTGAATACACTCTATGAACTTAACAGTATAATGCACGGACGAAACAAAACAAAATGAAATCCATTGACTAGTAGAGTTCGTTAATTCAGAGCAAAATACATACTACAACCGCTACAAATACATACCTACTCTCTAATAACGAGAGCGCGCGAGCGATCGGAGTGTTGGAAAATGACGTCACACAGTAGCCGGCCGCCCGAGCGCCGGATTCGACATTTACGGGAGTTTTAAATGTGTGCAAAACAAAAACTACTTGGTATTTTTGAATGAAACAAAAACTAATGTATTTGTATACATATAAGCTCTAATATGACAAAGTTTCAAGGGAATGTGCATACCCAGTAACATTCTCCATTATTGTAACACTTTTGAAAGAGTATTTGTTACCAAAGAATATCAACGAGAAATACAGAGTCACTTCATGAATACCCACCGTTGCTTGATGTTATTCGGTTTATTCGTCTCCGCTCGTCCTTCTGTCTATAGGAAAGAATTTTTCTAGACGCGACGGGAATTACCCTGGCATAGATTATCTACATTGCGCATGCGTTAAAAAATCAACCTAGAATGCATTCATTTTATTTTGATGAACAATCGAAAGTACGACACGCCCTGTAACGGGTTGCTAGGCACATGAGTGAAACGAGTTCTTTTCTAACTATAAATTTTAGGCCCTCTTAAATTGCCGCTAGTGACAGGCAGACAGGCTTGTCCCCGCTTTCATTCACAACCGAGTGTAGCTTGTGCGAATTTCATTCACTACCGAGTGTAGAAAACAACGACGACGTGCGTGCTAAGCGAAGGCGAACTTCCAGATGGCAGAACTTCTTAGTGTTGGGTAAATAATAGGTAATATTTATATCACGTTAAGTAATGCCTATCTGCGTATCAGGATACTTAAAATTAATCACATAGATTAAAATTAATAATTTTGATGTATGGCCAGGTTTTGAGCTTAAATACTGCAAAGTGCGTCGGTCGGATGACTACGAACTCGTGGAATATATGAATGCTCATTTGATTTCATTGTTTATCCATATATTAGCATCATTTACATTGATGCTGATTGCACATTTGATTATAATTAATCTAGCCATATTGTAATATACTCTTTTGATAGGAAGTCATACATTTAGGCCTGCTCACCGATCAATGCTTAATTTTGTATAAAGTTGTCTACTTCACGGCCTTCACGGTATGTGTAAATTGCAACGGTTCATACCTATCAGATTTGCTTCTTCCGATTCGGATAATATGAACGTTAAAAAGCACGTTTAATTATCTTAGACTGGTTTTATATTTCATATATCTTTCCAGAATGCCATCGGCCGGTAATTTCTTACAACGTGCGTGGTAGGCCAATGTCTTGTGTCATTTAGTAAACTACTTTACCTTCAATTATGTCATGGATCAATAATAAAGACTATGTCATGGGATAAATACAATATAGTTGAAAGATATTATGGAAACTAAAGAATTCTCTAATAACCCTATGTAAGTTGATTGTGATTATATAAACTTTACTTTCTTTTATTATAGGTAGATACATTCTGCAAGAAATTCAGTTTGAATGATGTTTAATATTCGTATTGTAAAAATCAAATTAATGTTCTACTGAATTCAATTCAATTCTTTATTAAGAAATCACACAGTATTACAGTATAATATTTTTTTTAATGTATGCAGATTTACAACAAATAAAACCGGTTACGGATTTCATTAAAATTACATATGTTACTTTTTTTAAACTACTTTTTAAAACTAATGTACCTTCAATTTTAGAACTATATAAGAGTCTAGTATGCAGGGTGTGTGTGTATGTGTTTGTGGGAGTGTGTTGAGCGTGTAAGTGTGGAGTGTGATCATGTATGATATTAGTAGTGGCGTATATAAAATATAATAATAATAATAATAATCAATAAAAATAGCTAAAAACGGATAGTCAGCTTATTATATCGGTTAGGGTTTGATTTACAGAGTATTTGTAAGTGATTATGGAATTATTAAATATATCAATACCATTTAAATGGGTATTATAAAGCTCACAGCAGCGTGTGAGTACTCCATTCCTTGATGCATTAGTTTTAAAACGCGGCAATCGAAACAGGTCAAATTGGCGTGTGGTCCTCATTGGGGCGTTAATATTGATCGCTCCCACCAGGCCAGAGCAATCGAATATACCATTCATTATTTTATAGAGGCACAGAGCATCATTCAAGTTGCGCCGATAACATAGTGAATTTATTTTAAATAGTAAGGCCGCCTCATTAGTAGTATTACAATAACATTTTGTCTTGAAATTTAAGTATCGAACGAACTTATTTTGGATATTTTGCAGTCTGTTAATGTGTACCTGATAACAGGGAGACCATATTGATGAAGCAAACTCAAGGTGAGATCGAACAAACGCGTTGTATAATACCTTCAATATCGGTCGGGTCGGTGAATGGTTTCGATGCGCGAATTATGAAGCCAAGCATTCTACTAGATTTTTCGGCAATAGCTGCTGCCCGAAAGCTTAATCTGTAATCTAAAACTACACCCAGGTCCTTAATAGAAGTGCACGTCGCGATAGGAATGTCATCGATCTGATATGAGTAGTTAACCTTGTTTCTATTTCGCGTAAAGCTTATGTGGAAACATTTTGCTACATTCATTTTTATCATGTTTTTGTTACAATATATTTCCAAAGAGTCGAGATCCTTCTGTAGGAAAACACAATCGTTTTCAGATTTAATAATTTTATATATCTTTAAGTCATCTGCATACATCAGGAATTTTGAATGCTTGAAGCATGCACCGATGTCGCTAACGTACAGAATAAAAAGTATAGGTCCTAAGTGTGATCCTTGTTGGATACCAGAAGGTATCAATTCACATTGTGACATAACACAACCGATGGAGATGCAATGCGATCTATTTTTGATATACGGTACTAGCCATCTGTAAAGGTCACCTCTTATACCAATAGAGTAAATCTTTTTTAATAATATGTCATGATTTACGCGGTCGAATGCTTTGGCAAAATCGCGTGTTATTGTTGCGTGGCGTTACATGATGTGCAGATAGTACAGCAGCAGGTGTAAACTGAACGCCGGCGGTCTGTATAATTCTGGAGATGAGAATGGCCACGTCTTCGTTCTTCAGTTCAGGAATCCCAGATATTTCAACGTTGTCCAATCTGTCTCGTTGATTCCTTTCATCCGAATCCGTTTGAAGAGAGGAAACTGTTTGCTTTAATTCGCATATCTCATTTTTTAAACATTTTATCGTTCCCACTGCTTCATCGTATTTTTCCACCTTTTTGTTCAATTCGTCGATTTTGTCGTTGCTGAATTGAATAAATTCTCGAAATTCTTTTAAAATACTGGACACTTGATCGAGTTTCGAGTCCATTTGTTTACTAAGGGTTTCGAATTTAGAGTCGATAGTGGACAGAATTAAATTGACGAGTGTGTTGTCGAGGGCCACGGTGGAGCTGGAGACCGGCTGCGGGCGGTCGGCGAGAGTTGAAGCTGAAGGGCCGCCTGTGAGGGTCGCCGGGGGCGCGGGGGGGCGCGGCTGAAGGTTCGCCTGGGAGGTCGCCGGGGGTGCGGGGGCGGCGCCGCTGTCGGCACCGTCGTCTGCATTGTTGCATGCGGCGGCCGTGACCATAGCCTTGGCAGGGTCCTTCGAAGCGGCGACGGAGGCCGATCGCGATGCTCTCGGACCCATCATATCGAGGCTCGAACCATTTCCCAAAGACTCCAATATATTGCATGAGTAACATCTAAAACAATTCTTTTTCTTGCTAAATAATTCCTTCTTCATGCCGAGGCAAAAATAATGAACTGTCATTTTACAATTTATGCATACTAATTTGTCTTCAGCAATGATTTTTTAATTACATTTACTGCAGGCCGACATATTGCTATTCTAAGCGGACGGCAAGCGGATTTTTATCGTATGCGTATTATTAGCTGTCGTATCGTATGCGTATTATTTTATGGTATGCGTATTATTACTAGCGCCCTCTGTAGTTTTTTTTCTTTTGGTCGACTCACAAAGGTCGGAATCACGAATGCTTCTATAATACACCACTAGATGGCGAAAATCGATTACAGAAAGAAAAAGAAAAGAAAAAAAAATCGCCGGCAGGGGGATCGAACCTCGGAACCCTGCAAGTTAACTCAATGTCGCACCAATGCGCCACCAATCGTTATATCGAAGATGTTCGAAATGTCTTAACTGTTGAGTACAAATTGTATTCGTAGTTCAGATTAAAAAATTCGTTAACCCGACACTTGTTGAAAAGTTGAAAAAAAAATGTACATACATTTCAAAAGCAATTTTCTCACAAGTCACTAAATTCACTGCGATTTTGTCTGTGATTTAAGGTGCGATTTGTTAAATATAACACTGTTTGGCAATAAATTAGCGGAGAAAACAATATGAGCGGTAACAAGCACGTCAGTAGCGGGCACGATTAAAATTCATTTTATTTAAATATATTTCCAACAACTGATAAATTGTAAATTAGCTTTAAGTGATTATTACAACGTGCTTTCATTGTATATTCTGAATGAATACAATGACTCTGATAATGGTATTAACTGTTATTTAGCGACATATATAAAATGCTTTGATTCTTTATTTCCCGGTTGGGCAGGGCGTTCGGATTGGTTTGGATTCGGATTATCGAGGCTCTGCTATAATATGTTTCGATGGATATATAAAATGTAAGGAATGTATAAAAAAATAAGAATATATAAAAGGAAATTAGGGAATGTATAAAAGGAATGTATATTCAACAATATTTTAAAATGTAAATTACTTGGTACTGATTGTAATAATTGACCACATAATGTTTGGTTTAATATTATTATATTACTATGAAGTTTTTGAGACTATCCTGACCGCTGTGATTATGCAGCGTCGGTTGGTTCACGGCTTGTGTCTGCGGTAGTAGGGGGCTTTGCATCTCCCGTCCGCGTCCGCCGCTCGCGCTCGAATGCTAGCTGTCAGTTGGATGGAATGCAGTAGTAATTTTGCTGTTATTGGTGTCGCAAGTAGCGCGTCGAACAGTTATTGGATTTTACTGACATAAAACCTATTGTTGTATTCAGATAATTGTTATTTAGCGTAACGACAAGAGCTGAGATGTTGTTTTAGACGGATACAATAGCCTTTCAACATTTACTGATGCAGCGATCGTTGTGGATGCAACTGCTAAACCAACACCCAACAAGGATTTGAAATAACCTAAAGTTTTGTTTTGGGATCCATTGCTAGAGGCTTCAGTTCCTTGAAGTATTCCAACAGGTATGTGTAACCTTAACCATCGTTTAAGTAGAACTAATGTACATATTTATACTTAATAACTTTATATAATGACCAGGCTTTTAAGACAAACACTGCAGAAATTCCTGTATTACTCGGGACTATCTACTGTTAACTGAGACTGGAAACTGGGTAGGGACTGGTATGGTTGCAGTATAGAATCAGTTATGAAGATTTTTTGGTTAGGTATAGCTACCAGTTCTGCATTTTTGATTTTTTAACGTCACCCGACTACCTTTATTCACCACGCTGATTCCGAAACTGCAATAATAGTTTTTTGGACTCAATAAACAAGAGAGATATAGGCATTTAAAGAAGTGTCAAGCAGCTACATTTCTCGGTACGTTAAGTTTTTATTTTAAACAATTCATAAACACCTATATGGTTAGTTTTTTTATAAACCGTTATAATAACTGATTTAAAAATAAAATAAAAAATATAAAAAAAGATCAAATTTAGGAGTGTGTTTACTTTTTTTTAAATAGGCGAGGTAGCAATACCTAATAAACACCGATTTTTTGATGGCCTATTTATATACTTACTTTAACAACTCTATAACTTTTTAAATATAGATTTAACTTAGGATAATTCCGATTATTATATAATATATTTGTTCAATAATTGGTAAATTGAAAAACATACAAATAAAGCTGCCATGGTATTCATCGACCGCCCATCATTATACCTAATATTACCATCATAATACCTAATATTACACTTCTGGGGTGTAATCTGGACTAAATGACCGGCTGTGGTAGGTTAAGGACAGCTGTCTTGCCAAATGCGAGCATTCACTTTACCACCCATTCACTCCCCCTTTAAAGCCATAGATTTTGAGATGCGGAAATCGCTTGATGCGGCTTGAATCGACCGAGATGCGGAATCATAGATGACACCCTTTTGGTCCCACCAAATGCAAAGCATTACCTTGGATCCGTAAATGTTTCTCTTAGGCTTGGCTGTTGAGGTTGATGGAAGTGATTCACCGGGGTTCAAGCGATATCTTTTGCATTTGGGGTTCTCGTAAAAGATCCACTTTTCGTTGCCAGTGATTATTCGGTGGAGAAAACCTTTTCTTTTTTGATGGCGAAGGAGCATTTCACAAGTCATGAAACGTCTTTCGATGTCTCTTGGCCTCAACTCGTGAAGAACCCAATGCCCTTCCTTTTGAATGACTCCCATAGATTTTAAACGTTTCGAAACGGTTGAGGGATGAACATTAAGCACCTCACTTATCTTTGCCAGCATCAGCTTCGAATCTTCATGGAGTATGGACTTCCAATTCGGCTTCTTCAAATTTTTGCTCCTGGCCTGGGCGCTCTTTGTCTCGCACGTCGAAATCACTGCTTTTGAATCGGAGAAACCAAGTCTCAACAGTCCTTTCTGTCGGAGTAAATTCCCCGTAATCCTCCAGCAGCAATCTTTGACATTCTGCGGCAGTTTTCTTAAGATGAAAGCAGAAAAACATTGCTTCCCCCGAATGACTTTTCATTGTCTCAAATTTTTACATCTTCGAAGCTAACAAAATTACCGTTATTGACACTTCAACAAAATGACACAGACTGATAATTGAAGCCTAATAATGACGCTTTGACATAAGGTATTTTGCAATTTGCTAAATGACTAGAAATATAAGTTACGGAAATTCTTAGGAAATCAAAGTTTTCAATGCAAGGTTGTAATTTAATACTCGGAGTGTGTATAAAATTGAATGCAGTTGTGGGCTAGCTTTCATTGGACAAACAAAACGACGTATATCTATTCGACTAGAATATTCGACGTATAGCTATTCAGTGAGAAAAATCAGCTTTTGCAAACACTTCTTGGATAGCGGAACGAACCACTGGGTGCAGTTTCAAAATCTACCATAAAACAATTTAATTTCCACTTCATGATCTGGGAAGCCATAGAAATAGAAGAATTTCAATGGAGATGAACGCTGCTGCGCTCCCCACATCCCACCACTACAATCTGCGAGGCAACATCGACAGTATGCCATCTACTCGCAGAATGACAGCTTACTACAACTGAAAGCACCTGAATCCGCACTAGACAACGGTGTTTACAACAACGACAAAATTTCAGGTGCCACCAACGTCACGCTGTAAAATCCGTCTTTAATTATTTTGTAATATTAAGCAACTGCAATTGTCTACGATCTACGTTTTGAATGCTTGTCTGTGTTGGGCTCGTTAACTTTAATTTTATAGGGTATTGTTAACACACCTCTTAGGATTTTGAATTGAGCAAAGGACAATGAGCAAAAATGTATGACAATGGGCAACAATAACAATAGCGTATTTACCATTGGAAAGATCTATTCATCTAGAATATTTATGACTATTACAACTTACAACTTAGCTTACTCCTTTTCGGAGTTTTCAAGTTCGGAATCTTCTTAAATATGGCTAATTACACAAAAACCCCAATGCCAGTTATTTATTTAAAATATATTAATTGCAGTGAAGATTCATAAAAGATAGTATATTATGATGTACGGTCACTGGGCACACCATGTTGGACAGCTGACCTTAGCATATGACATATGTTGCGGCGACGCCCACTGAAAATAATATTATTTTTAAGGGGAATAGATCTGTCGCGACGAAAAGTCGCCGAAAATGTCAAATAAGCCAAAATATGTATGGAGGATGGTGGTTCGAGACCGACCTCGCAGAAATGGCAGATTTGTGGCAGATTTTATACTTGGCGAGGCAAATTGCAGGGGCAGAGCGAGACAACCAACGACCGCCCTCTCCAACATAGCTAGCAACCATTGGCTAAAAAGAGTTCAATTTGGAATGACAAAATAAACTCAAAATTATTGAAATATTGACCAAAACAGTCCCGCAAGAGTTGGGAAATGGGCACACAGCTTTATTCTTACGAACAGAAGCAAAGTTATCGGGAAAAAAGTGGTGTATTTTTTACCACACATATACAGTTTAAAACTGTTGACAAGATGTAAAAAATCAGATACCATCACTGCTGGGCACAAAAAAGTAGACAACAACAGAGGAGTGGTCAATTCAAGTTCAGAAAGCTGAAAAACTCCCGCCAACCTGTTATACCAGGTAAACCGCATTTAAAGCGACTGAAAAGGACACATAAGATGTTGGGACAAGTCAATGTAATAACTAGAGTCCACTATTTAAAGAAGAAAATAGTGGTTTAAAGGTGTTTCATGATTGGTTAGGTGCCGGCCGATCAGGGACGCGTTTCAATGGGCCAATCAGAGCCCAGCAAAAAATGTTGTGTGCCTTTGAATTCAGGACAAACTCGTCTCACACGCGACAACAGGTCGCCCGCGCTGCCGCCTGACAGGAGTCAGAGGTATGTGCTGAGGACCAGCGTCTGACAACTGGGTGAGTAGGGCAGAAGTCGACCGCACTCGCCGTGTAGCCCGCTGAAGAGCTCACTGCAACAAGAGGTCCGCCCGCACTCGCCGCATAGCCCGCTGAAGAGCGCACTGCAACAAGAGGTCGCCTGCACACGCCGCGTAGCCTGCCGAAGAGCGTACTGCAACAAGAGGTCGTCGTGCACACGCGACAACGGGTCGCATGCGCTGCCACCTGACAGTAGTCAGAGGTCTGAGGACCAGAGGCTGACGACTGGCTGAGTGGGGCAGAGGTCGCCCGCACTCGCCGTGTAGCCTGCTGAAGAGCGCACTACAACAAGAGGTCCGCTCGCACTCGCCGCGTAGCCCACTGAAGAGCGCACTGCAACAAGAGGTCGCCTGCACACGCCGCGTAGCCTGCCGAAGAGCGTACTGCAACAAGAGGTCGTCGTGCACACGCGACAACGGGTCGCATGCGCTGCCACCTGACAGTAGTCAGAGGTCTGAGGACCAGAGGCTGACGACTGGCTGAGTGGGGCAGAGGTCGCCCGCACTCGCCGTGTAGCCTGCTGAAGAGCGCACTACAACAAGAGGTCCGCTCGCACTCGCCGCGTAGCCCACTGAAGAGCGCACTGCAACAAGAGGTCGCCTGCACACGCCGCGTAGCCTGCCGAAGAGCGTACTGCAACAAGAGGTCGTCGTGCACACGCGACAACGGGTCGCATGCGCTGCCACCTGACAGTAGTCAGAGGTCTGAGGACCAGAGGCTGACGACTGGCTGAGTGGGGCAGAGGTCGCCCGCACTTGCCGTGTAGCCTGCTGAAGAGCGCACTACAACAAGAGGTCCGCTCGCACTCGCCGCGTAGCCCACTGAAGAGCGCACTGCAACAAGAGGTCGCCTGCACACGCCGCGTAGCCTGCCGAAGAGCGTACTGCAACAAGAGGTCGTCGTGCACACGCGACAACGGGTCGCATGCGCTGCCACCTGACAGTAGTCAGAGGTCTGAGGACCAGAGGCTGACGACTGGCTGAGTGGGGCAGAGGTCGCCCGCACTCGCCGTGTAGCCTGCTGAAGAGCGCACTACAACAAGAGGTCCGCTCGCACTCGCCGCGTAGCCCACTGAAGAGCGCACTGCAACAAGAGGTCGCCTGCACACGCCGCGTAGCCTGCCGAAGAGCGTACTGCAACAAGAGGTCGTCGTGCACACGCGACAACGGGTCGCATGCGCTGCCACCTGACAGTAGTCAGAGGTCTGAGGACCAGAGGCTGACGACTGGCTGAGTGGGGCAGAGGTCGCCCGCACTCGCCGCGTAGCCCACTGAAGAGCGCACTGCAACAAGAGGTCGCCTGCACACGCTGCGTAGCCTGCCGAATAGCGCACTGCAACAAGAGGTCGCCCGCACTGGCCGCGTATCCCGCTGAAGAGCGCACTGCAACAAGAGGTCGTCGTGCACACGCGACAACGGGTCGCACGCGCTGCCGCCTGATAGTAGTCAGAGGTGTGTGCTGAGGACCAGCGGCTGACGACTGGCTGAGTGGGGCAGAGGTCGCCCGCACTCGCCGCGTAGCCCGGTAAATTATACGCCATTGTGGCAAGTAAGATTGTGACAGGTGTTTTTATTGGTGCCAGGGAATGGGGAGTCAACGCTAGTAGGAGAGAACTGAGGCTATCGAGGCTTGCAGCAGGTGTCCTGGCCGCCCGTTGCGGGGCAAGCGGCAAACGAGTGGTGGACCTCTATTAACAGTCCTGGGTCCACAGACCACTGGTCCGTTTGGCGCCACAAGGCACTGCAATGTTGTGAGTCAGTAAACAAAGCGACAATTAAATAATGGGACACATTACACAGTTCAAGCAATATTTCCCAGTATGTCCCATCCATGTACTGCTGACAAACTCGAGTATTCTTAGGATCCATAGTTTTTACTCGTACTTTATCGTTTCTGGTATTCTGCGATGGTTTTATTTTAAACATTTACTAAAAATACAATGCCTGGATGTGTTAGGTGCCCTAGGGGATATCAGGTAATTAACCATATTTAATAGGATATAATTCAGAAACGGCCCATAATTGAGATCAGTCGTTCTAGTAATAAATGTTCTACATAAAGGATCTAACCATTGGTATATGATTTACAGCTACTGAAAAAGTGGGCACAAAATGTCCATTGTCTTTTATATTTATCCCTATGGAAATGTATTTGTTGCAAATAACTTCAGAACTAATGAAAAATTATCTAAAATCGCGATTTCCGCATCTCAAATTCCATTGCTTCGAAGGGGGATTGAATGGGTGGTAAGGTGGATGCTAAGATGTGGCAAGTCAGCTGTCCTAACCTTACCACAGCCGGTCGTTAGTCCGGAATCCATTATCACCCCTCAGAAGTGTAAAAATAGTATTATGATGGGCCCGACTCAGGTCGGTGAATTCCATGGCAGCTCTGCTTGTATTTAATTTATTCTTCAATGTCTTCTGTCTACCTTTAATAAACTATTTGTTTTTCACTCTAGTATATATTTATTTGTTTTTTTTTCAGTCGGAAATCGTGTCCTGGGAAAAGAATATACTGGGCACTACGGTGGCCCCAGAGACAACATCACCAGCACCCCAGCCTTCAGGTACCTATATTAAAATAGTGGATAAAAATGACAAATGATCTTAAAATCATAATAATATTCGTATTAAACGTTTTATCAAAATCTACTCAATCAGTTATGACTATGTTTTTTAATTCAAGATTATTATTAACCTTTACCGGCCTCCTAATAATATGAGTTTATTGTTTTTTTAGGGGTGCTGGATATGACAACCACAGATACATCAATCCGCTTTAGCGGACACACTATAGACAAAGCAACGAAAGCAAAGGTGACCATCGAGAACTACTACACCAATCTCATTACTCAACATCTCGAGAGAAAACAAAGGTGAGTGTTGCTAAAACAAAGGTGAATGTTGCTAAAACAAAGGTGCGTTGCTAAAACTTGACACCCATCTTGGAGAAAATACGGATATCCATATTTGCAATTTTTATTTACTACATTAATAATATAAATAATAATAATAAAACCCTTTATTTTTTGAAATCGGCGAGCTTATTGCCTTGGACCAATATATTAGAGCTAACCTTAAGCTAAAGGGAAAACATGTTTTGCAGTAAAAATGTGATAAAACTAATATTATAACCACTTATAAAGTCAACATTTATAAGTGACAACATTGTATCAAATGTAATCTTAGCCCTTCGGCTACGTAACGACCAAATTTGGTTGCACATCAGAACACTGTTGACTACTTAACGACCAATAATGGCGGCTTGCTCCCGTAGCGCACAGTAATATTATTTTATAATTCGAACGCATCCTAAAATCCATACCAAATATCTCATTATTACCATAGATACATAGACGGCTGCTAGAATAATTTCGCGCGTCATTTCGCGATATTTCTGTTAAAATTCCATTGTCAAACATCATTTTTTTTTTTTTAGAGAAATCATAATTTTTAATGGTTTTTATAAACTATTATCTAAATATTTTTGTATGTAAATAAGCAAAACTAAATATTACCCTTGATAGAGAATCTAATAAAGATCCCTATAGTATAATAAAGATCCCAGTTTCTAAATGGGATTCCGTATTTTTCCGTAAGACAAGTACAAGTTAGAAATGCTGAGTTTTTTTCACTTTTTCGACTTTTTCATTTTTATTCATAATTATCTAATTATTTTACAAAATGAGATTTCAATATTCTATATACGAAAATTCAATGCCACCATTTCACAGTTATTCTTTTTATAATTGCTATAGTAGTTCCATAGTTATAGTACTATTTTGTCGAGCACAGCGATTTTGCAATAAATTCCAATAAATTGCCGTGGTCTGCCATTAAATTATGCCGCTACTTGAAGGGTTAACATTAAAATCCAGCAGAAAATGAAACATCACAATTTATTATTTTTTTAAAAGCAATTAACCTATAGTGACGCAGGGAAGGGCGTGGAAAGAGGATGAGGAAAATGTATGAGCGAGTGTTAAAGTGTTTGAGCCTGCGCTTAAAGCTAAACAAACTAGGTGCTGTCCTTAAATGGTTGGGTAAAGCATTCCAGAGACTGGCTCAAAGTGCAGAGAAAGAGTGCGAGTAGAAATCACTACTTTGACTAGGGACCGAGAGCAGTAGGTTGTCTTCAGATCTCAGAGGGCACCCGTGAGCTGATAAAGCATTGAACCTGCTTATGAGATAGCACAGAGCGGCTCCCTCCAAGATTCTATAGAGCAAAACTAGCACTCACATATCTCTCATTTCTCGGGTCGTCAGCCAGTGAAGTCAATTCAATTCATTTATTCTAAAAAATATTAACAGATTGTCGAAACTTGTTATTAGGTAGTTATTAGGTACGTTTAAAGTTACTTACAATTTAATTCGTTCGTGATTACACTATACAATATTATCCAAATTCAGCTGGGTATATCTCCGATATCAACTTTCGGTTTCTGACTTCACACTAGATGTATCAGATGTAATTTAGGTAAATATGTATGGGGCAATTAAATATCACTCAACAGATTATATGCGATGAAAATGATTTAGCAAATTAATAATAAAATAAGTTTTAAAACATATAATATAAGGTCACAAAATAAAAAAAAATAAAAAATTGTCACGATTAATATTTAAATACTCAAAAAAATTATATTCTGCATCGCACGAAAGCAAATTTTCTTATATTAATTAAAATAAAGGTTTATTATGAATGATCTCAAAGTAAGTAGTAAAAGTATTCAATTTAGTCAAGAAGGAATAAAATGATCAAAAATAATCAGAATAGCAGAATTAGCAGTCAAAAATAATAAAAGCAGAACAAAAAGAATAAATTAACTAAAAAGTACTGAAATGGTCCTTGCAATAATACAATCTAAAAATAATAAATGGTCTAGTAAATAGATTCAAACGGAGCTGCCATGGAATTCACCAACCGGAATCGGGCCCAACATAATATTATTATTATACTTCTGGGGGGTGAGTGGTGGACTGTAGTAGGTTTGGAACTGCTGTCTTGCCACATGTGAGGTGTCACCATACCACCCATTCACTCCCCCTTTAAAGACATAGGATTTGAGATGCGGAAATTGAAGTTTTATATATTTTTTCTAAGGGGTAGTTAAATATTTTCCGATATATTTTAAAGGCTGTTGATACTTCTGTTGATACGATTTTAGTACTTCTGTACTCCGTAATATGGTCATACTTTCTTAGGTCATCAATAAAGTGAATGCAAATATTTATTGCAATAATATGTTTTAATTGTTCTTCCAAGTTTTCCATTTAAAGCTTTAATTTTCAATTTTCGATTTTGTTGTTCATCTTGTATTTATTTCCAGGTTGGCAAAACTAGAAGAAGCCCTCAAAGATGAAGGTTTATCCGAGTCGCAAAAGCAAGAGAAACGCCAGCAACATGCTCAGAAGGAAACCGAATTTCTACGACTTAAAAGGTCACGTCTGGGCGTCGAAGATTTCGAGCCATTGAAGGTGAGTCGGGTTAATTCCATTATATGAGTGGAGGTATATAAGTTTGCGGAATTAAAGGTTGTATAGAAGTATTAGGTCCTTACCTATGTAATTGACATTTTTCACGCTGTTCACTTTTAACTTGGGTAAGGTTTGAGTAGGAATTCTAAATTCCAGTAATTTGAATTCGAAACCATGTTTTTTCTTTTTGAATATCAGTTATTCATATGTCTTTTTATCGTTTGTTACAATCTTGGAAAAGTTGAAAAAATGCATTATTTTCGAATATGTGGTCCTGCGCCGGTGTTATCCATTGCAGCTTTTTACGGACCGACTGTAAATAATACCCAGTGAAAAACTGCAAAAAATATGGAGAAGCTCGTGACTAATTACTGAGCCAGGTCAATCACTCTTCGCCATACACTTACACAATTCACAACCACACACTTAACAGCGAAAAGCCACAACGTTTGAGGAGTTGCTACTAGAGACTCTTCGTCATCCATCATACTCGCCAGACCTTGCTTCAACATCTACTTTTTTTTAATTTTAGATAACTTTTCTGGCCTTCATTTCCAGGTCATAGGCCGTGGTGCTTTTGGAGAAGTGCGATTGGTACAGAAAAAAGACACTGGACACGTGTACGCTATGAAAATTTTGCGAAAAGCAGATATGTTGGAAAAGGAGCAGGTAAATTACATTATTTATGCTCTAAATATTTCAATTTTGTTATTTTGTTCCACATACAAAATTACCCCTTGAAAGGTTGGTTGTGCAGTGGGGGAAACTGCTTTTTTCAAACAAATTTATCTGCTTTGACTACATTCATAAATGATCAAAACCTTCATATATGGTTTTCACCATTTATGTTATAGCTAAAGAATTGTGACCGGTAACATGAAATAGATTGTTATATATTTGTTTTATTGTAGGTGGCACATGTACGAGCGGAACGTGATATTTTGGTGGAAGCTGACCATCAATGGGTGGTTAAGATGTATTACAGCTTCCAGGATCCCATAAATCTCTATCTTATCATGGAATTCTTGCCCGGAGGCGATATGATGACACTACTCATGAAGAAAGACACTCTCAGTGAAGATTGCGCCCAATTCTACGTCGCTGAGACTGCTCTTGCCATAGAGAGCATCCACAAGTTAGGGTTCATTCATAGGTGAGTGTAACTGAGAATCCTTTGAATATATTAGGTGCGGTACTAATTAAGTTCTCGCTCTGTTTTTTTTATGAAAATGCTAATTTATCGTAAAAGAAATGGTTACAAATAAATCTTTAATAGTATTGCTCATCACTAGCTACAACTTTTTCCCATCGTTCTGGCAGAGCTCGAATACCGTTACGGTAAAAGTGCTCACCTTTTGAGGCTATCCACAAATCAATCCATTTTTTGATGTCTTCATATTAGCGGAACTGCTGATCAGCCAGACCATGTGACATCGAACGGAATAAGTAATAATTGGACGGCGCAATATCTAAGGAATATGGCGAGTAGGGTAGGACTTCCCAATTGAGCATTTCCAGGTAGGTTTTAACGGGTTTGGCAACAAGCGGCCGAACGTTGTCATGCTGTAGAATTACTGTTTTGTACCTCTGCTCATATTTTGGCCGTTTTTCATGCAGTGCTCGGCTCAATTGCATCAATTGAAGTCAATACCGTTCCCCAGTGATGGTTTCGTTGGGTTTCAAAAGTTCATAATAAATAACACCAACCGGTTCCCATCAATCAATCGCCATGGTCCGCGATAGATTCGGTATTCACCATTTCACCGCTTCGTAAGGGAGAGGACTGCGCAAGCGACCTCGAACTCGGAACCAATCGAGAGACCGGAGAAATCTGGTCACAATTGGTAGTAAGGGCGCGAGTGTCGCCCACCAGGTAGCATTCCTGGCTATCTCGCGGTAAGGCGTTGGTCTCTTACGGGTTGTGGAGTAGCTAGACGCTGGATTGTTTTGTCCAAAGTCTTCTACGCTCACTGTTGGTCGATAGAACGACTAATCGTTAAAACTTCCTGTGGTGACGGGCTCGCCCGTTGTAGTCGACAACTCAAGTTGTTCCCATCAAATACACAACATAACCTTCGCAGCGTGAATATTCAGTGAGCCGATGACACGTAGAAGCATGACCGGGCAGCCCCCATGACTTTATTCTCTTTGGGTTGCTGATATGAATCCATTTTTCATCACTCAAATGCGATGAAGAAACTCGAAATGCGATGAAGAAAACCTTTTCTTGTTTGCCGCTGGAGCCAGGCGAAAAAACGACGCTCAATGTCCCTTGGCTTCAAATCATGAGGAACCCAAGTTCCTTGTTTTTGAATCATTCCCAACGCATGCAATCGCTTGGAAATGGCTTGGCGGGTAGCTCCTAATGATGAAGCAAGCTTTTCTTGCGTTTGGCACGGATCCTCATCGAGCAATGCCTCCAATTCAGCGTCTTCGAAGGATTTTGGCCTTCCGTCACGCGGACGGTCGTCAACATCGAAATCACCGTCTTTGAAGCGACGGAACCAATCACGGCACGTTGTTTCACTTAGAGCAGCATCTCCGTAAACTTTTTGGAGCTCTCGATGCACTTCATCCGCCGTATCCTTCGAATGAACGAAGAAAATCAACACTTCTTTGCATCTATTGGCCACCAGTCAATACTATAGATCCTGGAGCCAGCTCACCTGCAAGACCAGTCGCAGAATCCTGGACGGGCGGAAGCTGCAACAGCCTGATATGTCTCCATTACTTTCTCTCTTCTTACAGCCAAAGCAGGGCATATAAATATTACACACTCAGCCAACTATCTTCTATTCCGCAACCCCTGCAAACATGGTCATCGACTAACCCTACTATGTGCATGCATTTATTAAGTCAGCAGTGCTCAGTAGCAGGCTTACCGTTTTCAACAAGTTATCCCTGGAAAGTATAAGGCAGAAACCTGTTAATATTAGTGGGGGTTGCCCAAAAGCACTTTTTTTGCCTCAGGGTAATTCCTCTCCGCCTGACCTTTATCCACTCCTTAATTGCGCTCTGTCAGGGGCAAAGTGGGCTCCGGTCCGATTGGTGGACATGACGATCCCTGTCTTGCAAGTATAATTGCTTTTTCATTACCTCTCACTTCATTGTGTCTCTTCACCCATGTGAGATATATTCTGCATGTCCGGGAGAATTGTCACTTGTCACAAAGCTAGAGTGCCGTCCTTTTCCTCTTCATAGGCGAATTTTATTTTTGGGTCAGATCTAGGATATAGCTACATATGTGTTGTCAACATAACTAACTCAGAAAATGGGTTTGATTTAGGATGTTTTGATGGCTAGTTCCTTAAAATATTCCATATATAAGATAACCTTTGTTAGGGTGCCTTATACATACCTTTATGTATGTCATTCCTTGTATATATTTCACCAATGGGAATGTGTGCAAAACTTTTTTCCAAAACTTAGCCCTAGCAGCCCTGCACCCTCGGAAGAAAAAGAGGAAATAAAGATCCCCATTCAGAAAAAAAAACACCAAAAGTCGATAAAAGTGATAGTCAACTACTCTAATCCAAAAAAAGTCATTAAACCTTTAGGCCTCGGCCCCTCAGCCAATTGACAAGTTGCTGTCCCAATTTTTTTTTGTAAAAATTAGTAAAAAAATTGAATTACGACACTGTCTCACCAAAACATTAATTACTGCCAAACCATAATTAAAATCCATATTTAATCCATAAGTATCCATAATTAAAAAGAAACATATTAACATAATAAAACATAATAAATTAAAACAAATTAAATTAAAATAAAATTAAAACGGGGCGTTACGCTGAATCGAGTTGTGGCCGATATCGGCCAATCGGGGCCTGAGGGGCTAAGGTCTCTCGGCGTCCCCTCGAACCCCCAGATCAAAATTTGGTATGACATACAAAAAATACCTACCTTAAAAATATCTCCTTAGTGTCACTGCTGATTTTGTTAAAAGCGTTTCCAACACAGACATATACCCATGTATATTTAGTAGTAGAAACAATAAAAAAATATTTTTTAACGTGTAAGTACCAGCACTTTACAGAGAAATCGATTGTGCACGAGTGTCCGTAGTTTTATTATTTTTTAATATGTTACCCCTTTTTAAATTCATTTAGCCTAACAGTAATTCGTATTGTCTTAACAATTATGTCATAATAAAATGCCTGTAATGAACTTTTTTTTTATTATTGCAGGGACATCAAACCGGACAACCTGTTGCTTGATGCGCGTGGCCACATTAAGCTCAGCGATTTTGGATTATGCACCGGCCTGAAGAAGAGTCATCGCACTGATTTTTACAGGGATTTATCCAACGCTAATCCCTCTGATTTCAGTGAGTTACTATATGATCCAATTGTTACACTCTAAGACTCGGATTGAGAAGACGTTTTTGTTTTGCACGAGGGTTGCTTTAGATAAGCAAAATTAAATTTGTATATACGTAAATTGTATTGTCCGCTTTATACAACTCAATGCGTTTTTTGAGGACCGATTTGGATTTTTTGCGTACATACGGATAAAAATGTATGATCTGAGCTTTAATAGTGTCATACATGATCAATATTATTATTATACTCTTAAATTATCTCCATGGAGAAAATTTTCATACTGACAAATTTTCATGAGACTGTATAGATTCTTGACATCAAGTGTTTAACAGCGTATCCTTTTCCTAGAGTACAAACTGTGGAGCAGATTGTATTGTCATCAACCCTTTGAGTTTCAAGTACTAAAGGCATACTTGACAGATTACTTTGTATTTGTTTAATTTGTAGATAAATGATCTGACAGTATGACGGCAACCACTTAAAGTTTCTATGATTGAGGATAAAAGTAATGCAAAAAGATTAATATCTGTCATCTCTTTTATAGTTTCCACAAGTGCGGGTCCGATGGATTCCAAACGTCGCGCTGAGTCATGGAAACGTAATAGACGTGCCCTCGCATACAGCACTGTTGGCACTCCTGACTACATCGCTCCAGAAGTATTCCTTCAGACGGGCTACGGACCTCAGGCCGATTGGTGGAGTCTCGGGGTTATCATGTAAGTGAGGGATTTATGCTTTTATCTTGCTGTAGAGCGGTTTATGATGATAATGATAAAATAGGGAGATAGTTCGCACTTAGTTGTAGAACTAAGTAGATTTAGGACATGTAGATTATGGCTTACCTTCACTATATCAATGATGTCACCTATATCAACTTGTCCATACTATAAGCCAGTGTTTTTCAACTTTTGCTTAGGAGGAATCCCCTTAAGTAAAAAAAAACCTCTTATGCGACCCTTATTAGGCTATGCCAATTTGTACGAATAGATAAATTGAACATGGGGATATTCAAGATGCCCCATTAGATCAGCGTGGTCACTAAGCGTGGGAGTAAAATTTAAATTCTTTTTTTCACTTCCGAAGCTGTATCTAACTGTTTACATATTAGATCAAAATAAAGTTTGGTAAAAACTATAGCAAAACACATAATTTTCTCTTCCGAAGCTGTAAATATTAAATGATAATAATAATATTTATAATTGTAATATATTATAATATATTATAATATTTAAAACGACTTGGTCATACCTCAGACAATGACTCATAATGACTTTCACCACAGAGGGTCCCGCTATTAGTAAAAAAAAGTCCTAGTACTTTCTTTTCGCTTATAGATCAAACACAACGAATGCCATGACAACAACTGCGGTATAAATCCTTCGTCGCTGAATCCCACAGACATGTCCATACTGAGAACTGTTTATATCAAAGAAAAATTGATGGTCTTACGTCGAATTGTAACCTTCATTTCAAGGAATTGATTGATAATATGGGCACATATGAGGCTGCTATGGCGTATATATTTTGTTTGGAGCTTTTTGTCCATTGAGAATTTTGCGACTAGTCTCCCAGGGGAGCTGGTTGACATTGACTGGTGGCCAATAGAGATAGGTGAGGGTAAGCCATAAAGACCCTAATATTAGGACTAAGAACAGGTAGCCATTTGATCGACTATCCCTCTATTTCATTATCACATGGCAATTTTCTAACATTTCAATTATTATTCATTAGGTATGAGATGCTGATTGGCTACCCACCGTTTTGTTCGGAATCTCCGCAAGAAACCTACCGAAAAGTTATGTCATGGCGCGATTCCCTCACTTTTCCACCGGAAGTACCTATCAGCGAGGAGGCACGGGACACAATTTTGAGATATTGCTCTGAGCCTGAACGCAGGTATTTATTTATTTATTTATTTATTTATCCTATTTTTTATCAAGTATGTGTGACAAAATCTTTCAAGTTTTTCAGTATCCAAATGAGGTGCCCAACATTGTTCTCTTCGTTGCCTCATTACCATAATATTTTTTAGTGGTTTAAACTTTATTACGAAATGGTTAATTTTTCACACAATAAAAATACTTCATTTTTTTGTGGCCATGGCTCAATCAATGGCCGGACTGTACCAAGCATGCATAATGGAAATGTAGGATAGATAACTCTAAATAAAGGGACAAAAAAGACCGTATTTGCCCGGTCTGCACCTGCCTCACCTAGTCACCGGACTGTACCTGCATCACCTAGCGACTAAATCTTTTCACTATGGTGCTGATAACAGTATAAAACTCATAGAGATTGTATAGCGAGTAAGTGTTTTATTTTTTGTCTATAAATTTAGAAATATTTTTAAGGTACTGTCTTGAGAAACAGATAAGAAAATTCCTCGTACCCTTAGGTGATGAAATCTGTGAGGGGTAGAATGCCCCCCCTCCCCCTCTGGATTTGCATCTAAGGAGTACTATCGCAACAACGATTATGCGTCCGGAGCGAGGCAAATGTTTCGATCTAGCCAATAGGGATCTAATGTTTCAGGTGTGCATAGATGATCTCTTAGTGCAGTCACTTGAGCAAAAAAAAGGGGTCAACCTCGGAATGAGAAATAATAAGCTGGAAACTCGTATACACCTTCATTTTGGCATTTTAAAAGTTGTTTAGAAAGTCTCATGAAATTTTATGTCTGGCTTTTGTTTTATGTATAACCCTTTGAATTGTTGACCGACTTTTGGTCCACTTTTGCAATGTGAAACACCGTAGCTTTGGTAATTTGGAAAGAACTTAAGACATCGTCGATTTTATTCAATATCCCATTTAGGTCATAGAATAATTCAGTGGAGATATTCGTGTAGTCCATAGTTAAAAAAGTCACTGTTTGATTTTTTTGTCTGTCAATGTTTTTCCAGGTTGGGATCCTCGAGAGGCCTTGAAGACATAAAGTCCGTCCCCTTTTTCCGCGGCGTCGATTGGGGTCACGTTAGAGAACGTCCCGCCGCTATACCGGTTAATGTGAAGAGCATCGATGACACTTCCAACTTTGATGAATTTCCCGATGTGAAGTTAGAAATACGTACGTAATTTTTTACATAATTATGCCTTTAAATTACGAGTCTGCTTTACTGTAACGGTCTAGTGAGGGGTTACATCATTAGTTAACCGAGTGTTTTTGTATAAATATTAATAGACATACTAAATTTTAATTATTTAAATATAACGAAAATCTCTCAGTGCACATACTAAGGATGTAACGATTTTGATAATAACATAAACAGTTTGCTGGGGCGAGTTTGACATTTCGAGTTGCATCAGATTTGCAAGTAACATATTTATGAACGAACACAGAATGCGATGTTAGCGATCGGGTCATTCACTCTGTAAATTTCGCTCCCTCCGACAATGACTATTTAGTTCCGGTTTATTGAAGCAAGTCTCTTGTTTGTAAAATTTTACTATATTCCATCTGTCATCTTAATCGAGCACCGACGTCTAAATTGCAACATTTTCACTTTCACTGGGTAAAAATCGCTCACTGCTACCACTTGGTCAACCATTTGGCTCCGGTTTAATAAGGCGCATCTCTTCCTCGTAAAAGGAGTAGGTAAAAGGCAAAATAGCAGTCCCATAACATCATCTTCATTGTGGTTCATGAAATGTTCATATAATTGTACGATATTATCAATACTCGATTCTATATCAATATACGATATTATCATTCTACTCATTTAAACAGATAGACAACATGGCGGCGAGCATTTACAGCTGGCCAATTTTTGTTTATTTCATTTAACCCGTTGAGTATGATACGACCAAATCTGGTTCTGAAACAATTATCCGTTGAGTATGATACGACCAGATCTGGTTCCGCGTTTTTTTCACTTCTTTGACGTTCTCATATTTATTCATAATTATCTAATTGTTTTACAAAATGATATTTCAATATTCTATATTCGAAATTTCAATGCAATCATTGTGCAGTTGTTCTTTTTATGATTGGTGTAGTAGTTTCGTAGTTATAGTACTTTAAGGTCGATGTCGCCGAAAATCCTGCAAAAGAGACAGATGCATCCATGAAAATACCCATTTACTCCAAGGGTTAAATGGCATTTCTTTATCATTTTCCACGAAATTACTAATTTTGATGGAGACAGGACAAATTATATTCTAAACTACATTTTGTTATCAATTCATGCAGTGCCTTGTCCGGTGAAGCATACAACATTTTGATTTGTGGAAAAATGTTAATTTTCTAACATTTTATCAAATTTTGGCGTATCACATAGTAACATTTCTATAGTCGTTTTTTGAGTGATTTGGAATCTTTCTGATTTCTTGCATTAATTTTTGGCTGCGACGAAATCGGACTCCCGTCATTATTTTGTGACTACCTTTTTTAAAACAAAAATAAATTAGATATTACTGCTTTGTTTTGATTTGTATAGTTGTGTAAAAATATTGTTTTCGTGCAATTATATCCCAATGCTGCAAACGCTGCAAACGTCATTTCATGATGCGAATGTGACGCATGACAATATGGCGCTTGCAAACCTATCACCTGCAAATATGTCGCATTTGAATATGTCTGCTGCAAATCTGGCTCCTGCAGGCTGTCAAAGCGATATTTGTGTAAATCTAGCGTCTCTTAGATTCGTAACATTTACTGTGTGCCTAGCTTATGCGGTGTGCCAGTTAACCTATCTTCAAACGCTGCAAACGTCATTTCATGATGCGAATGTGACGCATGACAATATGGCGCTTGCAAAAATGACGCTTGCAAACCTATCAGCTGCAAATATGTCGCATTTGAATATGTCTGCTGCAAATCTGGCTCCTGCAGGCTGTCAAAGTAATATTTGTGTAAATCTAGAGTCTCCCAGATTCGTAACCTTTACTGTGTGCCCTAGCTTATGCGGTGTGCCAGTTGACCTAACTTCTTAATCTTACATATTTTCAGCGGCTGCTCCATTGCCCCAAGATGGTGAGGTGATGTACAAAGATTGGGTTTTCATCAATTACACTTTCAAGAGATTCGAAGGACTAACGCAGAGGGGAACTCCTACGAAAAAATGAGTATCGCGTCGGTACAACTGGATAATTATTAATCCAAGCCGGTTGATTGTACATTTTAAAAATGAACTGCTTCCTAATGAATCGATTGTCGTAATTGGACGATTGAAGGTGGTATTATTTTTATTCAACTTTACATTTAACATATTTATAGAATATTTATTTTCTTTCATTATTAATTTTATTTGTTGGTAAGAATACATATTTGTGTATATTTCAGGTGAGTTTATTTCTCATTTGTTTCTTGTTGCATTGAATCTTATTGAGTTTATTATTATTTTTTCTGTGCCGTTATTGTTTCTCCATAAGTTTACTCACTTAAATGTGATGTCATTCAAGCACAAGAGCATAATATAATCCTTACTACTTTCATTGATTATATAGGGTATTCGATTGGTCAATGCCGTACTACGTTTTGGCAGCTAGGATTTTACTACGAAATGCAACATGTAGATGGAACTTAAAGTTCCAATCAATAGTGCCCAATAGATGGCATTCTAAATACAACGTCAAGGTATCTTATCTCAAAATAAAATAATAATATATTAAGTAGACATCAGATTATATGCAATTGCATATTTGCATATGCAAATGCATAAATGCTATTTTTATAACGGTATTGCATATTTTTGTACTTTTTCATAGATAGTGCTTATTTCAGTAGTCAAATAATGACAATCAATTAAATTTCGTGAGCAAATATTGCTCTTATCGCAACACATCTCAGCAATATACCCGACGCCATTGAGAGACTAGAAACTAAAAATTTTATTCTGTGCAATTCCTTAGAAATAATGGAAAAAATGATTGATTAAAGTAACGGCCTTCCAATTTAGAGTAACGCCCTTCCAAGTCGTCAGAAAAGGTCCATGGCAAATTAAATGCTGTTCTATATAAAAACCCGGGTCTTGAAGGAATAAAGAAAGTTAACGCATTTATCAATGGGACCGGTCAAACCCTGAAAAGGTTTCTGCAGAAATAGCACCAAACTTCAAGTTTTGTCCAGTATAGTTCAGTTGATGTAGAGAGGTCATTTTCAGCCTCCAAAAAGTAATGCTCTAGAAAATCTTGAAAAATTATTGTATATTGTCACAAGAATTACAACTGATTATTATTATTAATATGTATATTTTGTGAAAATATACGTAAATTTTAATTATAAATAGCATCTTGATTGTGTTCATTTTGTGCATATTTTGCCCTATTTTAGTGCATATTTGCATGCATATTTTGGCACTGTTAGTGCATATAATCCGATGACTAATAATAACAGATGAATTTTCAAAACACAGTTCTTATATTAGTATTACTTATATAAATATGCCAATTTTTAATATAGTATACAGGTTTCAAACATAATAATTATGCGCTTTAAATTTAAAATAGACTAATAGATGGCATTCTGATCGCTCCATGTTATTTCTCTTATCTATTAGCATATATAAAAATGCGTTAGATGGCACTAATAATTGAATGTTATTATTGTTATGATTAGCTGAATATAGGGTTTTTATAGTCAATCAGACCTTTATAAAAAAAAACAATCAGTTTCGCCAGACAATGCTATCAGTGCCACCTGCATGTTGCCAGCGCAGAAGGGTTGCCAAACGTACTATGGCTCTGAGTAATCTAATACCCTATATAATCAATGCTACCTCTAACGGTATTCATTTCTTCAATTTTATAGGAAAACTATAACAATGAATTATTTTTAGTAGGGATGCAACTGATTACGATAACAATACAATTAATCAACGATTATTAGGGTTTTCTCGATTAATCGGAATTGTTGATTATTACCCTCGATTATTTAAGAAAAAAGAAGAAACAGGCTAAGAAGAAGAAAACAAAATATCATAAATGCCAATTTAATTGCAAATTCTCATTTCATCCGACTTTCGAAGGAGAGCTTGCGAAAAAAAAATGATTCGAGTGACAGAGAATCAGAAGTCTTTGTCGAATACTGCAGCACAGGAAATATCGCTCAAGAATAAGTGGAATCCGGAATTTATGCAAAGCTCTGACCCTCAATAATATTGGTGCAATAATAGCCATTTAAACGAGTACAGTATGACCGCGGTTATCTGAGCCCCGATTAACTGAGTTCCGGCTCCCCTAACTTCACTCCTCCGCTTCAGTGTTACTATTCAGTACCGTATTTTATAATTTATGTTTATATATATTGTATTACATTTTTAAGTGACTACATTTAAACATTTAATAGATGTAATCTTTTACTTCATTGAATAAGTTTTCATTAATAACACAATTGGATTCACAGTTAATAATACAATTAGAAACCTTATATAGGTACGAATATTGCATATAGGTGATGAATGAATCAAAGCACAACTGTGACAGTATTTGTAATTGATAATTTATTGTAATTACAACATCTGTTGCATCCCTAGTTTTTAAAGAAGAAATAGGAGCAATGAAAGATTATTTACCTCCATATAACGAATCTCAGCATTCACTATAGCGATGTAATCGAGATAATTTCTTGAAAACTAATATAAGTTCCATACCCTAGTCTAAATAGGTAGGTAAATAAAGCAAGTTCAGCTAAGTCACTAAAACTTGATATTTTCACCTCTCACTCTGTCAAAGAAGCCCAGTCCTTTAATTGTGTAAGCTTTAAAAGTGTGTGTTGGAATTATAATTTTTTGTTTATCTTAAAACCTGTTCATGTTTACTCACTAGTTTACGAAAACACACTCTTATCTTTTAGTTCGCGTCTGTGATTCTAGAAATTTCTCTAATTAATTATATAAATTTAAAAAAAAATAATGGTATAAGATATTAATTATAATGAAACTGTTCTTTTTTGCCATCGGACACCTCGTAGAATTGTGTTGCGTCTCGTCTATAAACCTTCTGTATTCCGAGCTTCACCTCAATTATTTTATTTTCCAGAATTATTTTAATTATTGTAGAGTTTTATACATTACTTGTTACTTCTTCCAATGATATGATTTGTAAGGCTTAGTTATGTCGTTTTAGTTATTACTAGTACCTTTTGTTATTTTGAGACTTGCTCAGGTGTCACTTTAGCTCTACGTTAAAGGGACACATGCACAGCGCCAAAACAACACCTCGTATAATCAGAATAAAAAGTATAATTACAAATGTTTCAACTTTAAATGTTATATGAATAGAAGTCTAAAGTTTCATGTAAATCAAGTTTTATTTAGTAATCTTCTATGTATAAAAACAATCCAAAATGGCTTGATATGATTTTTTAAATAACATACCTGTATCAATTTAAAAGTCAATAAGTTGATGAATCTTCTAAAGTGGTTGGAAAACAGTGATTTTCAGTACATTTTACCGAAAAAGTAAAATCAGAAATAAATAGAAATAATGTTTTCTTTTGAATTATAAGTAAAAAACCAGTATGTTTTCAATTCTATTAAAACATTCTTCGACTTATTGACTTTGAGATTAACACATTGAATGTCAGCTACGAAATATTGCATAGTTGGCAGACGGTTTGGGTGCCGACTACGTAATATTGCGTAGGACTTTGAAGTTTAAACTTGAAAGAAGTAGCTATGTGTTGGCGTCTAGAATGACATATGATTGGCATCTCGGCATTCAATGGGTTAAATCAGTTACGTTTGGCGACAAATATCTTAAATAGTGGAGAAAAAAAACCTGCAAAAGCATTTTCAAACTGATTTCACACGTAATTCACATTGCATTTAGGATAAAACAAAATGAAACATTCATCAGAATTTACTTTAGACCTGTATTTACCTATCTGTAATATTTCTATAATTGTGATCGTACGAAGTGATGTTTTCCGGGTTTACGCTTCGCTGACCCCTAAAACTACTTGATACTTTCTTTGTATTTTATTCTGTCCATTTAGTTGTGTTTTAAAAAGAGATTTTATTTATTTCGGTGATGCACGTAGATAATAAACTGAATTTTGCTCTTTTTATCTGTCTTTTAATTCTGCTCGCCGGACGTGAAAATAAATAAATAGAAATCCAGCATGTACTGAGAGTTTATTCTTTTCCCTGAAATGTACGAAGTATAAATGTTTATGAATTATAAACTATATTTGAGAGATAAAAAGACGTCATACAAAGGTGAAAACAAAAATGTTTTAACAAATGTCGACGAGGTATGACCTGTCGACTTAAAAAGATTTTTCTCATTAAAAAGCTTTGAAGATATGATAATGATTGTATAAATTCGCCTATAACAAGGTACAAAAAACACTAAATAACAACTTATACGATAACTTAACATGCCAAAGTAACATGAATTATCAGTAGATAAGCAGGGGTCGCTCTAAGTACACAAAGCGGAGCGAGTGTAACTTAAAAACCATGCTATTTCACTTTTGTTCTCTGCATATGTTAGTTTACTTCATAGGGAAAATGTTTAAATAAATAAATATATATTTCTTACATAGTTTAAATAAAAAATATAAATTATTGGGCACAAAGGATTGCCGCAAAGATACATTACTAGTTAAGTTTTAAAATAATCAATAAAAGTGTATATTTTTCGTCCAAAATGGATGACTTCATTTGTCGAACTAATTCAATCATGTGGCTAGTTTTTATTTTAGGCTAGGCTCACACATTTAAAATATGAATGATGTATGAAAACTCGATAAAGCGCATGACTACGTTGTCGATATGCGTCGTTCGATATATCAGGTTAGATCAACTGGTCCGAAAAAACCATCCTATACATATTATCTGTAGGTATAGCTGAAGCTGAGTAATTTTGGTTTTACCATAATTTTACAATGAATAAAGAAGCTCGCGTTTGAAATGATAACTATAGACGTTCATAAATAAATATTATGAAATAAACAACTGATTTACTTTACACACTAAAGAGAAATCTTCTCCTATTAATTGGAGTTAATTCATGTTCATAGTAACATGTTCAGTTCTAAAACTCCTCTAATCATTTTTCAAAATGTTTCCTGGTTACTCTGTCTGATATGTTTTATACGCAACTCTATGGGACACACGTTCATTAATTAAAGGTGGCCTCTTAATACACCCTGCACCCCAATAGCACTAATTTATTATCAGAGGTGTGCTGTCTTCCCTGTCTCTTCTTCCATCTTTTTTTAAAATCCAAAAATATCAAACAGTCATTCTCTAACAATAAAATATGTTCACTTCGTATATTCGACCGCCTTCCCAATCAATGTTCTAGTCGTTTAGCCTATCCACATTGAGAAAATTAAAAGGTTTACTTATAATTAGCTACAAAAATTGCTCATCAAAATCCAACACGAAAGCGCTGTATAAAGAAAGTAATTGTATTTGCAGTTTCGCCACGACGAAAGTCTTTATAATGTCACGGTAGACTTTTAACTGTTAGCAAATGGCTATATTGTCTAATTGCAAAATAACCATTATACTTAAATGGGAAGACATAAACTGTGATTCTGTCATTAACGACAAATTATTAATGGGCTCAAGAAAACATATACTTCGGAAATTACCGAGACTAGAATAAAAAAGGTGGGTTTTGACTTTTCTCTCAATCTCACTTCTTCAAAAATTTTATACGGTTTCAGTCCCGTGTTTTATTACAGCGCCCTGATGATTATGAACTGCCTAATTTGAGACCACTCTGTTTGAGCAAGCAGCTAACCAATCAGTAGGTACTATCAGTACCTACTGTTACTAACAGTTTAGCTGATTTGTGAACACTTCAACTGCTGGCAGGCGCGTTTGCAAGTAAAACAAAATTATTTGAATTAACTCGGATAGCGAGTACAGAATAATTTCGTTTCATCGCTATATAAAAGAATAGTAAAGTGCCTAGAATATAGCTTGCCAACCATTTGTGCTAAAAAACAATATTGCAGCCCCGTCACCCGAAACGACAAAAAAACGTAATCACGATTCACCGCAGTTCCCTCATCAAATGCATCAAATGCACTTGAGTGCAAACAGGCGAGATGCACTAATTGTATAACTTGGTTTTAAGTATATCAAATTTGAAGATGTGGCGGAGTTTCCTAAATGCTGCCCACATCAGACGCATTCTTCTGTCGGCCACTTTTGCGAAGTTTAGTCTACCGAGCTGGATGTTCTGCCCTAGGTGGTAGTATTCCTCTACAACTTCGAGGCTCGCATTAGGTACTAACGGTCACCGGTTTCGGATCAACATGGACATTAAACATAATATTTGTTTTATCCATGTTCATCCGAAGACCCACTCTTTAAGATGCCACGTTGAGGTCGCTCAGCATTTTCTAGAGTTCTCTAACGTCTCTCCCACGTTGACTATATCATCTGCAAACCTTAGATGCGTGATGTGTTTCCCAATACTGTCGCTGCTGTATCCTTTCCACTTTAACATTTAAAAGACGCCCTCTAGTGAACAGTTTCAGGGAAACATTTCAGATTAATGAACAGTTTCAGGGAAGTGATAGTCACTGTCTTACACCTTTCTCTAATCGGATGGCTTGCGCCATGAGCTTATACACGTTAAATCTTTTATATTTGGATATAACTACAAATCACAGTTTTTTCATACAAGGGAAGCGGTAAGAATGCGAGAAATTGAGAGAATATTCTAAGCTATTATGTATTATGGTAGTGATCTAGTCCAAATTATTACTCGTAGATTACAATAATCAAAGTCAAATCTATTTTGTAAAATTCCCATGAAATCCTTGAGGTGGTGAGAAGTAAAAATGGTTTGTCTCAATGTGGATAGGTTATACAAACCAGGACTTATCGCCTTTACTGTATTATTGTAAGTCGTCATCACGTTTAGGAATGTTGAATATTTCTGCAAATAGTGGAGGTACATTCATGCTTCTCCAGTTGACTCGGAACCAACCGAGAAGAACATAATGGCAAATACCGACGCTTCTTAACTCGACGAGCAGCTTAGTCAGTACGTCTTCCAATTTTTTACTGTTGTTATGGTTAAGCGATATCTGGAAAGAAAAGCGATAAGTAATTGATTAGGTTATTCAAAAGCAGGTATGCAAACCTCTTAATAAAATGTGAATAGGTTGTAATTAGTGATGGTTTTAACTGGATACAAACCAGTCTTGGATCGACGTTACACCAAGTCATTGTTGTTATGTGGTTTTATTGAAGGCTGGCTCACAAGAAGGGATAATCTTCAATAACAAAGGTGAGAACACGTAGGACGATTATTACTAGCGCAAGGGGACAAGCACCATCAAGTTAGAGAAAATGCACCCTTATTTGTATGGCACTGATCGCTGAAGCTGGTCGGCCCTTGTTAATTTTTTTGGTGTTCTTATCCAACATTATAAAAGATTTTTTGGAAAATACTATTTAATTTCAATTTTTTAGCCCAGGCATTAAACGTATTTTATCTTTATTATTAACATTTATTGGCTTCAAGAAATATCTGGCACCAATTTGGTTGACTGAAAGACATGACCTTAATAGCCATTAGGTTAGCCAAATTATACATTTGAATGTCAAGTAAGTCAAGATGTGCAATAGAGATTCATTCATTCATGATCATCAATGGAAAAAAAATGACGAGCCCCTATTATACAACAGTAATAAAAATAAATGTCACACTCAGCCGGATATTTGTGTGACCGCTAACAGCAATATACCTAGAAGACAAACAAGTGCCAAAAATACTCATAATAGACGTAAATTATAACTACATTTAAATTTTAAGTATTATCTATTTCACAGATGTTTGTATCTTCAATTACAGTCTGGGGGTTTTTACCAGCCATAAAATTTACCTAAACATCAACAAGTTGGTTTTTTCAAACACCCATAAAAAACAATAAATATATTTCTAAAATTATATTATGACTACCAAGAACTCCGAAAATAATAGATCCATTTTAATGAGGCTTTTTTTCCTAAATAAACATAGCTTCAGCATTCTCATCTATTATTCTTTTGGGAATAATGTCACTCTAAAGATGCTACAAAATATTTATTGAGTTTTAGCCCACAGCTTTATTGCATACGGCATTCTGAGATGGGGAGGAGCTACTGTTACCCTTTAAACGACCGTTTGGCATATTGTAACTATCAGACCTCAGGCAAACATATGATAAAATAGTTATTATTCACTATTTATAAAATCAGCAAACGCATAACATTACTGATTCGAGAGGTAACAAATAAAAATCGTTTGTGTCACCCTAAGACTTTCCCGGCAAGCAGACAACCCCACCCCTCCGTGCGTTACACTTCTCAACCCCATTGTGATTGTGTCCCGCCATTGTGATTGCGATTGTGTCAAGTGACTATGTTAGCAAAAGTAGTATTTTTTTATATTTTGTTGTATTTCCGTGGTATTTGGCCATTTTTTTTTGTATTTTGCCGAATTCCAAGTCTAAATGCAATATTTTGAGATCGAAGAATAACTAGAGTGCCCTCTGGTGAACCGATTTTAAATACTTTTCAACTATTGCCATGGCCGAATGATGCATGCATGCTAAATTTCAGCTCAATCGGATAAGGCTTTTGGACGCTATCGTCGAGGGATACACAGTCACACTTAGACAAATACATAGACTCACACCAGACTTCAGTCTGGAAATGGTCCTACTCGTCTCGGAAGGGGTCAAAACGTATATATCCGTCTTCATCTCAACAAAAAAATGCACGTTCACAATGCTTTCCTTTGCCGGAAGAGTAGAAACTAAGAACACACTCGCGCAGTGAAATTTAATTGTCTAAATCCAAAAATTTACAATAAATTTAGTGGACTGAACACGGACTGACATGCAAAAACAAAAAGTCTATTAAAATGACAATTACCTCAACACTATTTCGATTTGGCAGAAACCAAGTTGAAAAACGTATCCCATATATAGCCCGTAAAGTTTAAGATAATAGCAATATTTAAAAATGTACCTGACATAACATGTAATATCATTATAGACACGGCGAAAAGTAATCAAAGGGTGAGTCTACCGGATAGTTTGCCTGCCTCATTACACGTCTATCCGATCACAGAGGTTGAACTTAGTGCGTGTTTTAAATCATTAAAATCCAAGTCGGCTACTGACATATGGGGCCACTCCATGAAACTAATCAAGGATATATCGCTAATAATTACGCCCATCCTATTACCGATTTTAAATAAATGCCTAAAGCAAGGCATTTTTCCCACTGCTATGAAAACAGCAAAGGTTTTACCGATATTTAAAAAAGGCAGTAAAACAGATATAAATAGCTTTCGCCCTATATCTTTGTTGTTGTGTTTCTCAAAGGTCTTTGAGAAAATTATATTTAATAGAATAAATACTTTTTTAGATACTTGTTATTATAAGAAATCAATTCGGCTTCAGGAAGCATAAGTCGAACACTATGGCAATTAGCGAGTTAGTAAAGCAAATTTTAGAATTTGACACATGACACACTTGACACATCTCAAAACCCCATAGCCGTTTTTTGCGATCTATCGAAGGCCTTCGACTGTGTGAATCACCAGATTCTTCTAGATAAACTAGAGCGGTATGGTCTCCGCGGTAGAGCTCATAGCATGATTGCATCATATCTAAATAGGAGATACCAAATTGTGGAAATAAACAATGCTAAGTCATTGCCAAAATTAATTGCACGCGGGGTACCTCAGGGCTCTATACTTGGACAACTACTATTTATTATTTTTATTAATGATATCGATAGGACAATTACGCCGCCAGTAAAGACGCTTCTATACGCCGATGACACCAGCTTCTTTTTTAAAAATAAAAACACCCAGGTCTTGGAAAAGCTGATAAACGAGCAGCTTCTTGTGGCTAACACTTGGTTTGAAAAAAATCAACTTTTCATAAACCCATCAAAAACGGTAGCGATGAAATTTTCAACTACTAAAAAGAGTTCTGGCTGGCGAACATGCAGCGATCAGTGTGTATCACTCCTGCTTCCATTCAAAGATGTCTTATGCGATACTACTATGGGGTAATGCAACCGATATCCATCGCGTTTTTGTGCTACAAAAGCAAGCCGTTAGGACAATTTTTGGTGTAAGCAGAGAAACACATTGCGCCCCTTTTTTTATTAAAGCTGGTATCCTTACCATGTCGTCCATGTACATATACCAGTGCCTTTTATACGCCAAAGAGAATCTTTTAAATTGCGAGCTTCACTCCACTCGACATAGCCATAATACGCGACATAAAAACAATGTGTTATTGCTTAAAGTACGCTTGACTAAATATCAAAAAACATTTTTATATATTAGTTTTAAATTGTTCAATGCTTTGCCGTCATCGACGAGAAGACTTGAGATGGCAGTATATAAAATCTGCTCGAAGAATCAGTTAGTCAAACATGCCCTTTACAAACTGGACGACTTTTATGATATTGCGTCCACAATTGCTTGATTATAAATAACCATATTACGACTATACTTTCGCACTAAGTTTTAGATTTTATTGACATTGTTTTTCATTACGCATTTCAGAATTTTTCTTTTTCATTGTATTGATTATTATTTATTGTTTGATTATTGATTATTTTGTAAATTTGACTATTTTTAAGTAATCATCTCTGATTAAAATTGTTTTTTCCTTTTAATTATTCAAAGCGGTTTTATCATCCGGTAAATTATAATATGATTGTAAAATTTGACATGTTCCTCAGTATTGTGAAATGCTTTTATGGAATGAATAAATGATGATGATGATGATGATGATGATGATGAACATTTTATAATAATATATTTTCATCCGATATTATTATGTATTTATATAATACATTGCCAATAACCAATTTCTCTAGTTTTATTAGCAAAATAACCAAAAATACAACAAATATACAGCAATCCTTTTATGAGTCTACATTGGCGCTGGCTTCTGCTTAGTTAAACAGATTTTGCAATGATTTGTAAACTTTAAAATGATATATACAAATAGGAATACAAAATCGGTACAAAGTTTCTGAGTTGTAGACAAAAACCGATTTTTTATAGTGAATATAACAATATCTAATAGTTGGAGAGCCAGCGACAAAAGAAATGCAATAGTTTTGTAAAACTGATACTTTCAGATCAGACAATATTTTGACCATAAATTGCAGGGGTAGAGTCAGCGGCCAGATTCCGGGACACCTGGCGCTGGCGTACTAGGTAAGGTGTTAGTACCCTCAAAGTGTTTTGGAAAAGCTACAAATTCACCACAAGTCAGTGGATGCAATAACGAACTCGAAACAAATTGATCACACTGCTTAACAATAAAACGCGTGGCGTCAGCATTACCCCATAGGTACATGTCACAATAAATTAATAGTAAAAAAATACACTAAAAACACGCTTTTATAAATGCACGTAAAAACCAAAAAAGGTTTGTTATAACCTTGAAACCTGATCGTGTTCAAAGTCCATTACGTGACCTTTCTCACAAGTGCAAACACGGCTATGATACGATATTCCATCATGGAATGCCAGTGCCTATCTTCCGGCTTCATCATCAGACCTTGGAACCTAATCGTGGTCAAAGTTCATTACAAGACTTTTCTAACAAGTCCAAACGAGGCTATGATACGATATTCCATCATGAAGTTCCAGCTCATATCTTCCGACTCCATCATCAGATCAGTTCGACAGTACCATATTATTGTATTGTCATCAGAACTACATACAGCTGCCAATTTTCATGACGCTACGATCCTTGGAAGATGGTTAAATTAGTTACCTTAGATTCCATTACATAGTTACATACAGGTCGACCTAATAAAAGCGTGTTAAAAATGGCTGAGCTTTTCTAAAACACTTTGTGGGTGCTAATAAAAATTACACCTTTCTTAGCAAGCCACCGACAGGTGTCCCCGAATCTGGCCTGCTGACTATACCCTAGCATTCTATGGCCAAAATACTGTCTGATCTGAAAGTATTTTACAAAAGTATTAGCTCTTGCACTTTTTTTTGTCGCTGCCTCCGCCATAACAATTGTTTTGAGGGCTATATAAAGAATATTATTAATTTTGTATTATCACCTGATATTTAAGTACATCAAATATCTTAGCTTGATGATATTGTACAGTCTTCACATCGCTGATGCCGGGTCTTTCGGGGCTGAAGAGCACGGCGGCAGAAAATAAAGCGAATTCAGTATCATTTAAGCCCAGCGACTTCAGGACAATCACGACGTGCAGCAGATACGAAGCAAAGGCGACCTGTAATCATGAAATAAGGAAGTTTGTCTAACAAGTAAATATATTAAAAGGAATAAAAAACACGACCTCCGGTACAAAAAGTGAACTACTGTATTTATAATTATTTTTATAGCGCTTTTGTATGGAATAATGGTGGTTTATCCGTATGTATTTATCCGTTTAATATCAGTATTTATACATATATCTTTTCGGAATGTACTCAATCAGACCTTTTATTTAACAGTTAACACGATTATATGTATTTATGTAAATTTTTTGACATTTGGAGATTTTCACATTCAGACCATTATTTACTTGATATTTGGACATTTAAAACACATCAGGACACTCGGAATGACATAACGATTCTAGCAATACCATATAATAAATATGGTTTAAGACTACTATAATAATAAATATTGTTAACATTATAATACCTTAATATCCCTTTATTACACATATATACATATAAATATATACTAACTTATATTATTAACGAAATATAGGTACATTACATGGCAAAATTTATTATTTTCTATCAAAATGTATGAGGCTTAAAGAGTAAGGACCAATGAACTGGCCCTTGAAGTATTAAATAACAGTTACGACCTGATATGTTTAACTGAGACCTTTCTAAACTCTAGTGTTTTAAGTAGCGAATTATTCGATGCTAGGTATGAAGTATTTAGAAGAGATCGAGAAACAACGGCATCCATCTACAAAGCCTGCGGTGGGACCTTGGTAGCGATATCCAAAAGATTTGAAGCTCGTCGTATGCAAGAATGGGAAACTGGAGCCGAGGACCTTTGGTTGAAAATTAAGGTTACTAAGCATCAGACAGTCAACCTTTGTGTAGTGTATCTCCCCCCGAAAGTCAATAATAACACCTTTGAAGATTATTTATCAGGCTGCCAGAAAGTTTGCCTAGAATGTGACTCTTATAGTCAATGTCTAATATTAGGTGATTTTAACGCTTCATCAATTACTTGGACAACAGACGAAACGTGCACTCTTATCCCATCAAACTTCTCTGGCAGCTATGCTGAAACTCTACTGGATCATATGGCATTATGCAATCTCCAGCAATTTAACGGCATACAAAACAAAAATGGCCGAATACTTGATCTCGTATTGTCAGATAAACCAAACCTAATGGTTAACCTTTCTGAACCACTTACTAAAATAGACTCTCACCATCCTCTCTTGGAGATTGAAGTAGATATTTTTGAATATACTAAGCATCGTAGACAGAATGAAGACAGAGTCTATTATGATTTTCCGAGATCGGACTTTATAAACTGCAGTAATCACCTAGCATCTATCGATTGGATTGCAACTTTCACTAGCCTTGACTGCAACTCCTCTCTGGAGGTGTTCTACAAAATCCTACGGTCAGTCATTAACTCAAATGTACCAATAAAAAAGAAAAGAAACAGCAAATACCCCATATGGTTCAGCAGCGCTTTAATAAAATGTTTTAAGGAAAAGGAAAAATTTCGTCGTAAATATAAAAAATACAGCAATCAAAGGGACTATGAGTCGTTTTCAATTCTTAGGGCGAGATCCAAAAAATGTTAAAACAGTGTCAATGCTTATATCTCTAGTATAGATGAACATATTAGCGATCACAATTAGACACTTTTGGACATACGTAAAATCTAAAAAGGATTCTAGTTCAATCCCTAAAATAATACATAATGGAAACCAAACTGCAACTTTGGGTGAGGATATACGTGAATCCTTCTCGTCCTACTTCAGCTCTGTTTTCAATCCTGGAAACACAAGATCATCTACTGTTAATTCTATACCACGTGACCATGGAACTACAGTACCGACGATAACAGTCAGCTTGGATGATGTAAAGTCACGTTTGAAAAAAAATAACATTAACAAAGGCGCAGGACCAGATATGATACCGCCTATATTCATACGTAACCTTGCCAATGAGCTAGCTTTTCCATTGTTTATGATATTTTGTAAATCTCTAAAAGAGGGAATATTTCCAGATAAATGGAAAACTGCCAACATGGTGCCTATTCATAAAGGCGGCGATTCTGGTCAAGTAAAGAACTATAGACCGATAAGCATATTGTCAAGTTTCTCCAAAATATTTGTATCCCTCGTACGCGATCATCTCTATAAACACACGAAACTGTCTCTCAGTCAGACCCAGCATGGCTTCATGACCAATAGGTCCGTGATTTCAAACCTCTTGGAATACAGCGACTATATATGCTCATCACTCGACAGTCGTACACAAGTTGATGCTGTGTATACAGATTTTAGTAAAGCGTTCGACAAAGTAAATCACAAAAGACTAATAGCAAAACTTGAGACTTTCGGAATAAATGGCAATTTACTAAGATGGCTGGAATCATACATGTCTAATCGATCCCAACTCGTTACTGTAAATGGTTTTAAGTCTGCACCAGCTGCAATAACTTCTGGTGTGCCGCAAGGTTCAAATTTGGGACCATTGCTTTATCTCATTTATGTAAATGACCTTTGCGATGAATTAGAGTGCCCACATTTGTTTTATGCGGATGACCTCAAAATTTTTAGTCGAATCTCCTGTCCTTCAGACAGCGACAAAATTCAAAGTGACCAGAATACATTGAGCGTGTGGTGCACGCGCAATGATAAGCAGCTCAATGTCGAGAAATGCCATTTCATATCATTTAGCCGGAACCGAAATATTTTAAAACACAACTACTCTATCAATAGCATTACTCTTAATAAAGTCGAGCACATCAGAGACCTTGGAGTTATCTTCGATGAAAAGCATTCATTTCATCACCACTTCAATGGGATTGTCGAAAACGCAAGTAAACTTCTTGGTTTTGTCTTCAGAACATCATCAGCCATTTCGACATTCAAAATCTCTAATATCCGTCTATTCATCATTGATTAGATCGGTTCTGGAGTATGGATCAGTGATCTGGAATCAACCATTCCGTCATAATTTTTCTTCCTCGTATGGTATCTAACTTCACTTTTAATTCCGAATGTATTCTATTGCATACCTAATTAGAATATTTAAATACCTGTATATCTAATTAGAATAGAAATAAAAACTTCAACATTAATAAATGGCACATACCTATAATGTAGAATAATCTAATAAGGTAAAATAATCATAATTGTCATAATGTGGGCTGCAAAATGTCATAGCCAACAAAAAGACGAAATTTGATATATCCAAAAAAAGACAATTTTCTGAAAAACATAAATAACCTAAAACACAGTAATTTATTTTTTTCCCTAGTATATATTTGTTTCGCTTTTATTAATTTTGAGATAATTGTCAAAAAAATCGATAGTTATGTTGGTTAAATAAATTATCGTATTGAAAAAAATGCAAGTGAATCGGTGTAATCCGTATGTAATGAATGAGTTATGTTTTCCAAGAAATTTGCGGGAGGCAATATGACGTAACCTCCATGGCATCAATTTCTGGATGTAAAGCATTTTTTGAATGTTCATTACATTTTTAGGCATGAATCAGTTGTAATACCGAAGTGTGTGTGTTTTATTTGTTAGGCAAATAAAAACTGTTTTTAAGCGATAGTGACCTTGGACAATAGACTGGAAGTTTAAAACACAAACGTAAGCGGGTCAATTAAGCGGTGTGATTCATGGATAAGGATCATAGCAATAGGGTGGCCAACGGGCCGATTAAGCGATCGTGACCTTCTGCGATTACATAAGTTAAAATTTGAAACCTAGACTCTCGAGGGGTCAAGTGAGCGGTGGGATTCATAGAAAGGGATCATTTTAATCGGGTGGCCGATTTTAAGGGAAGGTGACCAGGATATTATAACGACAGTGAACATGATGATTCACTGTCGTTATAATATCCTGGTCTAATATGGATATTATGTATCATTTATAATGCTCTCTGAGTCTGTTTTTAAGTTGATATGCTTGGCGCGGCTCCCACATTTTCGGCAAAGCATTTCAAAGACGGGCTCCATGCACGGTGAAAGAGAATGAGAGTAGCAGGTTGTTTTTTGATCTCAGAGGGCGTCGGTGAGCCGATAGTGCAGTGATAGATTCCTTCTTCCACTAGATAGGATGCAGTTCGAAGTTTCTTACGCGGACGTCTACCTGACGTTAGTGGTAATTCGTATACAAATTTATCGCGGACTTCGGCGCCCTTTGCCCATCGGTATCACTTGAGATCGAGTGGCCTACGAGCCGTTTCCTAAGCATAGTTAACATCAGATCAGCATCTGCCCCCGCTTCTTATGAAATGTACAGTTCCAGACCCCGCCCCCCTCCCTCCCCGGTAATATACTGTCTGAGCACAAGGCTAACAAGCCGACCAGGGCCCAGCCGCCCGAGATGTCTCATCGGCACGCAACAGATCGCAACTGTCAACGACTGCAAGATACGGGCGCCGGCAGAATTCACTCCGGCTCTTCCAAGGTAAACCCCTGCGGGGAGGCTGCCGGTAGTGTCAGATTATCCAACAGGCCAAGTAGGCGCTGGCCTATGGGATCCACGCCTTTTAGTGATCCCCGCGACAAGTGATCATTACAATTATATTTTTTAAAGTTGTTTCTAATAGATAGAAAAAAAATTATTGAATTGAAATTCTAAAGAGAACATAATAAACCTATTGATCATAGTAATAAAATAATTATTATAAATTAACGACAGTTGGTCGCTTCCAGCCTGTGCGATCGTATTTTGTTTATTTGCGAGTCTTTGCTACGCGACATAAGTGTTGTCAGAAATGTTTAACGGATCACTTGGCCGGTGCGATCGTGTTTTGTTTATATACACATCTATTCTATTCTATTCTAGACTATATCGCTGTCAGAATGCTTGACAGCTAAAAGAGGGCCCCGAAAAGTGCAATAGGGGCCGTGATTTCGCGCCCTAAGGGCATCCACGTGGGTTAATCCGGCACTGATTGCCGGATGGGAGTTAAGCCAGATTTGGACCGATCGTCCGAACGAAATAGACTTTATTTATCCCCGAGCTTCATGGCCTCGTTCGGTAGACAAAGTTAAGCACGAACCCATCCTAAGTTTCAGCCCAATTAGACCAGCCCAATTACTACAGCTGCAGATTCTGACCACCAAGCATGCAATTCAAATCTGCAGGGCTGAACCTCATACAGTGGTGAAGCGGTTAAAACATCCATACCTTCAACGCCTTCATGATTTACAAATACATGAATCGCTACTGCAGGAAGGAAACTATTGTCGAATAAGTCACGCTATAGCTTTGTCGTTGCTTTTCTTACCATATAACACAAACATACTGTTAAAGAGTTCGTTTTGGAATCAATAACACAGACTTTTCAACCCAGACTTTAGTATATGTACCACATATAGGTGACAATTTCCTTAAAACGTAATTTTAAGAAACCTTGAGACAATGAATTGTGAAACCTTGAGACAATGAATGTATAGGAGTGCTAATGGTGATACTATGTATAGCCATAATTTGCGTTCTTTTGAGAGATAGCGAGTTACTACTGCGCAAACAATTCGCTTTCTCCCTTTCTTGCTTGTGTGATTTTCAATTCTCGATTATGCATAAACTAATGCACACATGGCAAAAAAAAAATATATACTCGTACATAATTTTATTCATAAAATTTTCATGTATCGTTCATGGTTGAGCAATCATTTACGTATAATCTTACCAACGATAATACCCCAAATGTATGTCTAATAGTTTCTCATACTAAACCGTATCTAAAGGATTGGCGAGACTTAACAAATTGGTTGTGCCACCCCAGGACTTTCCCGGTAAGCAGACAACCCCCCTACCTTTATCCACCTCGCCAATTAACCCCCCTCCCCCCGCCCTTCCCGACAGTGATTGTGTCAAGTGACTATGATACCAAAAGTAGCATATTTTAGTATTTCCGTGGTATTACAATAGTATTTTTCAAATGATGATGTAGTTTTTTCTTAATTTCGGTGGTAATTATTTTTCCGTCGCTTGTCTACGAGATACTCCAACCAAATTTTCACAACGTGATTTCGGTCCAACAAGAGACCCAGAATCCAGAATTTCGAGTATCTAACTGCAATATTTCGAGATTGAAGTATGACTAGCTCGCCCTCTGGTGGACCGATTTTAACTACAACCTTTTGACCTCTTGCTATGATTGAATGATGCCTGCATGCCTAATTTCAGCTCAACCGGATGAAGACTTCTGGCGCTATCGTATAGGATGATACACACACACAGACACACAGACTTACAGAGATACTTCAGTCTGTAAATGGTCCTAATCGTCTCAGGAGGTGTCAAAATGCGCAAAAAAATCGCGAGATGGAGACGAAATATCCATTATGGCCCCCCCTCGGGGGAGTCTGGAAGCAGTACTGTTTCTAATAGAGCGGGGGTGGTTGCGGACCTTACGGCGACTGCTCTTGAAACGACCATCAGCCATCCGATCCTGGATGAACAGTCGGGCAAATGACGCTGTGGTCCGCTATAGATTCGGTATACACCGTTTCACCGCTTCGTAAGGGAGAGCACCGCGCAAGCGACCTCGAACTCGGAACCAATCGAGAGACCGGAGTAATCTGGTCACAATTGGAAGTAAGGGCGTGAGTGTCGGCCCGCCAGGTAACATTCCTGGCTATCTCGCGGTTAAGGCGTTGGCCTCTTACGGGCTTTTGACGTAGCTAGATGGTGGACTGTTTTTGTCCCAAGTCTTCTACGCTCACTCCAGGGAGATAGAACGACTAATCGTTAAAACTTCCTGAGGTGACGGGCTCGCCCGTTGTAGTTGACAACCCAAGTTGCAAGAATGTCAAGAATGGTGAACGGTTTCGTGCAGCTTGACTCACAAATTCCATTTTGTTCTCGCATCGGCTCGACTCACGATTCAGCTCCTATTCAGAAGTGGAAGACTACCCCGGGTAAGACTCCCGTGTCTCAGGCCTCATAGCTCGTGCACCGGGAGTCCAGAAGAGGGAAACCAGAAGAGATTCTTGAGGCATATTAACTATCGGCAATATCTAGGACTTCAGTCTTATGATAGCAGACTGAGACACTTCCATCCTCACTCACTCGAGGACAGGCGCACGGTTGCGGATATGGTTTTCCTTTATTCAATAATGAATAATAGCGTCGACAACCCATACCTCGTGGGAAACCTATCATTTTTCGTTCTACCTCGAGCCATTAGGGCTCCTCGAACATTCGAATTGCAACTCGCAAATACAAACTATGCTTATACAAATTCCCTTATTTATCGTCTTATGGCCTTATATAATACTAGGTTCCAACATATAGATATTAATTTATATAAAAAATCTGCTTTTATAATAGAATTATATAGAAGAATAGAAAATGAGCACAGAGTTTAATTTAATATTTATTTTTTTTACCTTATGTATGTATGTATTTATGTTCTGTATTATTTTTTAAGTACGTATTTTAATGATATATGTATTTGTGTATGTATGTTTATGTATGTATGTATAAAGACAAGCCATTTCCCTTCAATCCCTACTCCTCCCAATCCTCCACTTTTAGATAAAATTAATTAAAATTGTTAATCATTTATTGTAAAACGTTGACAACAAGTAAACGGCCTTATATTCATCGATACATCGATAAAGTTGTTTAAAGAAAAGCTGTATGTTTTCTTTAGAAATAAATAAATAAATAAATAAATATCGTCGATCTATATGTAAAACCTCGTAATCGCAAAAAAATGAATCACTATTTTTTATTGTTAGGTATTGGTGTAAAATCATGCTCCGGATCGTTCCGTTGGTGTCCCGAGGGCTCAATTTTCTTACTTTTCTTGTAATTTTAAGTGCAGTGGCGTCGTTTAGGTATGATTTGATGATTTTATTAGGTGATAACCCTCACTCAGTTTTCCTATTTACACAACAAGAAAAACATCTCGTGGACGAAGTTATTCACGTTTTTTCCATGCCCTGAAAAGTTAAATATTTGGCGTGTACGAGGTCCAAGATATAGAGCGACGATATCCTGAAATAAGATTGAATTAAGAATATTTATACAGGTTTGACTACTCACATCGTATCTAGATTCCAGCTGCTTGTGGGTCAAGATTACTCCGACGTCGAAGGTCAGCGTGGGATCAAATCTGGTAGCGTGTAAGAGCCACATTTCGAAGGCACCCATCTGAAATAAATTTGTCTCGCTTATTGCACAATGCACTGATTAATCGCATACTACGAAAACTTGCTCGTTTTCCGCAAAACGCAGTGACTTGTCAAAAATCGCATAATGTACAATAGTAAGCAAATTTACGCAAGCGTTCGTTGAACCAATTTTATACGCGCAAATCAGCTATGTCGTACGATCCAAACACGTGTCTATTGTTGCTAAATAGAATTTCTATAGCTGTCTTGAAATTGACGACATGTGCATTGTGCATAGGCTGTGGGTTCATAGTTTATTGTCCTCGAACATGAACCGAGTTAGACATCTTGGGGTGTCAACTACAACGGGCGAGCCCGTCACCACAGGACGTTTTAACGATTAGTCGTTCTATCGCCCTGCAGTGAACGCAGAAGACTTTGGACAGTACATTCTACTGTCCAGCTACGTCACAACCCGTGAGAGTCCAACGCCTTACCGCGAGTGAGCCAGGAATGAACCCGGCGGGCTCGAGATACTCGCGCCCTCACTTCCAATTGTGACCAGATTTCTCCGGTCTCTCGATTGGGTCCGAGTTCGAGGTCGCTTGCGCGGTCCTCTCCCTTACGAAGCGGTGAAACGGAGTGCACCGAATCTGTCGCGGACCAAGGCGTCCTTTGCCCGACTCTGAACCGGGATCGGATGGCCAATGGTCATTTCCAGAGCAGTCGCTGTAAGGTAGACAACTACCCCCGCTCTATAGGAAACAATACAGTTTCCAGACTCCCCCGATTGTTAGTCGGAGAGCACAATCGATTGGCTTGCGCCGCTCGGTGCGCAGACCGTCCAGGAGCGCCAGAGGATTGTTCCCAGGGGAGACTGGTTGACCCAGTGTCCTACCCAGGCTCGCACCCCATGCGGGGAGGCCATCGGATGGGTGTTGACCCGTGAGTGTGACCGACCCTGAAACAGAATGGGTCTACGTGGCCAACTCAGCAAGGGCCCATTAGCTCCCCGAGTTAGACAATGAGGACAGCGTAGAAACATTTTGGATTTAGCCAAAAAATGAGAGTAGTTGAATACTTCATATGTTGCAACTTGTACACGAGACAGCGAGACGAACGATACATATATACTCATGTGATGCTGGTTAGTCGCACGATGCACTCAATGTGTGAAAGCAATGACATAAGTAAAACTAGAGAAGCTTTGCAACGTTCCGCTTTAGGCCAATATAAATGTAGGGTGAAGAAATTGTAGTCGCGCTCGTTAGTTAATATAGAATGTCTATCGCTGTTTTGAAATTAACGACATGTATATGGGTTATGGTTTCATAGTACACTGTCCTCGAACATAGCCCGAGTTCGACAGTGAAGAGGAAGTGGGAACATTTCCGATTTTGCCGAAAAATGAGAGTAGTTGAATACTTCATATGTTGCAACTTGTACACGAGACCGCGAGACGAACGATACATATATACTCATGTGATGCTGGTTAGTCGCACGATGCACTCAATGTGTGAAAGCAATGACATAAGTAAAACTAGAGAAGCTTTGCAACGTTCCGCTTTAGGCCAATATAAATGTAGGGTGAAGAAATTGTAGTCGCGCTCGTTAGTTAATATAGAATGTCTATCGCTGTTTTGAAATTAACGACATGTATATGGGTTATGGTTTCATAGTACACTGTCCTCGAACATAGCCCGAGTTCGACAGTGAAGAGGAAGTGGGAACATTTCCGATTTTGCCGAAAAATGAGAGTAGTTGAATACTTCATATGTTGCAACTTGTACACGAGACCGCGAGACGAACGATACATATATACTCATGTGATGCTGGTTAGTCGCACGATGCACTCAATGTGTGAAAGCAATGACATAAGTAAAACTAGAGAAGCTTTGCAACGTTCCGCTTTAGGCCAATATAAATGTAGGGTGAAGAAATTGTAGTCGCGCTCGTTAGTTAATATAGAATGTCTATCGCTGTTTTGAAATTAACGACATGTATATGGGTTATGGTTTCATAGTACACTGTCCTCGAACATAGCCCGAGTTCGACAGTGAAGAGGAAGTGGGAACATTTCCGATTTTGCCGAAAAATGAGAGTAGTTGAATACTTCATATGTTGCAACTTGTACACGAGACCGCGAGACGAACGATACATATATACTCATGTGATGCTGGTTAGTCGCACGATGCACTCAATGTGTGAAAGCAATGACATAAGTAAAACTAGAGAAGCTTTGCAACGTTCCGCTTTAGGCCAATATAAATGTAGGGTGAAGAAATTGTAGTCGCGCTCGTTAGTTAATATAGAATGTCTATCGCTGTTTTGAAATTAACGACATGTATATGGGTTATGGTTTCATAGTACACTGTCCTCGAACATAGCCCGAGTTCGACAGTGAAGAGGAAGTGGGAACATTTCCGATTTTGCCGAAAAATGAGAGTAGTTAAATACTTCATATGTTGTTTTTGGATACGAAAAGCTGAGATAGACAATGACGAACGATATACAGTAAAACCCGCTTATATCGAAACTTAGGAGTCGGAGTAAAAATTATATATACGCGGGAATTTGTTATAGGCTTGACTAACATCTATTTTTACTTGTAACTTATAACCTAACATCTATTTTTACTTGTAACTTATAACCTAACATCTATTTTTACTTGTAACTTATAACCTAACATCTATTTTTACTTGTAAAAGCCCGAAAATGAGTAAAAATCAAAGATCTTGGAAATAAATGTTTTTACACTACTTGCCTCACAGTCTCTCAACAGAGGACACTAATATTACAGTTAAAATGCGTTTTCAATAATTAATATGGTCAAATACAAACATATTTTCAGATATATTTCTTGTTTACGACATATTCAGGATGCTGGACAAAGTAGAGGATCTGACCATTTCTGCAGCTTCCCAACACCTTAAGCAATTAACCCTTGATGACTTTTTCAATACTTGATGAGTACATTACTCAATTTCTGTCGTGTCCAAGTGAATTGTACTGTAATTTTCTATTAATGATATATTAAGGCCTATTTTTTTTACTTGAACGTTTAATAAAACCATTTTTTCATTTATAAATGTGAAATTTCCTGTAATCATTGTCTTTTTCCTTATTTTATCCAACACATTTCAAAATATTCTGAATGTTGTCGTATTTTTCCAAGATCTTTGATATATCTGGATAAAATTTGGACCGCGGGACCGAAAATTTGGTTCCAAATAAGCGGGAATTCGATATAAGCGGGTTCGATATATGCGGAAAAATTAATACTATCAGCATAGGAAAATTCAATGAACCGCATTTTTTTCGATATAAGCGGGAATTCGTTATATGCAAGCTTTGATATATATGATGCTGGATAGACGCACAATGCACATGGTCTGTGAAAGCAACGACATGCAAACCTAATAGACCAGCTATGCAACGCAACGCTTTAAGCCAATATAAAATGTAGGGGGAAGAAATTGTAGTCGCGCTCGCTAGTTGCTACTGAAAGCGGAAATAGATGGGCCCATCCGATGCGTAGACAGCAGATACGTTAGAACTGGCTGAAGACGCGCAAGTGTTGGATAAAAATAAAGGACGTACCTTGAGGAGAATGACCTGATCCTCCTTACTGAGATCTTCGAAGCCGGGCACCCGCTTGGCGAACTCGACGACTCTCGGCACGCAGGGCGTGAGCCGCGACGCGAGGTGCCGCCACAGGCAGACGCGCTGCCGGTCGGCCGCGTCGCCGCCGGCCGCGCCGGTAGACGGGGCGTCCCGACGTCGGCGTCCCGACGTCGCCGCCCGCGGCGACGACGGCGGCGCGACGAGGCGGCGGTCGAGGCCGCGCGTCCGCTTATCGCCAAACGCGCCGCGTCCGACGCCGCCGCCGACGCTCCAGATGGCAGCCGCCAGCGACGAGCGCGCGCTCCCGGCCGACGACGTCGCGCTAGCGCCGTTCTCATGGACTCCGTGCTCCCGCAAACGTTTCGGCACCCTTTCATTCCTAACGGCTGAACGAGCTTGACGCTTATTAGCCATTATACAACACTAATTAACGACAGGTGTTACGGCGAAACAACAAAGTCCTCGAACGTCAGGAACTCTAGTAACTGCTTAGCAGATGTCCGTTGTACTGCAGCAATCACCTAACAATGAACGATCAGTCGTCCAACAATCGATTATAAGCGATATTTCTACATTTCGTCATCACAGTCAATGTATGTCATCATGGCATTTAATTGTTTATATATATTTTTTCTAACAATGACTCACGATGTTTTACATGTCTTGAAAAATTCGAATGCATTTTCAAACATTTTCATTATGTTGTCATATGCAGGTAAAGGTATAAATCCAATGCTTTATTAATTCTTAACTCACGAGTGCTTTGACATAGAAGGAAGTTTTTTATAACACTGGATCGCAACAAGTCTATCAAATGTCTGCCGCACCTGCACACTTTTTACGCCTTTTTACATTTTAAACCAAATTTTTCCATCGGTTTAGACGTATATGCCTCCAGCTTCATGGTGCTCGATTAGAAGTACCAGGAAAGGAAAATGTTGCCTCCTTTGGTATAACAGGTGCCTCCTTTGGTCCAAATAGGGTATAACAGGCTCAAACTTGTAATAGCTAGCAGTAGAGTAAGTACGTATGTAATAATCTAGGAATTTATCTAGGAATTGAAATCGATCCTTATCTCCGATGGAATGTACATATCAATAGTATTTCAGGGAGGATTAGAAAATTTATTTATTTATTCAGAAATCTCAGAAGTGTGCTAGATGTGAAAACCCTGCGATCAGTATATTTTGCATTGGCTCAGTCGCTATGTCCTACGGACAGATTGGCTGGGGTGGTGCGGCCGGGATGCACCTGGACCCGTTAATTAAGGCCCAAAAGGCGATAGTTCGCGTCATTAATAGGAAGCATTATTTATATCCGTCCGATGAGCTTTTTAGGGCATTCGACGTCTTGGATGTGAGACAGTTATACGTGAGAAATATTGTTATGCATTTCCATAGCTGCACTGATCGTCATTCTTCGCTAAACCACTCATATGACACCCGAAATAAAAATAGACAATCCCACCAGCGAGTGAATACGAGATTTGCACAGAGGCATTACGCGTTTCTGGCACCGCGTCTTTATAATTCCTTCTGCTCCTCCTTGGGGAAGGCAGAGTTCAATTAGTAAATTGACTCTGAAGAAATATATTTTCAAGTGGCTCATGACGAAAGGTAGAAGCCAGTGCGAAGAAATGGTGACTCACATCCTGACCTAGGCCGTATTTGACACATCTATTTATTTATCTATTTACCTTTTTGGGCTTTTATTGGTGGGTCTAGGTGCAGTATGGCCGCGCCGCCTTAGTTCGATATTGCCATGTATCATCAGTGACTGTACCAAGGCATAGTGTATGGATCTCATAGTTTTCATATCTGAAACATTTCTGATACTCCTGAGGATATATATTGGTTTACGGACCTTTTCGGCGACCTTTTCGATATGTATTTGCCACCGGAGATGTTTATCGGCGTGAACACCTAGGTACTTTACAAAATGCACACGTTCAATTTGTGCACAGTTACAATCAAGACTGTCGCTTTCGTGTAGGACTAGGTTATAATTTTTGTGGAGGTTGCTAACGAGCATCTATGCTGAAGGCTACAAGCTTAGTTTTATCCACGTTTCGGCGTTGACAGATTGTGGTCAGGCCAGCCCTTGGCACTTTTCATCGCGGCAGCTGCCTTGTTGTATGCACTTTCCCAACTATTCGATTCGAGTGGGAGGGCAGTATCGTCGGCGTGGGATAGTATATCTGCGTCAGCGTCCATTTCACAGAGCCCATTTGTGTAGAGTGAGAGTGGTGTCGGTCCAGGAGGGCTTCCTTGTGGGACCCCATGATTATTGTGGAGACTATTACTGGGTGAATCGCCTGCCTGGGTACGCTGTTTTCGGGATCCAATACAGCTGCGAAACCAGTTTAGTTCGATACCTGTAATACCATATTTCCCAAGTTTCATTAGGAGCATTTCATGGGATACTGTGTCGGGGGCTTGCGCGGGGTCGGGAAGTACAGTAATACACTTTTTGTTGGCGTCTACATACCTAGTGATATGCTCTGACATTTTTAGTACTGCATCTTGTTTTCCCATTTTTGGATCTGAAGCCGTATTGGTTTTCGGATGACATGTGATTGGTTTCTAGATGATTACAGAGTTGTGTAATTACTATTTTTTCCAAAATTTTTGCTAGAGCATCGGGTACTGGTATCGGTCGATAATTTGAGGGATCAAACTTCGGTCCATATCTGTCACCTGATACTTGATAAGAAATATGTTTTCAGTTGATTATGTTTAAAAAAAAAATGATAATATTATATTAATTAATTAAATTCACAAGTATATGTGCACAGTAAGAAACCTTTTTAGGCTACTTAATTTATTGGTCAATTTAGTTATATATTAGTCTATATATTTATTTATTTTACTTATCTATAAACTTAAATATTTTCTTTTTCTTTATTTAATATTAGTTCTTTATTTATATACACATTTATATATTTATAATAACCTTAAAATTTATAAGAATGAATGAGCAATCGGAATGAATGAGAAAAAAAAAAAAAAAAAGAAAGAAAGTGAAGTCACTATGATTAAAGTGAAGTCTTAAATACTATCACCCCAGAACAGATATACAATCTAGTGGGGGGATAAAATCCACACAAATGCAATCTTATCTGCTTCGCAAAAATGAATTGTATTGTTTTGGATAATTTTATAAAATAAAAAAAAAAATAAAAATAAAATACTGTTATATCAAATAAATACCGACAAATGTTCAATTAACTCAAGTTATGGCTGAATCGTCATACATTTATTTTGTCGCCTTTAAATAGACCTCATTTGATGCGACATCTTACGCTAATGAATAATCAGTCTTCGAAAAACTTCCTATATACATTTTATGATACGTTTTATAGCTTCAATGGACTCGAACCGACCTTAAAGAAATACTAATTTAAGTTTGGGAAAGCGGAAAAATTCGCATATTCCTTTTCAATAATTAATTGGTCTGAAGTCCATTTTGTGTTCTAAATATTCCACTTTGCGAAACAGCTCAACATATTGTTTTTCCAGGGAATTAATTCTAGCTACAATACATGAGCTAATTATCAACTCTAATAATAAAAAACCACCAGTCATTGAGTTACCATAGTGAGTATATTTCAGTGGTTTCTATATGATCCAATTGTTACTTTCTAAGACTCGGCTTGAGAAGACGTTTTTGTTTTGCACGAGGGTTGCAAAATTAAATTGGCGTGTATACGTAAATTGTATTGTCCGCTTTATACAATTCTATGCGTTTTTTAAATGACCGATTTGGATTTTTCACATGCATACGGATAAAAATGTGTGATCCGAGCTTTAATAGTGTCATACATGATCAATATTATTATTATACTCTTAAATTATCTCCACGGAGATTTTTTTAAATATAATCTTTTAATATCATCTGCTACGCTATAAAACTGTAAAGATTCTCGACAACAAGTATTTAAAAGAGTATCCTGTTCCTAGAGTATAAACTGTGGAGCAGATTGTGTAGTCATTAATCCTCATTATTCAACCCTCCGAGTTTTAAGTACGAAAAGCATACTTGACAGATTACTTTGTATTTATTTATTTTGTAGATAAATGACCTGTAAATAAGACGGCAAGCACTTAAAGTGTCTATGATTGAGGATAAAAGTGATGCAAAAAGATTAATATGTGTCATCTCTTTTATAATTTCCACAAGTGCGGGTCCGATGGATTCCAAATGTCGCGCTGAGTCGTGGAAGCGTAATAGAGGTGCCCTCGCATACAGCACTGTTGGCACTCCCGACTACATCGCTCGAGAAGTATTCCTCCAGACGGGCTACGGACCTCACAGGCCGATTGGTGGAGCCTCGGGGCTATCATGGAAATGAGGAATTTATGCTTTTATCTTGCTTTAGAGCGGTTTATGATAATGTTGATGAGATTATTTGCTCTTAGTTAAAGAACTAAGTGGAATTAGGACATGTAGATTTAGGGGATTTACCTCACTTATATTATAAGGGCACTTGTCCATCCATCCAATTGGGAGTAATATTTAAATTCTGTTTTTCACTTACGAAGCTATATCTAACTGTTTTCCTATTAAATCAACATAAAGTTTGGTAAAAGCAATAGAAAAAAACACATAATAAATATTTTTCTCTTCCGCAGCTGTAAATGTTTGCCTATTATATAAATAAAGATTTTGTTTTTTTTTATTCTTAGAAAGCGTTCGAGGCTCGCGACACACTGGTTGAAAATCGCTAGTCGTAATATAATATTAAATAATAATAATTATATTAATACTCGTAATCTCATATATAAAAAGAGAAGTTCCGATTCACTCATTCATTCATTCACTCATTCATTCACTGACTGACTCATCAACGCCCAGCCCTAACCCTTAGACCTAGGAAGCTGAAATTTTTAACATAGGTTCCTTTTAGGACGCAAACGCTCACTAAGGGCGGATTTTTCGAAATTCAACCCCTAAAGGGGTGAAAAGGGGTTTCACAGTTTGTATGAAAAACCTATATAGATGTACTTTTTAATTCGATACTTTGAAAGACTACTCTAATAAACAAATAAGGAAATAGGTGTTTCATGTTTTTTCAAACTTCTACCCTTAAAGGGGAAAAACGGGGGTTTAAAATTTGTATGGACAAACGATTTTAGATGGACTTTTTATTTCGAAAGTTTGTAAGATTACTCTAATAAATAAATAGGGAAACACGTGTTTCATATTTTTTCAAAATTCAACCCCTAAAGGGGTGAAAAGGGGTTTCGAAATGTTTATAGAGAGACGATATAGATGTACTTTTTAATTCGAAACTTTGTAAGATTACTCTAATAAACAAATAAGAAAACAGGTGTTTCATGTTTTTTCAAAATTCAACCCCTAAAGGGGTGAAACGGGGTTTCAAAATTTGTATGAATGAACAATATTAGATGTGCTTTTTATTTCGAAACTTTGTAAGATTACTCTAATAAATAAATAAGGTAACACGTGTATCATATTTTTTCAAAATTCAACCCCTAAAGGGGTGAAGAGGGGTTCCAAAGTTTATATGGAAAATCGATATAGATGTACTTTTTAATTCGAAACTTTTTCAGATTACTCTTATGAACAAATAATCAAATAGGCGTTTTATGGTTTTTCAAAATTCCGCCCCTAAAGGGGTAATACGGGGGTTTAAAGTTTGTATGGATAAACGATTTTAGATGGACTTTTTATTTCGAAAGTTTGTAAGATTACTCTAATAAATAAACAAGGAAACACGTGTTTCATATTTTTTGAAAATTCAACCCCTAAAGGGGTGAAAAAGGGTTTCCATTTTTTTATGAAGAAACGATATAGATGTACTTTTTAATTCGAAAGTTTGTAAGATTACTCTAATAAGCAAATAAGAAAACAGGTGTTTCATGTTTTTTCAAAATTCGACCCCTAAAGGGGTGAAAAGGGGTTCCAAAGTTTGAATGGAAAATCGATATAGATGTACTTTTTAATTCGAAACTTTTTAAGATTACTCTTAAAAACAAATAATCAAATAGGTGTTTTATGGTTTTTCAAAATTCCGCCCCTAAATGGGTAATACGGGGGTTTAAAGTTTGTATGGATAAACGATTTTAGATGGACTTTTTATTTCTAAAGTTTGTAAGATTACTCTAATAAATAAATAAGGAAACACGTGTTTCATAATTTTTGAAAATTCAACCCCTAAAGGGGTGAAAAAGGGTTTCCATTTTTATGAAGAAACGATATAGATGTACTTTTTAATTCGAAACTTTGTAAGATTACTCTAATAAACAAATAAGAAAACAGGTGTTTCATGTTTTTTCAAAATCCAACCCCTAAAGGGGTGAAACGGGGTTTCAAAATTTGTATGAATGAACAATATTAGATGTGCTTTTTATTTCGAAACTTTGTAAGATTACTCTAATAAATAAATAAGGAAACACATGTATTATATTTTTTTGTAATTCAACCCCTAAAGTGGTGAAAAGGGGTTCCAAAGTTTGTATCGAAAATCGATATAGATGTACTTTTTAATTCGAAACGTTTTAAGATTACTCTTATAAACAAATAATCAAATAGGTGTTTTATGGTTTTTCAAAATTCCGACCCTAAAGGGGTAATACGGGGGTTTAAAGTTTGTATAGATAAACTATTTTAGATGGACTTTTTATTTCGAAAGTTTGTAAGATTACTCTAATAAATAAATAAGGAAACAAGTGTTTCATATTTTTTTTAAATTCAAGCCCTAAAGGGGTGAAAAAGGGTTTCGATTTTTTTTATGAAGAAACGATGTAGATGTACTTTTTAATTCGAAACTTTGTAAGATTACTCTAATAAATAAATAAGAAAATAGGTGTTTCACGTTTTTTCAAAATTTAACCCCTAAAGGGGTGAAACGGGGTTTCAAAATTTGTATGAATGAACAATATTAGATGTGCTTTTTATTTCGAAACTTTGTAAAATTACTCTAATAAATAAATAAGGAAACACGTGTATCATATTTTTTCAAAATTCAGCCCCTAAAGGGATGAAAAGGGGTTTCGATTTTTTTATGGAGAAACGATATAGATGTACTTTTTAATTCGAAACTTTGTAAGATTACTCTAATAAACAAATAAGACAATAGTTGTTTCATGTTTTTTCAAAGTTCAACCCCTAAGGGGGTGAAACGGGGTTTCAAAATTTGTATGAATGAACAATATTAGACGTGCTTTTAATTTCGAATGTAGGAGGAGGAATGTGCTGTAGGAGTACTCTAATAAAAAAAAACCAAAATGCGATTTTCGTGGGTTTTTCCTAAATTCAACCCCTAAAGGGGTGGAAAGGGGTTATAAAATTAATATGAAGAAACGTTATTGATGGTCTTTTTAATTCGAAACTTTGTTAGGTTACTCTATTAAACAAATAAGAAAATAAGTGTTTAATTTTTTTTTTATTCTACCCCTAAAGGGGTGAAACAGGGTTCCACACTTTGTAGGAATAAACAACATTAGATGTGCTTTTTATTTCGAAAATTCGAAGGATTACTCTAATAAAAAAGTAAGTAAATACGTCTTTCGTGGTTTTTCAAAATTCAACCCCTAAACGGGTGAAAAGGGGTTATACAATTTGTATGGAGAAACGATACAGATAGACTTTTTAAATCAAAACTTTGTAATATTACTCTCATAATCAAATAAACAAATGGGTCTTTCATGGTTTTTCAAAATTTCGCACTTAGAGGGGTAAAACGGGGTTTTAAAGTTTGTATGGATAAACGATTTTAGATGGACTTTTTATTTCGAAACTTTGTAAGGTCACTCTAATAAATAAATAAGGAAACACGTGTTTCATATTTTTTCAAAATTCCACAACTAAAGGGGTGAAAGGGGTTTCAAAATTTGTATGGAAAACGATATAGATATACTTTTTAATTCGAAACTTTGTAAGATTACTCGAATAAACAAATAAGCAAATATGTCTTTTGTGTTTTTTCAAAATTCAACCCCTAAAGGGGTGAAACGGGGTTTCAAAATTTGTATGAAAAAACGATATTAGATGAACTTTGTAGGATTACTTTAAAAACCATCTAAGCAAATATGTGTTTCGTATTTTTTTGAAATTTCACCCCTAATGGCGTAAAAAGGGGTGTTTAAGTTTGTATGGAGAAACGATATTAGATGGACTTTTTATTTTGAAACTTTGTAGGATAACTATTATAAACAAATAATTAAATACGTCTTTCGCGTTTTTTCACAATTCATCCCCTAAAGGCGTGAAAAGGGGTTTAAAATTTGTATGGAGAAACGATATTAGATGGAAATTGTATACTCTAATAAACATTTAGGCAAATACGTATTTAGTATTTTTTTAATTCAACCCCTAATGTGGTGAAAAGGGGTTTAAATGATAATAAACAAATAAGCAAATGCATGTTTCATATTTTTTTTAAATCTACCACTTAGGGGGTGAGAAGAGGTAAATAACCCTAAAAATCAAAAAAGAAGTCGCGCGCGACGGTTCCCGGACGTGAGAAGGCGCTAGAACCTCATTATAAATTCATCATTTGTCTCGATAACATGCGTAGCGCAAGCACCGCGATCGTCACATCTTCACGCCTTAATTACTTAGTTGATCATCATGAAGTACATATTGACAGGAGTACCTACAGAGAAGGACGTTAGATACCTTTATATATTACACGCAAAAACTTACCACTTGACTGGGAAAAAGGGATCTATCTTAACCCAAATTTAACGCGTGCGAAGCCGCGGGCAACAGCTAGTCTTATATATAAAGAGAGAAGTTCCGATTCATTCATTGACTGACTCATCAACGCCCAGCCCAAACTCTTAGACCTAGAAAGCTGAAATTTTTAACATACGTGCCTTTTAGGACGCAAACGCTCACTAAGGGCGGATTTTTCGAAATTCAACCCCTAAAGGGGTGAAAAGGGGTTTCACAGTTTGTATGGAAAACCTATGTTGATGTACTTTTTAATTCGAAACTTTGAAAGATTACTCTAATAAACAAATAAGGAAATAGGTGTTTCATGTTTTTTCAAATTTCTACCCTTAAAGGGGAAAAACGGGGGTTTAAAATTTGTATGGACAAACGATTTTAGATGGACTTTTTATTTCGAAAGTTTGTAAGATTACTCCAATAAATAAATAAGGAAACACGTGTTTCATATTTTTTCAAAATTCAACCCCTAGAGGGGTGAAAAGGGGTTTTGAAATTTTTATAGAGATACGATATAGATGTACTTTTTAATTCGAAACTTTGTAAGATTACTCTAATAAACAAATAAGAAAACAGGTGTTTCATGTTTTTTCAAAATTCAACCCCTAAAGGGGTGAAACGGGGTTTCTAAATTTGTATGAATGAACAATATTAGATGTGCTTTTTATTTCGAAACTTTGTAAGATTACTCTAATAAATAAATAAGGAAACACGTGTATCATATTTTTTTAAAATTCAACCCCTAAAGGGGTGAAAAGGGGTTCCAAAATTTGTATAGAAAATCGATATAGATGTACTTTTTAATTCGAAACTTTTTAAGATTACTCTTATAAACAAATAATCAAATAGGTGTTTTATGGTTTTTCAAAATTCCGCCCCTAAAGGGGTAATACGGGGGTTTAAAGTTTGTATAGATAAACTATTTTAGATGGACTTTTTATTTCGAAAGTTTGTAAGATTACTCTAATAAATAAATAAGCAAACAAGTGTTTCATATTTTTTTTAAATTCAGCCCCTAAAGGGGTGAAAAGGGTTTCGATTTTTTTTATGACGAAACGATGTAGATGTACTTTTTAATTCGAAACTTTGTAAGATTACTCTAATAAACAAATAAGAAAACAGGTGTTTCATGTTTTTCAAAATTCAACCCCTAAAGGGGTGAAAAAGCGTTTCGATTTTTTTTATGAAGAAACGATGTAGATGTACTTTTTAATTCGAAACTTTGTAGGATTACTCTAATAAACAAATAAGAAAACAGGTGTTTCATGTTTTTCAAAATTCAACCCCTAAAGGGGTGAAACGGGGTTTCAAAATTTGTATGAATGAACAATATTAGATGTGCTTTTTATTTCGAAACTTTTATTTTAAACTCTAATAAATAAATAAGGAAACACGTGTATCATATTTTTTCAAAATTCAACCCCTAAAGGGGTGAAAAGGGTTTCGATTTTTTTATGGAGAAACGATATAGATGTACTTTTTATTTCGAAAGTTTGCAAGGTCACTCTAATAAATAAATAAGGAAACACGTGTTTCATATTTTTTCAAAATTCCACAACTAAAGGGGTGAAAAGGGGTTTCGACATTTGTATGGAAAACGATATAGATATACTTTTTAATTCGAAATTTTGTAAGATTACTCGAATAAATAAATAAGCAAATATGTCTTTTGGCTTCTTTCAAATTCAACCCCTAAAGGGGTGAAACGGGGTTTAAAACCAAACGGGGATTACTTTAAAAACCATCTAAGCAAATATGTGTTTCGTATTTTTTTGAAATTTCACCCCTAAAGGCGTAAAAAGGGGTGTTTAAGTTTGTATGGAGAAACGATATTAGATGGACTTTTTATTTTGAAACTTTGTAGGATAACTCTAATAAACAAATAATGAATTAAATACGTCCTTCACGTTTTTTCACAATTCAACCCCTAAAGGCGTGAAAAGGGGTTTAAAATTTGTATGGAGAAACGATATTAGATGGAAATTGTATACTCTAATAAACATTTAGGCAAATACGTATTTAGTATTTTTTTTATTCAACCCCTAATGTGGCGAAAAGGGGTTTAAATGATAATAAACAAATAAGCAAATGCATGTTTCATATTTTTTTTAAATCTACCACTTAGGGGGTGAGAAGAGGTAAATAACCCTAAAAATCAAAAAAGAAGTCGCGCGCGACGGTTCCCGGACGTGAGAAGGCGCTAGAACCTCATTATAAATTCATCATTTGTCTCGATAACATGCGTAGCGCAAGCACCGCGATCGTCACATCTTCACGCCTTAATTACTTAGTTGATCATCATGAAGTACATATTGACAGGAGTACCTACAGAGAAGGACGTTAGATACCTTTATATATTACACGCAAAAACTTACCACTTGACTGGGAAAAAGGGATCTATCTTAACCCAAATTTAACGCGTGCGAAGCCGCGGGCAACAGCTAGTCTTATATATAAAGAGAGAAGTTCCGATTCATTCATTGACTGACTCATCAACGCCCAGCCCAAACTCTTAGACCTAGAAAGCTGAAATTTTTAACATACGTGCCTTTTAGGACGCAAACGCTCACTAAGGGCGGATTTTTCGAAATTCAACCCCTAAAGGGGTGAAAAGGGGTTTCACAGTTTGTATGGAAAACCTATGTTGATGTACTTTTTAATTCGAAACTTTGAAAGATTACTCTAATAAACAAATAAGGAAATAGGTGTTTCATGTTTTTTCAAATTTCTACCCTTAAAGGGGAAAAACGGGGGTTTAAAATTTGTATGGACAAACGATTTTAGATGGACTTTTTATTTCGAAAGTTTGTAAGATTACTCCAATAAATAAATAAGGAAACACGTGTTTCATATTTTTTCAAAATTCAACCCCTAGAGGGGTGAAAAGGGGTTTTGAAATTTTTATAGAGATACGATATAGATGTACTTTTTAATTCGAAACTTTGTAAGATTACTCTAATAAACAAATAAGAAAACAGGTGTTTCATGTTTTTTCAAAATTCAACCCCTAAAGGGGTGAAACGGGGTTTCTAAATTTGTATGAATGAACAATATTAGATGTGCTTTTTATTTCGAAACTTTGTAAGATTACTCTAATAAATAAATAAGGAAACACGTGTATCATATTTTTTTAAAATTCAACCCCTAAAGGGGTGAAAAGGGGTTCCAAAATTTGTATAGAAAATCGATATAGATGTACTTTTTAATTCGAAACTTTTTAAGATTACTCTTATAAACAAATAATCAAATAGGTGTTTTATGGTTTTTCAAAATTCCGCCCCTAAAGGGGTAATACGGGGGTTTAAAGTTTGTATAGATAAACTATTTTAGATGGACTTTTTATTTCGAAAGTTTGTAAGATTACTCTAATAAATAAATAAGCAAACAAGTGTTTCATATTTTTTTTAAATTCAGCCCCTAAAGGGGTGAAAAGGGTTTCGATTTTTTTTATGACGAAACGATGTAGATGTACTTTTTAATTCGAAACTTTGTAAGATTACTCTAATAAACAAATAAGAAAACAGGTGTTTCATGTTTTTCAAAATTCAACCCCTAAAGGGGTGAAAAAGCGTTTCGATTTTTTTTATGAAGAAACGATGTAGATGTACTTTTTAATTCGAAACTTTGTAGGATTACTCTAATAAACAAATAAGAAAACAGGTGTTTCATGTTTTTCAAAATTCAACCCCTAAAGGGGTGAAACGGGGTTTCAAAATTTGTATGAATGAACAATATTAGATGTGCTTTTTATTTCGAAACTTTTATTTTAAACTCTAATAAATAAATAAGGAAACACGTGTATCATATTTTTTCAAAATTCAACCCCTAAAGGGGTGAAAAGGGTTTCGATTTTTTTATGGAGAAACGATATAGATGTACTTTTTATTTCGAAAGTTTGCAAGGTCACTCTAATAAATAAATAAGGAAACACGTGTTTCATATTTTTTCAAAATTCCACAACTAAAGGGGTGAAAAGGGGTTTCGACATTTGTATGGAAAACGATATAGATATACTTTTTAATTCGAAATTTTGTAAGATTACTCGAATAAATAAATAAGCAAATATGTCTTTTGGCTTCTTTCAAATTCAACCCCTAAAGGGGTGAAACGGGGTTTAAAACCAAACGGGGATTACTTTAAAAACCATCTAAGCAAATATGTGTTTCGTATTTTTTTGAAATTTCACCCCTAAAGGCGTAAAAAGGGGTGTTTAAGTTTGTATGGAGAAACGATATTAGATGGACTTTTTATTTTGAAACTTTGTAGGATAACTCTAATAAACAAATAATGAATTAAATACGTCCTTCACGTTTTTTCACAATTCAACCCCTAAAGGCGTGAAAAGGGGTTTAAAATTTGTATGGAGAAACGATATTAGATGGAAATTGTATACTCTAATAAACATTTAGGCAAATACGTATTTAGTATTTTTTTTATTCAACCCCTAATGTGGCGAAAAGGGGTTTAAATGATAATAAACAAATAAGCAAATGCATGTTTCATATTTTTCTAAAATCTACCACTTAGGGGGTGAGAAGGGGTAAATAACCCTAAAAATCAAAATAGAAGTCGCGCGCGACAGTTCCCGGACGTAAGAAGGCGCTAGAACCTCATTATAAATTCATCATTTGTCTCGATAACATGTGTAGCGCAAGCACCGCGATTGTCACATCTTCACGCCTTAATTACTTAGTTGATCATCATGAAGTACATATTGACAGGAGTACCTACAGAGAAGGACGTTAGATACCTTTATATATTATACGCAAAAACTTACCACTTGACTGGGAAAAAGGGATCTATCTTAACCCAAATTTAACGCGTGCGAAGCCGCGGGCAACAGCTAGTATAATATAATATTTAAAACGACTTGGTCATACCTCAGATTCATAATGACTTTCATTGCGGAGGGTCCCGCTATTAGGGGTCCCGCTATTAGAGGAGCAGAAACAATAGCGGAGGGTCCCGCTATTGTTTCTGCTCCTAGATTGTCACGATTAATAATTGCGGTATATAGTAAATCCTTCATCACTGAATGACTACACTGAGAACTGTAGAATATCCAAGAAGAATTGATAGTCTGACATGAAATTGTAACCTTCAATTATTCAAGGAATTGATTGATAATATGGGCACATATAATGCTGATATGGCGTATATATTTTGTTTGGGTCTTTTGTCCATTTAGGATTTTGCGACTAGTCTCCCAGGTGAGCTGGTTGTCATTAAATGGTGACCAATAGAGACATAATAAAATGGTAAGCCATAAAGACCCTAAAATTGCGACTAAGTACAGGTAGCAATTTGATCGACTATCCCTCAATTTAATTATCACATGATTATCATTTTTTCGAACATTTCCATTACTATTCATTAGTTATGAGATGCTGATTGGCTACCCACCGTTTTTTTCGAAATCTCCGCAAGAAACCCACCGAAAAGTTATGTCGTGAGGCGATTCCCTTTTTTCCATCAGAAGTACTTACCAGCAGGAAGGCACGTGACACGATTTTGAGATACTGCTCCGAGCCTGAACGCAGGTATGTGCGACAAAACTTTCCAGTTTTTACGTATCCCAATAATATGCCCAACATTTTTTAGTGGTGTAAACTTTATCGCGATATGGTTTATTTTTTTGTGGCAATTGCTCAATCAATGGCCGGACTGTACCAAGTATGCAGAATGGAAAGAAATGTAGGATAAACCACCCTAAATTTAGGCACAAAAAATAGACCAGGTCATAGTATGTTCGCGTGCACTGTGTATCTGCTTCACCTAGCGTCTAAATCGTTCACTGCGGAGCGCTGCTGATGACCGTATAAAAGTCATAAAGATTGGGTCACAAGACAGTGTTTTATTTTGTGTCGTATAATCAAAATAAAAAGGAAGATTTACATATTTAAAATGTTATATGAATGAAAGTCTAAAGATTCATTTAAATCGAGTTTTATTTAGTAATCTTATATCTATAAAAACAAACCGAAATGGCTTTATACGATTTTTAAAATAACATATGCATGTGTCAATTTAGAAGTCAATAAGTTGATGAATCCTCTAAAGTGGTTGAAAATCAGGGATTTTCAGAACATTTACCTAAAAAAATAAAATCAGAAATAAATAGAAATCATGATTTTGTGCTAGATTATATTAAAAAACCAGTAGGTACACTATGAAATGTTTTCAATTCTATTAAAACATTCTTCGACTTATTGGCTTTGAGATTACCACATTGAATGCCAGCTACGCAATAACGCGTAGTTGGCAGACAGTTTGGGGGCCGACTACGTAATATTGCACAGGACTTCCGTTTAAACTTAAAGAAAGTTTTTCATCTAGAATGACATATGGTTGACACCTCGGCATTCAATGGGTTAAATCAATTACGTTTGGCGACAAATATCTTAAATATGGGAGAGTATAACACCTACAAAAACTGATTTGACACGTAATTCACATTGCATTTAGGAGTATAACAAAATGATACATTCATCAGTATTTACTTTAGACATATATTTACCTATCTGTAATATTTCTATAATTGTGATCGTACGAAGTGATGTTTTTCGGGTTTACGCGTCGCTGACCCCTACAACTACTTGGTACTTTCTTTGTATTTTAATCTGTCCATTTAGTTGTGTTTTTAAAAAAAAAAATATATTTCGGTGATGCACGTAGATAATAGAGAGAATTTTGCTCTTTTTATGTGTCTTTTAATTCTGTTCTTCGGACGTGAAAATAAGTAAAAAGAAAACCAACATGTACTGAGAGTTTATTCTTTTCCCTGAAATGTACGAAGTATAAATGTTTATGAATTATAAACTATATTTGAGAGGTAAAAATACATCAGACAAAGGTGAAAATAAAAATATTTTAACAAATGTTGACGAGGTATGACCTGTCGACTTGAAAAGATTTGTTTCATTAAAAAGCTTTGAAGATATGATAATGCTAATGATTGTATAAATTCTCCGTATATAAAAACTGTAAAGTTTATTCGCTAGTTAAGTTTAAAAATAATTAATAAAATTGTTATATAACAATTATAATAGATTTTTCTAAGAATAACGTCCGTTGATTTCCAATTACATATATTCAGTCTAAATCACATTCAAAGAAGTTTAAAAGCATCAGCAAGAGAAGTAATTATGTTTTTAAAGGTGGGGTACAATAGCTCTATCAAGATAATTATCCTACTCAGAACAACTATGAACTATGCTAGAATTCAATTTAAAATTAACGATTGCTGCACTGTGCACTTGAATTATTTTTCTCATGATTATTCAAGCAAAATCAGCTCAAGCGAGTGCCACATTATCTAAACCCTTTAATGGATTTTTATAAACACCGATAAGTGAACCAAATAAATCTACAGGCGAGCAATTTTTTTACATTGATTGATTTCAGCGGTGGTTTAAGACACCGCTGAAAATATACGATACGATCGTATACATATTATCTGTATGGCTGAAACTGAGAAATTTTGGTTTAACCATAATTTTACAATGAATAAAATAGCTTGCGTTTGAAATGATAAATATAAACGTTCATAAAAATATGTTATGAAATAAAAAACTGATTTACTTTACACACTAAAGAGAAATCTTCTCCTGTTAATTGACGCTAATTATAAGAGTAGGATGTTCTGTTCTAAAACTCCTTTAATCATTTTTCAAAATGTTTCCTGGCTACTCTGTCTAATATGTTTTATACGCAACTCTATGGCACACGTTCATTAATTAAAGATGGCCTCTTAATACACCCTTCACTCCAATAGCAATACTTTATTACCAGAGTTGTACTGTCTTCAACTGTCTCTTCCATCTAACACCAATCAAAAAATATCACACAGTCATTCTCTAACAAATAAATTATGTTCACTTCGTATATTTAATATTCGACCGCTTTCACAATCAACCTTGTTGTCTTTTATCCTATCCACATTGATACAATTGAAAGATTTACTTATAAAAGCTATAGAAATTGCTCATCAAATCCATTGGACTCTAGAAAACACATATACTTCAGAAATTACCGAGACTATAATAAAAAGGTGGGTTTCGACCTGTCGTGTATGACGTGTATGAACTACCTAATCTGAGATGACTCTGTTTAATCCATTCTTAAGGTAAGAAGACTAGTAGTGAAAACTGGTCACACTAGCTACTAGCCGGCATCGACTCACCCGCGCTGTTTATATTGATAGACTAGCCGTTTTCTGATCAGTTCAGCTGCTAACAGGTGCGTTTGCCAGTAAAACAAAATTATTTGAATGAACTCGGCGAGTATAGAATAATTTCGTTTCATTGCCATAATTAAAAGAATTATGAAATATAGAAAAGGGCTTACCAACAAATTATGGTAAGAAACAATATTCCAGCCCCTTCACCCGAAACGACAATAAAAGGGATCACGATTCACCGCAGTTCCCTTTTCAAATGCATAGCAAAGTAATGCACTTGAAGTGCAAACAGGCGAGATCCACTGATTGTATACCTTGGTTTTAAGTATATCAAATTTTAAGATATGGAGAAGTTTTCCAATCGCTGCCCACCCCAGTCGCATTCTTTTGTCGGCTTCTTTGGCGAAGTTTAGTCTACTGAGCTCAAGGGTCTGCCCTAGGTAAACGTATTCCTCCACAACTTCGATTTTCGCATTCCCAGCGGTCACCGGTGTCAGATCAACATGGATATTAAACATAACTTTGTTTTATCCATGTTCATCCGGGACTAACTCTTTGGTAAGTAACAAAGGTCGTTCAGCATTTTCTGGAGTTCTCCAACATCTCTCCCATGTTGACTATGTCATCTGCAAACCTTAGATGCGTAATGTGTCCCCCAATACTGTCCCTGCTGTAACATTTAGAAGACGCCCTTTAGTGAGCAGATTCAGGGAAACATTTCAGATTAATGAACAGTTTCAGAGAAGTGATAGTCACTGTCTCACACCTTTCTCTAATCTGATGGCTTGAGCCATGAGCTTATATACGTTAAATCTTTATATTCGGATATTACTACATATCAGTGATTTTTTCATACAAGGGAATCAGTGAGAATACGAGAAATTGAGAGAATATTCTAAGCTATTGTGTATTATGATGGCGATATAGGCTAAATTATTACAATCGACTCTTAGATTGCAACAATCAAAGGTAAATATATTTTGAGATGGTGATAAGTAAAACTGATTTCTCTCAATGTGGATAGGTTAAATAGGCAGAACTTATCGCCTTTACTGTATTATTGTAAGTTGTCAACATATTTAGGAATGTCGAACATTTGTGCAAATGTTAGAGGTATATTCAAGCTTGTCCAGTTGACTCGGAACCAATCGAGAAGAACATTTTGGCGAGCCCGGATGAATCTTAACTGGATGAACAGCATAGTCAGTGTGTCTGCCACTTCCTTACCATTGTTATAATTAAGCGATATCTGGAAAGAAAAGCGATAAATAATTTAATAAGTTATTCAAAAGCAAGTATGCAAACATCTGCACAAAATGTGAATAGGTTGTTTTTTGGTTTTAACTGGATACAAACCAGTCTTGGATTGACGTTACACCAAGTCATTGTTGTTATGTCATTTTATTGAAGGCTGGCTCACAAGAAGGGATAATATTCAATAACAAAGACGAGAACACGTAGGATGATTATTGCTAGCACAAGGGGACAAGCACCACCAAGTTAGAGAAAATTCACCCTTATTTGTATGGCACTGATCGCTGACGCTGATCGGCGCTGGTTAACATTTTTTGTGTTCTTATCCAACATTAGAAAATATTTTCTGGAGAATACTATTTAATTGCCATTTTACTGCCCAGGCAGTATTCGTATTTTATCTTTATTTATAAGCATTATCTTTATTGGCGCCATAAAACATCTGGCTCCAATTTGGTTGACTGGAAGACATGATCTTAATAGACATTAGGTCAGCCAAATTATACATTTTAATCTCAAGTAAGTTAAGATGTGCAATAGAGATTCAATCATTCATGATCATCAATGAAAAATTTTGGACGAGCCCCTATAATACTACAAAAATAATAAAAATAAATGTCCCAATCAGTCAGATATTTGTCTTACCGCTAAAAGCAATACGAGTATACCTAGACAAACGAGTGCCAAAAAATTTCATCTACTTTCACTACATCTACATTTCATCATAGAACTACATTTAAATTTCAGGTAATATCCATTTCGCAGATGTTTGTATCTTCATTTATAGTCTGGGGGTATTTACCAGCCATAAAATCTACCTATAAATCTCCAACCTAAAAATCAACAGATTGGTTTTTTTCAAACATCCATTAAAAAAACAATAAGCATACTTTTTATTAAAAATATTTATTGAGTTTTAGCCCACAGCATTATTGCATACGGCATTCTTGGACGGGGAGGAGCTACCTTTTAAACGACCGTTTGGCGAGTTGAAACTATTAGACCTCAGGCAAACATACGATAAAATAGTTATTATTCACTAATTACAAACGCAATACAGTTACTGATTAGAGAGGTAACAAAAATAAACATATTTACAAAAATCGGTTGTGTCACCCCAAGACTTTCCCGGAAAGCAGATAACCCCCCGCCCCCTCCTCTCCAACCCCCCTCAGTCCCGACAACTCCCTCCCATCCCCTTCCTCACCCGATAGTGAGTGTGTCAAGTGACTATGATAGCAAAAGTAGTATTTTTTAGTATTTTGTAGTATTTCCGTGGTATTTTGTCAAAAATGATGTAGTATTTTCTTAAATACGGCAGTATTAAAAAAATGCATTGCTTGCATACGAGATATTCCCACCGAATTTTCAACAAGTCATCTGTGTACCGAATTTCAAATCTAACTGCAATATTATGAGATTGAAGTATGACTAGCGCGCCCTCTGGTGGACCGATTTCTACTACTTTTAAACTCTTGCCACGACCGAATGATGCCTGCATGCCAAATTTCAGCTCAATCGGATGAATCGTTTGAGCGCTGTCGTCGAGGGATACATACAGACACACACAGAGAAATACATAGACTCACAGCAGACTTCAGTCTGGAAATGGTGTTAATCGTCTCGGGAGGGGTCAAAACGTATATATCCGTCTTAATCTAAAAAAAAAATGCGCGTTCACAATGCTTTTCTTTGCCGGAAGAGTAGAAACCAAGAACACACTCGCGCAGTGACGCTCATTTACACTAAATGAACCTTAAGCTAGGGCACACGATTTTCTGCTCTTGCTCTTGCTCTTCCAGTGTAAATGATTATTAACCATTCTTGTTGGTCGAGAGAAAAGATCATTTACACTAAAAGAGCCAGAACATAGAACCTGTTAGAGCAAGAACAGTAGAAAGATTTCGCATTATAGCTGTTTTTCGGCCCTAGAATGTAGCGAATGAATGCTTAAAAATTTATCAACTTCGCCAAAACCGCACTTAATTGCACGGACGATGTCTGACGACGATTGTATAATAGCAAGTGCTTTTGTCATCGTAATGCATCAGTTAATTAAAAAGAAAAAGAAACGAAAAGATCGCCGTTGGGTTCACGATCACAGCTCTTGTAGATAGCAGACCAAGAGTGCACACGTGGGAAATATTATGACATGTAAGAAGACATCACAAGAAGAAGGTGGTCAGTCAACTACGCTCACGATATAATTCTACTAATTGAAGACACAAATCGTCTGTCCAATCCATTTTGAAAACTCGAACGCAAATGATTTTGCCACGTAGAATACTAGAACGCTTTGAAGAGACCGCCTAATCGAGCGAGCGCGTCTGAACACGAACAAATGCTCTAGGCTACTCTAGCATCATTTACACTAAACAAATGAGCAATTCTTTGTTTTATAGATCATTCTATGTCGTTACCGTCGAGCGGTAATTAGAATGCTCGCTTCCCCCACTCTGATTAAAATCACGTGATTTCGACAGAGTGGGGGTAGAATAGCATTCGCTCGCTTGGTGTAAATGCACAGTTAGAAGGCCCGAATCATAAGAATTCTTCTTCTTGGCTTCTTGAAACCAGAAGTGTTAAACTTTCATAGTTATAACCAAAGAACATTGTTTTAGCAGGACAGAGCCTTGTCACACTCTTCCAATACGAGGTCATAAATTGCCCCCCCCCCCACACGGAGTCCTGATTTGAGCTCAATGTACTTTTTCTTATAGAGATATCTCAAATCGAAAGTGCACCTTAATAATACGACTTCTCTAGCGCAGTTGCGAGAAAATATACGTTATTTATAATTGTATGAAGAGCATTCGCTCGCTTGGTGTAAATGCACAGCTAGTTGTCCAGATCCGAAAAATTACTATAAATCTAGTGAACCGAACACGGACTAACAAAAACATAAAGTATGTTAAAATGAAAATTACATTAACACTACATATTATCCCAGTCAAACAGGAACAAATTTCGACGTTTTACGGAAATAACTGGTAATAGTTTGAAACTTGGGATAATTATATGTTCAATGAACATATATTATATTTTCATTGAGGTGTACTGTTAAATATACTAAATGTCCCATACTCTATCTGTTGCGCTCGAGCCGCGATCTTGGAAAAATGGCACTTTGAATCAGTGTTTCGTTTATAACACGCTCTACATAAATATTATATACATTTTTTAATATCAATCATTATTGATATGAAAACAGCCTAGTCAACTGACAATTATTGACAATCAAGCTGGGGATTTGGTGCAACATTTTGTATGGGAACCCTGTCTTTTGTGATTAAAGGCCCATACTTAGCCCAATTATTTCTTAGGTGGTCCCGAGAGGATTTTAACTGGGGGGAGTTTGATTCCGACGCTCTTTTCTTTGAGCCCTATACATCTCAAACTGAAGTCATTAGGGCATGTGAGATATCATTTTCGGATAACTCAATGACGAGGAATTCATTTTCGGAGGAAACAAACACCTACCCATAGAAAAAGAAACGAAAATAATTAGTAGGTAATATCAAACCATCACACAACTTTTTTTTTTACGTATACGAGGTTTACTTTTAATCATAAGAGATATCGTTATAGAAAAAGCCACACTTACCTGGATTACAGCAATATATTTTTTTATTAGACTGCCGTAGTAAAATGTTAGTGAAAACAATATTATTTATCGCATGGTAGAGCCGCGTATACGTTACGTTACCAGTCAAGTAGGATCAAAGTTCGACGTTCGACGGAAATAACTAATAATGTTCAATGAGGCGTACTGTTAAAACTACTAAAAGTCCCCTACTCTATCTGTTGCGCTCGAGCCGCCATCTTGGCTAAAAATGGCGCCGGACGTATTTGTCGGTAAATATTGCGCATCGGTCTAATGTACTGCATAATATAATGGACTTCTTTCATTTCTGACATATATGAAGTGATGCTGACGCCACGCATTATATTATTAAGCATTTGTTTCGAGATCTGTATTGCATTTACTGTCTACTAATGAATTTACTGTCTACTAATGAAACAGCTTTTACAAGACACTTTGGGGGTACTAATTAAAATTATACCTGTTCTAGTACTTTATTACGCCAGCGCCAGGAGTCTGGCCTGCTGAGTTTACCCCAGCATTCTATGGCCAAAATACTGTCTGATCTGAAATTATCAGCTTTACAAAACTCTTGCACTTTTTTGTCGCTGTCTCTTTGCTATAACAGTTGTTTTGATGGGTATTTAAAGAATATTACTAAGTTTGCATTATCACCTGATATTTAAGTGCATTAAAGATCATATCCTGATGATGTTGTACAGTCTCCTTATCGGTGACGCCGGGTCTGTCGGAGCTGAAGAGCACGGCGGCAGAAAATAAAGCCAATTCAGTCTCATTTAAGCGCAGCGAATTTAGCACACTCATGAAGTTCAGAAGAGAGGAAGCAAAGGTGACCTGTAATCATGAAACACGGAAGTTTTTCTAACAAGTGAATATATTAAAAGGAATAAAAAACACGACTGCCGGTACAAAAAGTGAACTACTGTATTTATAATTATTTTTATTCCTGTTTCGTATGGTATAACGGTGGTTTATCCGTATATATTTATCCATATAGAAACATATAACTTTTCGGAATGTTCTAAATAAGACCTTTCATTCGACAGTAAATACGTTATATTTATGTATTTTTTTTAACATTTGGAGATTTCGAGAATTAGACAACTATTTACTTGATATTTGGGCAGTTAAGACACCTTATGACACTCGGGATGACATAACGATTCTAACAATACCACATACTTCCAACACGGTTTGAGCGCTTAGAAGTTGGATGGTGAGCGTTTGGATGGTGGAATAAAGAAACGGAAAACATACATAGATGCACCCTGAACACATTAAACTCCTTTGTGTCACCCCAATATTTTCCCGGCGAGTATCCAAGGACTGATTTCATCTAAATATTTATTTCTTACATAAAATCGATGAGCGCCCTCTCTCGGCCGGCAAATTTGGGTTCCGTTACACAACCTTATCAAGCCGCGCGGTTTGTTTCTCGGCCAGCCTCGCGCGGAATTTGAGGTACGGAAATCGCGGTTTTAGATATTTTTTTCTAGGAAGGAGTTGATTATTTCTCTGGAGGGATCTTTAAAAAAGTGACACAGAGATTTAGTTGGCATGCCACGAGCGCCAACTTCCACCGCGTGAAGGTCAACAATGAAGCCATTCTGCGTGACGGTATTTGCGAGATCATGGTATTTATATAAGTTGCACTCGTGGTCTTTTAAGATATTTGATTCCCATGAAACAGTTAATTCTACGATAAGGGCCATCTTCCGAGATACACAGAAACATATCTGGACGAAAGGCTGTGCATCCGAGACTTTCAGGAAATGTATACTGCTTAGAGACCGAATCGACCTCCAGAATCCAATCTCAAGTTTTCTCGATTATTGAGAAAGGTTTTATAGTGAAATGTTTTATCCTTTAGAGCCATTCCGCACTAACTGTATTGGAGGTTCGGAGGGTACTGTCAAACCCTCGTTGGAAAGATCCACTGAGAGGGTAATTACCTCGCGAATAACATCAAGGACTTTGTCGTGGCAGTTAGTGTACCGTCCTTGACCTAGGGCCACCTTGCAGCCAGCTAAAATATGTCTAGCTGTGGGGTAGAAGGAGTATTGCTACAAGAGGGACATGAACTACTTGGGTTGTCGACTACAGCGGGCGAGCCCGTCACCTCAGGAAGTTTTAACGATTAGTCGTTCTATCTCCCTGGAGTGAGCGCAGAAGACTTGAGGACAAAACAGTCCACCGTCTAGCTCCGCCACAAACCCGTAAGAGGCTAACGCCTTAACCGCGAGATAGCCACGAATGTTACCCGGCGGGCCTACACTCACGCCCTTACTTCCAATTGTGACCAGATTACACCGGTCTCTCGATTGGTTACGAGTTCGAGGTCGCTTGAGCGGTCCTCTCCCTTAAGAAGCGGTGAAACGGTGTTTACCGAATCTATCGCGGACCACAGCGTCCTTTGCCCGGCTGTTCAACCAGGATCGGATGGCCGATGGTCATTTCAAGAGCAGTCGCCGTAAGGTCCGCAACCACCCCCGCTCTAGTACTGCTTCCAGACTCCCCCGACTGTTAATCTGAGTGCACAATCGATTGGCTTACGCCGCACGGTGTTAAGACCGTCTAGGAGCGCCAGAAGGTTGATTCCTAGGGGAAACTGGCCATAAGGCCAGAGTCCTACCCAGGCTCGCACTTCATGCGTGGAGGCCGTCGGTTAGATGTTGACCCGTGAGTGTGACTAACCCTGAACAGAATGGGTCTTCGTGGCCAACTCAGCAAGGGCCCATTATTCTCAGCATATTTCCAACGAGTGAGGTTAGTGGGGTCTGGAACTGTATGATGAAAGGTATTTAAATAAGCTTTTATAATCTCTGGCGTCCAATCATACAACATTACTTTCCACTGCATTGGAGGAGGAATCCAAAAGTATCCAATTGTTTTCTAATCATTCTGGCATTGAAGGCCAATAGCGTTAGCCATGCTATTGCTGTCGTAATCTTCCCGCAAGAAAGTCTTCTTCAAGTCCGCATCGCCCATGGTTGTACTGCCATACCCCAGACCATTGCCGTTTCAGGGTACCTACGGCAGTTCCATCAAAGAACTTTTTGTGGAAGTCTACGCGGGCCTGTAGATCATTTGACTCATTATGACCACTTATTACGAGCCTCGATATTGCCGGATTTTTGGAATTGCTTCGAATCGCATTTTTGGTTATTCTGGAGTTGGCGTAAAGCAGAGAGGGTAGGTAGTCCAAAATTGTGTTAGGGCCTGAAGAAAGTCGAAAGGTCGACTGGTTTGGCTAAGTACAACCAGGATTTAAAACTAGCTGTCACCAGTGCATCCAGACGAGACATCTTTGGTGAAATCGTAAATAAGAAAGGGCCATGACAAATGTGACCTTAGATAATTGTCATAGATCCATGCCTTACGATGGCCAGAAATTAATAGGGCATCTATTTTTGCCAGGTAACGACCGAAATTCTCTATTGCATGATCGCCAGAGGGGTATTTTCCCTGATGGGTGATTTTCCTGCTAAGGAATTTGAAACGGCTATTTAGATCTATAAGGGAGATATTAGAGCCCTTATAGGCCAATTTGGGATCATAAGACCTAAATTTTGTTTCTATGCAGGCGAGTCCAATACAAAAACATCTGGAGGGTTTCACTTTCATACAACCTGACCAGTCGCTGAACAGCTCCACTTTCTGTAATAGCAAGGAAAGCTGCTTGGGGCTCCTGGTGATTAAAGTTAGGTCGTCGGCAAAGGCGAGGTGCGACGAGGTGCCTCGTTTTTGCCGACGACGTAACTTTTTCTCAGATATTTCCGTCTTTATCTCGATTTTTTTTTGGCACGTTCACAATACTTTTCCTTTTGGCCGGTTGGTGGGCCGGGAAAATAAAGAGTACTTTTTGACTTAGAACCTTTTAAAAGAAAGAACACTCTCGACGGAATTTTTGAAATTGGACACCGCCCTTTTGAGTTATCGTGACCTCAACCATCAAATATGGAGAGAATTTTTTTTTGTTTGTGGGTGTTTGCAGAGCTGAATTAACCCTTATTATGCTAATGACTTACGGTGCGAAAACTTAGACCTGATGCTTCGGAGCTCGTCCACAGATTATTACACTGGAGAGGGTAATCGGGACACATATCGCATCTCCGCTTTAAAAGTGACGAAACTCAAAATAATAAAATTTTCGTTTCATTAAAACTGCAAACTTTCTATAAACTGCAAAAGTGACATAATGATATTACATAATTTTCAGCTGTGGAGCACTAGTGCCACTTTTAGTTAACCACTAGGCCAGGCGGCATAGTGATTAGGTCGCCTGATCTTATATTGTATGGTTGTAATGGTTGATAACATTAACCAACCTTTTAAATTAGTTTTTTAAATTTTGTTTGAAGTATTTATGTACATAATAAGGATTACACATAGTCTCTAATTTAATTTTTGTTTTGCAAAAAATACTGTTTAGTCTAATTTTAAGTTGTATAGTATCAATAACAAATTAAAAATAAAAGGATTGTTTAAATTTCCTACTTTAGTTACTACCACCGCCTATTATTATAACCGCAATAAAAAAAATTGAGGCTGATCTGATTGCTTCATATTTAATAATAATTTAAAAAATGGGCATTCTAACTGTATTTTGTGGTACAGGATATTATAAAAGCATTTCAAATTTCAAATTATTTATTGAGTTTAAATTATGAATAGATTCAATATACAAAAGCCTTATCCTAACTAGGCTGCCGCCTGTTCCAAGGTAGACAATTTATTTTAATAATCTTGAGAAATCCATAATAAACTAAATCATATTTAATGTAATAAATATCTTAATTACCGATTTAAAAATTTTTAAGGAAAAATTTTAAAAATTGTCAATAAGCTCGTCGATCTATATGTGAGACCTCGTAATCGCAAAAAAATGAATCATTATTTTTTATTGTTATTGGTTTAAAATCATGCTCCGGATCGTTCCGTTGATGTCCAGAGGGCTAAAATTTCGTAATATTTTTTTTGTAATTCTAATTGCAATGGCATCTTGTAGGCATAAGTTGATGATTTTATAAAGTGATAACTCTTACTCAGTTTTAATCGTTAGTACAGTAAACTGTCTTTTGTTGTCCTATTTACACAACTAAAAAACATCTAGTGGACGAAGTTATTCACGTTTTGTCCATACCCTGAAAAGTTTAATAGTTGGCGTGTACGAGGTGTCAGATATAGAGCGAAGATATCCTAAAATAAGATTTGATTAAGAATATTTATTCTGTTTTGACTACTCACATCGTATAAAGATTCCAGCTGCTGGCGGGTGAAGAATGCTCCGTCGTCAAAGGTCAGCCTGGAATTCGTCGCAAGTCTGGTAGCGTGTATGAGCCACATTTCGAAGAAACCCATCTGAAATTATTTTGTCTCGCTTATTGCATAATGCATTGATTAATCGCATGCTACGAAAACTTGCTCGCTTTTGGCGAAACGAAGTCACTCGAAAAAAATCGTATTTTGTACAATAGTAAGAAAATTTACGCAAGCGTTCGTTGAACCAATTTTATACGCGCAAATTTATTGCTGATAATTAGAATTTATATCGCTGTTGTGAAATTGACGACACGTGCATTGTGCATCGGTTGTGAATTCATAGTTCATTGTCCTCGAACATGGCCCTAGTTAGACAATGAAGAAGGCGTGAAACATTTTCGATTGTGCAGAAAAATGAGAGTAGTTGAATTCTTCATATGAACACTTGATCACGAGACACAGTCTTAGAAAACTGAGATAGACAATGACGAAGGTTACATTTATGATGCTGGATAGACGCACAATGCACACGGCCTGTGATAGCAGTGACATAAGCAAACCTAATAGACAAGCTTTGCAACGCTACGCTTTAGGCGAATTAAAATATAGGGGGAAGAAATTGTAGTCGCGATCGCTAGTTGCTTCTGAAAGCGGAAATAGATTAGCCCATCCGATGCGTAGGTGGCAGATACTTTAGAACTGGCTGAAGACGCGCGAGGGTTGGATAAAAATAAAGGGCGTACCTTGAGGAGAATCATTTTATCCTCCTCACTGAGATCCCTGAAGCCGGGCACCCGCTTGGCGAACTTGACGACACTCCGCACGCAGGGCGTGAGCCGCGACGCGAGGTGCTGCAACAGGCAGACGCGCCGCCAGTTGGCCGCGTCGCCGCTGGCTGCGACGGGCGACGCGGTGCCGGGCGGCGGCAGCGACGCCGACGTAGCCTTACTCACGCCGCCCTGCTTCCGCGAACGTGTCGGCCTTTTCCCACGCTTAATGGCTGGACGAGGGATACGCTTATAAGCCATTATACAACACTAATAAACGACAAGTGTTACGGCGAAACAACAAAGTCCTCGAACGTCAAGTACGCTAGTAACTTTCTTGATAGATGTCCGTTGTATTACAGCGTTCACCTAACAATGAACAATCAGTCGTCCAAAATTCGATTATAAACGATATTTTTTTATTTCGTCATCAAACAGTCACTGCATTTTATTATGGCGTTTGTTTATTTGGACGTTCTTCTTTTTCATCGACATTGACATGTCTTTTCCGCAAAAAAATGTTATTCCTCCAAAAAAACCAGTTTTACTAATTTTTTTTCACAAAAAAAAATACAATGCAACCATTAACATACCATTAAAATTGGATTTTTATTATTATAACTTTTTACAAAATGCTGTTCACGTAGATAGATAGGATTGAGAGGGTACAAAAGAAATGTTTTAAATCATTAGACTTTCGGACAGGTAGCCTCTGCACCGACTACGAAGAGAGAGTAACAACACACAAAATGCATTTTCTGTATTCAAGACGAAAATTCTTAGACAGCATTTTCTTATATAAAATTATTCATAACCACATCAACTCTGCATCCCTTTTGGAAAAAATCTTTTTAAAATTCCGCGGTCTTCCTCCTCACGTTCAAAAGATACTTTCTATATTCCCTCTTTTCATTCAAACTACGCGAAAAAATACCTTTTTCAGACGCTCTTGCATGTGTTATAATGAAGTTTTGAACGACATAGATATATTCTCAGTGTCATTAATTACTTTTAGGAAACAAGTGAGTGATTTGTTGTTGCATTAGTTTTAGTTTACAGCTAATCATTTAGGTACTCGTACTAAATGAAAATAGTTCGTTCCGACTAGAAATTTACATTGTTGTGGCTACATTTACAAATTTTGTTAAAATTAATGGTAATGTAGGTATATTTGTTTAAGTGTATTTGTAAAAATATTTGTTTATGACTGTTTTTTACCTAAATAAAAAAAATAAAAAATGATTGGGACATAGTAGACAAAGATCGTGATTGAAGTGTTTTTCATACAGGCATATGTGCCCCTGGGACGCCTAATGTTACAAAATGCTCTAGCAAAAAAAAACATATGGAATCTTTTATTGCAAAAACATTTACTGAACTACTAAACTCTTATTATTTAATCAATAAAAAGAAAATAAAAATAGGTATTTATATTATTAAATTTAAAAAATATTAGCTATCAACATTTGAGGGAGCTTTGAAAAATGGAATTTGGGCTCAAGGGCTGCCTCGAGGTTGGTTGTGCCGAGGAATAACATACCCCGCGATGAGACAGCTAGTAATATCAGTTGCCTATATTTATTATAGAATGAGAAACTACAAAAAAATACAGAACAGGGCAAAACCTCAGCTGTTGAGTTATGGCGGCGTACAACTGATGCTGTTATCAAAGATTGCAGGAAGCTGGAAACAGTAGCTCGGGAACTAGAGATATGTCACATGGGATTATTTCGTCTTGTCAAAAAGTTAGTAGCTGGGTTACCGCCTACTGTGGGCTATAAATCAAGTCAGGTATTCAGCCCAGACCAGGAACAAGTATTGGCTAAATATTTGTTAAAATGTGTTAAAATCGGGGTACGACTGTACTGTAAAATTTGTCCACAACGTCCAGATGACAGCTAATGAAATCAGCAGTATTACCAGATACGACTGAAAAAAATGCTTTGGCTAAGGAAAAGGCCAGGAGATAGAATATGAAGCTTAGCTAAGAGAAAAGATAAGAAAAAGGATAAGGGAATATCTTAGGGGAAGGGTTCAAAAGCAATGAATGGTAAAGACCTTGTTAAACGAAGAGTCCTACAAGACGATGTCTTTGTAACAGTTAATGATAATGATAGCCTGGAATGGTATTGTATCATTTGCTGCGATTCTTATTCCAACTCACAGCCAAGAGAACAATGGATTGAATGCATTTTGTGCAAGAATTAGGCGCATTTGAATTACTTGGACACGGACGATGTTCATTTTTATTTATAACCAAATTTCAATTCTGTCGACGAATCTTCTAATAATGAATAAAAACTATTGCCAAAGTTGAATGTATGAGTTGAATGTATAAAAGTTGACTGGATAAAAATACTATTAGCGATATAAAACAGGTCTTAGTCGATTGGTCTCAAAGTTATTTTTTTTTTTTGAAAATCTGAAATATTTTTGTAATAAATGATACGGTACATGTTCATATGATCTATAGTTGATCATTGCATCATTAAGTGATCAAAACTGCTACTGGAACATCTTGCTTCAACAACGGAACACCCAGCCCCATGAACACCCAGGTTGTTCCAAGCCGAATTTTCGCAAGAAAATGTTTCTGAGAGAGAAAATATTAACATATTGGTCAATATGACTATTCAGTTCAAAACTAGAATAAATTCTGTACCTACATGTCCCTAAGTCCAGGAAACCAGAAATTACATGTTTTTTTACATGTATGTAAAAATCGGCACTTTGAACCCCACTCTCCCCTACAAACTGTGGAGCCGCTCGTCTCGTCATTATTCGTCATTATTCAACCCTCAGAGTTTTAAGTACAATACGCCCAACTCGACAAATTACTTTCTAGATAAATGACCTGTCGATATGACCGCAAATGTTATTATTTATTTATACATCACTATTACCCTTTATTATGACCGTGTCTATAATAAAGGGTAATAGTGATGCAAAAAGATTAATATGTGTCATCTCTTTTATAGTTTCCAAAATGCGGGTCCATATGCTTCTCTTTGCGGTCGTCTGATTCCAATGAAATAGACGTATACTTTGCGTCTGGCAAACTAGATAATGTCCTCTCCACGAAATTTCTCGGATTAGAAATTGATCAAAAATTATAATGGTCTGATAACTTAAATGATCTCAGTAAAAAATGTGCAGTACCATATTCGCCATTATAAAGATAAGAAATTTATGCGATTTTGAAGCCGCTAATTCCGTTTATTTTGCATATTTTCAATCCATAATAACGTATGGCCTACTGTTTTGGGGAATGGCACCAAATCCTAAAAGAATTTTTCACCTCCAGAAAAAAGCGGTACGCGGTTTATATAGAGTCTCACCGAGAAGATTTTGTAAACCGTTATTTGTAGAATCAGGAATCATGACTCAATTTTCTTCTTACTTCTACCAAAATATTATGTACGCTCGTAGACATCTAACACATGTTCCGGTGAATAGTGATTTTCATCATCACGATACGAAGAATAAATCCAATCTCCACATTAAACGGACAGCGACTTAAGTGCGATACGGTTTTATTCACCAAAATTTGTTTTACTATAATAAGATTCCAAAGCAAATGAAAAGCCTTGGAGAGGACCAATTAAAAGGAATAATTGTAAATAATTTGGTAAGAAACCCAATTTATGGTATAAGGAAATTTGAAAATTCTGAGTTTATTTTCCATGTTGATGAATAATAACATTTGTGAAGTTTTAAACATAATTGTATTATGATAGCTGACATTCTAATTTTCATATATTTTATTATACATCTATTCATTTTAAAAAAATACGAAGGCATATTGCTGGATTGGCAATAAAATAAATTTTCTTTGATTATTCTACATAGAATTTGCATTTCTATTATACTATATTATTCTCCCTGACTATTAAATCACATTAGTATAATTTGATTATTTGTATTCATCATGATTGTAATGTTTTTAGTAATTAAATTTTTAGCATTTAATTTTGTGACCCATTTAAGTGTAGTAGTTGATTGTTTTGTATTGTATTGGGGTTTCCTGATTAATTGGAATTGTTGATTATTACCCTCAATTAAGAAAAACAGACTAAGAAAACTGATAAATGTTGTAAAAAACGAAATCTCATAAATACCAATATAATTACAAATTTTCAATTTTACTCCGAACTTCGAAGGAGTTCGAATATAATTCGGGTGGCAGAGTATCGGAATTCTATGTTGAATACTGCATGAAATATCGCTCAAGACTAAGTAGAGTCTTATTTAAGCAAACTCTGACCCAGGACAATATTGGCGCAATATTAGCCATTTAAACAAGCACTTAATAAAACTTTAATAAACAAAACTGTTTCAATTCTAAAAAATGTGTTATTCACACATAGTAATTTACACAATTCGATACATATTTAATGGCACAGTTCATAACATAATTAGATTCCTTATATAGATTACAAAGTGGAGGATATTACTGTGCAATAGTCATATTTTGCAAAGTTGTATGAATCAAAGCACAACTGTGAAAGTAATTGTAATTGTTTAATCAAAAACCGTTGCATCCTTAGTTTTTAGAGAAGAAATAGAAGGAATTAAATTATTTACCTCCATATAACTTGATAATTTCACCTCTCGCTCTATCAAACAAGCCCAGTTCTTTGATTGCGTAAGCTTTAAAATTTTGTTTGGAATTATAATTTTATGTTTATATTAAAACCTATCAATGTTTATTCTTTAATTTACGAAAACACACTTTTCTTTTAGTTCGCGTCTGTGAATACATAATTTTCTCTAGTTATTTATCTAAAATCGTAAAATGAATGTTATATTAATTATAATGGAACTCCTCTTTTTTGGCATCGGACACCTCGTAGAATCACCTGCATGCTACGCTTGTCACTGAAACGTGGTTTAAACCATCCTTGCCTTTTTCGGCTTACATACTGCCTGGCTACAACCTTATCCGCAACGACCGCCTGAACGTAAGAGGTGGTGGAGTCGCAATATTTCTCAGAGAGGACATTTTTTTACAAAGTAGTATCCACCTCTAAGCAACCTAACCATTCAGGGGCTGAGTACGCAGCCCTTACCAATATGTACTCCCCACCAGCTATTAACTACAAATTTTATCGAACTGGAAGAATTCATAGACAAATTCGCCTTGCTCTATGACGACATAATCTTTATGGGTGATCTGAATACGTGTCTTAAGAAAGTATGACTCGAGGGCAAACAAATCTTTAATCTTATCTCGTACTCCTGTCTGACTATATTGCCATTGCAAGACATCCATTGCATCCCTAACTCAAGCTCTATGATCGACGTCATAATAACCTCTAAACCTGATTTTGTTAAGGCACACGGACAGTCAACCGCGGGTGGCTTCTCTCATCACGATATGCTGCATGAAGCCTACAATGCCAAAGTTCATTAATTAAAACGTAGAGCCATACAATATTGTAACTACAAAAGAGCCTAACTCTCTCAGCACTGCAGACAGGCGAACTCCAAGCAGGAATGACCCGAGCTTTCAATGAATCAATAAATAATCTTTTCAATGAGTATGTTCCACTAAAAGTACGCCGAGTGAAGCACTCGCCTGCCTCTTGGATGACCGAGGAAATACGCTCCTTAACGAGGAAACGCGACAGAGCCAAATCAAAGTTGTAATTCGGATTAATAATTGGACTCTGCGTAATAATTGTACGTCTCCAAACTGCGTCTCCTAATCAAATGTGGAGGCTCTTTCGCTCTGTAGGTATTGGTAATACAACAACCTGTCTTCCTTCTAATGAGGATAACGATTCTCTGATCATCATTTCTCGTCTCCTCCTTTCATATTAGATGGTGCCACGAAGTGTAATACTTTCGCAGTATACGCAATAGTACGCTACCCAATTACCCCCCCATTTGATTTCTGTGTTATGTCGGTGGTCGAGGTGAAGAGAGTCATACTTGCCATTAAATCGAAAGCGGTGGGTTGTGATGAAATTAGTATCCAATTAATATTACCTATTTTCAATGAAATTGCAGGTGTAATCACATACTTATTTAATTACTCCATTAATACGGGAACTGTTCCCTCAATATAAAAAGTGCCCTAGTAGTCCCTATTCCTAAAGACTCATCCAGCAATACTACTCAAAATTATCGGCCGATCTCCATTCTCCCAGTGCTTCTTAAAGCAATAGAGCGTCTGGTTTATAACCAGCTTCTTTGTTATGTCACTGACAACAATCTTATTAACCCTTTTCAATCCGGATTTCACCCCAATCACAGCACGACTACTGCTCTAGTCCAAGTTGCCGATGATGTTCGCCAAGCCATGGATAAACGACAACTAACTCTACTCGTTCTTTTAGATTTTAGTAGCGCCTTTAATTCTGTAGATCATAACATACTCCTTGCCCGATTAGAATCCCTTAATTTTTCATTCCCTGTTTTCAACTGGTTCACGTCGTTTCTTGAAGGTCGACACCAGTGTGTGAAGGTAATCATGACTAAATCTCCAATATATTACCACAAATCGCCGGTGTACCACAAGGTAACGTCTTATCACCACTGCTCTTCTCTTTTTTTCATCAATTTCTCAATTTTTTTATCTTTTTGTCTCACTTTCTTCATGCAAAATATTACTTATATGCCGACGACGTCCAGATCTATTGACACTTTCAGCAAAATTATATTGAAACGGAAATCGCGGCAATTAACGCTGAGAAATACCATATCGGAGTGGTCTAAATGCCATGGCTTGCTCCTAAATCTCTCTAAAACACAAGCTATCATCATCGGTAGCAGGTTTTACACTTAGAAGATCGGCATGCACTCCATATCAAAAATATGTATTGAGACAAAGGAGATTCCTTATAGCATGGAGGTAAACAACCTTGGTGTCCATTTCGACCAGAATCTGTACTGGCAGCACCATATTAAGGAAATGAGAGGAAAGATCTATAACAAATGGCATGCGCTGAAGAAACTCCAACATTTTCCTTACCAGAAAAGTAAAGAGACAATCTGTCAATCTTTGCTTCTTCCACTCCCTCATTATGGCGACGCCGCCTTCCTTTATCTAAGAGAAGAGATGGCCACCAAGGTGGAAAAACTACAAAACGTCTGTATACACTTCATTTTTCACCTCAGAAAACATGACCATATCACGGAATATCGAAGTAGACTGCAGTGGCTTACCACCAGGGATACGAGACAGGTTAGAACTCTCTGCCTCTTATATAGAATCCTCGCGGATGGCGTGCCGCTTCATCTTGCCGATGGGTTCACCGCGCTACCGGCTCACGGCCGTCCCCTGAGATCAGAGGGCATTAACCTGTTATCTGTTATCCATCCCTGGTCATAGCAGCGACTTTTTTCGTACTCCTTCTTCGTGGAAGCTGCATGACTCTTTAATGCTTTACCGAATAATCTCAGAACAGCCCCCAGCATCTCCTCGTTCAAGGCCAGGCTCAATGAGCATATAACCCTAAAACCATAAATTAACCTACCCTCCTCCTTCCCCTTCCTTTTCGCTTCCTTTTCCTCCCTTCCTCTCCTTACTTTCCTCTGCGTATTAATTCTTTCTCGTTTCCTGTTTAGTTTTTTTTTATTACTTTAATAATTATTATTGTTCTTTTGTGTAGCCAACGTAATAAATATATGATAAACTTAAGCTATAGGTTAGCTGATAGACATTGCCGCAAGGCAATAAACTCGCTTGGAATAAAGAGTTTTTTATTATAAACCTTCGTCTTTAAACCTTCTGTATTCCGAGCTTTACCTCAATTATTTTATATTCCAGAAATATTTTAATTATTGTAAACTTATATACACTATTTGATACTTCTTCTAATATGATTTTTAATGTTTAGTTAAGTTGTTTTAGGTATTACAAGTACCTTTTTCTATTTTGACATTTGCTCAAAGGTGTCACTTTGGCTCTACCTTAGAGGGACACATGCGCGGCGCCAAAACAACACGTCGTATAATCAAAATAAAAAGTATGATTACAAATGCTTTAACTTTAAATGTTATATGAATAAAAGTCTAAAGTTTCATGTAAATCAAGTTTTATTTAGTAATCTTCTATCTATAAAAACAAGCCGAAATGGCTTTATACGATTTTTAAAATAACATATGCATGTGTCAATTTAGAAGTCAATAAGTTGTTGAATCCTCTAAAGTGGTTGGAAATCAGTGATTTTTAGTACATTTCACCGATATTATGTATATAGTAAATGAAAATGTAGTTAATTATAGTAAAAAACCAGTAGGTACACTGAAATATTTTCAATTGTATTAAAACATTCTTCGACTTATTGACTTTGAGATTAACACATTGAATGCCAACTACGAAATATTGCGTACTTGGCAGACGGTTTGGGTGCCGACTACGTAATATTGCGTAGGACTTTGAAGTTTAAACTTGAAAGAAGTAGATATGTGTTGGCATCTAGAATGACATATGGTTGGCACCTCGGCATTCAATGGGTTAAATCAGTTTAATTTGGCGATAAATATAATAAAAAGTGGAGAACAAAACCTGCAAAAGCATTTTTAAACTGATTTCACACGTAATTTACATTGCATTTAGGAGTAACAGAAAAAGACATTCATCGGAATTTACTATAGATCTTTATTTACCTATCTGTAATATTTCTAAATTATGATCGTACGAAGTGATGTTTTCCGGGTTTACGCGTCGCTAACCCCTAAAACTACTTGGTACTTTCTTTGTATTTTATTCTGTCCATTTAGTTGTGTTTAAACAATAGCTTTATGTATTTCGGTGATGCAAGTAGATATTAAACTGAATTTTGCTCTTTTTATCTGTCCTTTAATTCTGCTCGTCGGACGTGAAAATAAATAAAAAGAAATCCAGCATGTACTGAGAGTTTATTCTTTTTCCTGAAATGTACGAAGTATAAATGTTTATGAATTATAAACTATATTTGAGAGGTAAAAAGACGTCACACAAAGGTGAAAACAAAAATATTTTAACAAATGTCAACGAGGTATGACCTGTCGACTTAAAAAGATTTTTCTCATTAAAAAGCTTTGAAGATATGATAATGCTAGTGATTGTATAAATTCGCCTATAACAAGGTATAAAAAACACTAAATAACAACTTATACGATAACTTAACATGCAAAAGTAACATGAATTATCAGTAGATAAGCAGGAGTCGCTACAAGTACGCAAAGCGGAGCGATTGTAACTTAAAATTGATACTATTTAAATTTGCTCTCTGCATATTTTATTTCACTTTATTAAGAAAATGTTGAAATAATAATTAAATATATTTTTCTTACATAGTTTAAACATAAAATAGAAATTATTGGGCACAAATGATTACCGCAAAGTTTATTCACTAGTTAAGTTTAAAAATAATCAATAAAATTGTTTTATAACAATTATATTAGATTTTTCTAAGAATAACGTCCGTTGATTTCCAATTACATATATTCAGTCTAAATCACATTCAAAGTAGTTTAAAAGCATCAACAAGAGAAGTAATAAAGTTTTCAAAGGTGGGGTACAATAGCTCTATCAAGATAGTTATCCTACTCAGTACAACTCTGAACTATGCTAGAATTCAATTTTAAATTAACGATTGCTGCACTGTGCACTCGAATGATTGTTCTCATGATTATCCAAGCAAAATCAGTTCAAGCGAGTGCCGTACTATCTAAACCCTTTATTGGATTTTTTTATAAACACCGATAAGCGATTAAAACCAAATAAACCTACAGGCGAGCAATTTTTTCACATTGATTATTTTCAGCGGTGGTTTGAGTCTATATTAAATACACGCTACATCTATACATTAATATATTTACAAAATACAAAAAAAACTACCTGCATCATAACCAAAGTTACGTTCTGATTATGATACAAATTAAAATATCACTATCATTTTGCAGCCTAACAGCCAATAAACTAACGTTTTATTTTGTGTAATAAAATAATAGTACATATACATATGTTGTGCAGACGACGACGCATTCGGATAATTTTTTTTTTCAATGTCTGAAAAGTTAAAATAAATAAAGAAAAGTCAAAATAGGTACAAAATTATCGGTTAAATCTACAAATACTTAACCCCAAATTAAATCTACATTCGTACGATAATCATAAGATTTTTCAAAGGAATGCATCTACTAGTAGTCAATAGAACGCTACCTACTCCTAAACATTGTGTCCTACACTAGCGTTACGAGTGATCCATTATATATATAATAATTTTCATTTTGTGGATGTTTTTCGTCCAAAATGGATGTCTAAATGTTTTTCGTCCAAAATGGACGTCCAAAATTTAACAAACTAATTAATGTTCAATCATGTGGCACTTTTTTATTTTAGGCTAGGTTCATGCATTTAAAATATGAATGATGTATCAAAACTCGATTAAGCGCATAACTACGATGTCGATATGCGTCGTTCGATATTTCAGGTTGGATCAACTGGTCCGAAAAAATCCATCGTATACATATTATCTGTATGGCTGCAACTGAGAAATTTTGGTTTTACCATAATTTTACAAGAATAAAATAGCTCGCGTTTGAAATGATAAATATAGACGTTCATAAAAATATATTATGAAATAAAAAGACTGATTTACTTTACACACTAAAGAGAAATCTTTTCCCGTTAATTGACGCTAATTATAAGAGTAGGATGTTCTGTTCTAAAACTCCTCTAATCATTTTTCAAAAAGTTTCGTGGGTACTCTGTCTGATATGTTTCATACACAACTCTATGGGACACACGTTCATCCATTAAATGTGGCCTCTTAATTTTAGTAAAACACCCTGCACTCCAATAGCACTAATTTATTACCAGAGGTGTACTGTCTTCTCTGTCTCTTCTTCCATCTTTCGCCGATTCAAAAATATCACACAGTCATCCTCTAACAATAAATTATGTTCACTTCGTATATCTAATATTCGACCGCTTTCACAATCAATGTTTTTGTCCTTTGGCCTATCCACATTGAGAAAATTGAAAGATTTACTTATAAAAGCTATAGAAATTGCTTATCAATTCCAACACAAAAGCTCTGTATAAAGAACGGGAATTGTATTTGCAATTTTGCCCGGACAAAAGCATTTATGCTGTGACCGAGTTTTTTAAAATGTATAGAAAATGGCAATATTTTCTAAATACAAAGTAACCATTATACTTAAATGGGAAGACCTAAACTGTGATTCTGGCATTAGCGGGGGCATTATTATTAGACTCAAGAAAACACATATACTTCAGAAATTACCGAGACTATAATAAAAAGGTGGGTTTCGACCTGTCGTGTATGACGTGTATGAACTACCTAATCTGAGACGACTCTGTTTAATCCATTCTTAAGCTACATAAGTACACTAGTAGTGAAAACTGATCACACCAGCTACTAGCCGGCATTGACTCACCCGCGCTGTTCATATTCATAGACTAGCCGTTTTCTGAACAGTTCAGCTGCTAACAGGTGCGTTTGCCAGTAAAACAAAATTATTTGAATTAACTCAGCGAGTATAGAATAATTTCGTTTCATTGCTATAATTATTAAAAATTGTAAAGTGCCTAGAATATTGCTTACCAACAAATTATGGTAAAAAACAATATTGCAGCCTCTTCACCCGAAACGACAATAAAAGGTGATCACGATTCACCGCATTTCCCGAAGTTTCCTTTTCAAATGTATAGCAAATGTAATGCACTTGAAGTGCAAACAGGCAAGATGCACTGATTGTATACTTTGGTTTTCAGGCAATGCGGTATACCAGATTTGAGGATGTGGCGGAGTTTTCCAAGTGCTGCCCACCCCGGTTGCATTCTTTTGTCGGCCGCTATGGCGAAGTTTAGACTACCGAGGTGGATGTTTTGCCCAGGTAGACGTATTCCTCTACAACTTTGAGGGCCGCATTCCCAATGGTCACCGGTTTCGGATAGGCATAGACATTAAATATAACTTTTGTTTTATCCCTGTTCATCCGAAGACCACTCTTTGGGATGCTTTGCTGAGGTCATTCAGCATTTTCTGGAGTTCTCCAACATCTCTGCCATGTTGACTGTATTATCTGCAAACCATAGATGCACGATGTGTTCCCCAATAATGACGCTGCTGTATCTTTTCGACTTTAACACTTAGAAGACGCCCTCTAGTGAGCAGTTTCAGGGGAACATTTCAGATTAATGAACAGTGTCATGGAAATGACATCCCCTGTCTCACACCTGTCTCTAATCGAATGGCATGAGCTAATACAGGTTAAAACTTATATATTGAAATATTGCTAGAAATCGGTATTTTATATAGAAATCATATTTTTTTTCATATAAGGGAAGCAGTGAGAATACGAGAAATTGAGAGAATATTTTAAGCTACTATTATGATAGCAATTTAGCTTAAGCTAAATTATTAAAACCGACTCTTAGACTACAATATTCATGGTCAAGTATATTTTTGGAAAATTTCATGAAATCCTTGAGGCGGTGAGAAGTTACAGTGATTTGTCTCAATGTGGATAGGTTACACAAGCTAGGACTTATCGCCTTTACTGTATTTATTGTAAGTCGTCATCACATTTAGGAATGTCGAATATTTCTGCAAATAGTGGAGGTATCTTCAGGCTTGTCCAGTTGACTCGGAACCAATCGAGAAGAACAAAATGGCGAGCTCCTACGTTTCTTAGCTCGACGAGCAGCGTAGTCAGTGCGGCTCCCACTTCCTTACTATTGTTATGGTTAAGCGATATCTGGAAAGAAAAGCGATACATAATTTAATAAGTTGTTCAAAAGCATGTATGCAAACATCTTCACAAAATGTGAATAGTTTGTAATGGTGATGGTTTTAAGTGGACGCAAACAAGTCTTGGATCGGTATATGATATGATATGTGAAACACTATGATAAAGTCATTGTTGTTATATAGTTTTAACCACGAGACGGGATAATCTTCAATAACAAATACGAGAACATTGCTAGCGCAAGCGGACAAGCACAGTTGGGCGGTATCGAAAGCTTTGGAGAGGACCAATTTAAAAAGATTATTGGAAATAATTTGGTAAGAAACCCAATTTTTGGTATAAGGGAGTTTGAAAATTCTGACTTTATTTTCCATGTAGATGATGAAATTTGTAAAGTTTTAAACATAATGGTAATATGGCACCTGACATTCTCATTTTCAAATATTAATTATACATCTATTCTTAAAAAAAAATACGAAGGCATATTGCTGGACTGACAACAAAATAAATTTACTTTGATAATTTTATATAGAATTTGCATTTCTATTTTAATATTTTGGATTCTCCCTGACTATTTAATCCATTAGTATATTTTGGTTATTTGTATGTAGGTAATATTGAATATAATATTACCGGCATGACAACTATCATGATAGTTATGTTTTTATTAATAAAAAAATTTGCATTTAATTTTGTGACGCATCCAAGTGTAGGAATGTATATCTACTGGAGTAGTTGATTGTATTGTATTCACTACAACGGGCGAACCCGTCGATCCAGGCTGGTATAACGATATGTGATCGTTCTTTCAGCCGTGGGATGAGCGTACAAGACTTAGATAATAGCAGTTCATAATCTAGCTCCGCCAACTAGCCGGCGAGAGACCAATCCTTACCGCCCGGCACCAAGTAGTTAACCCGGCGAGCAGACCAAGCGCCCTCGCTACCAGTTATGGCCATCTTTCTCCAGCCTCCCGTCTGGTCACAGGTTCGAAGTCGCTTGCGCGGTCCGATCCCTTGCGTAGCGGTGATTCGGCGTCTACAGAATCTATCGCAGACCACGGCATCCTTTTCCCGGCTGTTCAACCGCTATTGCCACACGGTTAACCACCGCCCCCGCACTATAGGAAACAAAGCCGTTTCCAGACTCCCCCGGGAACCCGGCTATCTGTCGGAGAGCACAATCGATTGGCGCACGGTGCGCAAACCGTCCAGATGCGCACGAGCAACAATCCCAGGAGAACTGGCCCGCAGGCACAGAATCCTACCCGAGCTCGCACTTCTGCTTGGAATCTGCAGGATGGGTATTAAACTGTGGGTTCGGCCGACCTAAACACATGGGTCATAATAGCTCAACTACACTAGGCCTATTAGATCCCAAATGGGCCTAGCGGACAAGCACAGTAGGGAGGTGTCGGCTACAACGGGCGAACCCGTCACCACGGGCTGATATAACGATATGTGATCGTTCTTTCAGCCGTAGGATGAACGTAGAAGACTTAGAACAATACAATATACTGTCTAGCTCCGCCAACAAGCTGGTTGAGTCCAACGCCTTACGGCGAGGCACCGGGAAAGGTAACCAGCGGGCAGCCTCGCCCTCTAACTACCAGTTTTGGTAGGATGTCGTCGTCTGAAGTTAACCTTCTGGATACCTCCGGGATACACCTGTTGTATTACAGCGGTAATTCAATTTGAATTTGGCGCGAACCTGGGCGTCCTTTGCCCGTAATGCCACAGGGGATCGAGGAGCCCATAACAGCACAGGATGGCGGTGTCGACTACAACGGGCGAACCCGTCACCCCAGGCTGGTATAATAATACAGATCGTTCTTTCAGCCGTGAGATGAGCGTAGAAGACTTGGGTACAAGACAATTTACTGTCTAGTTCACCAGCAACCCGTCAGAGTCCAACGCCTTACGGCGTGGCACCGGGAAAGGTATCCAGCGGGCAGCCTCACCCCCTAACTACCAGTTTTGGCAGGATATCTCCTTCTGGAATTAATCTTCAGGATACCTCCGTCCCCCCGACTGGTTACGGGTCCGAAGTCGCTTGCGCAACCTCTACCTGTTGTATTTCAGCGGTAATTCAGTTTGAATTTATCGTGGACCTGGGCGTCTTTGCCCGTAGTGTCACACGGGGTCGAGTGGCCAAAGGTCATTTCAAGAGTGGTTTGACAACAGTTCAACATCCACCCCCGCTGCTTAGGAAACAGTATATTTCAATAGACTTCAGACCCCTTTAGAAATTAGTCAGAATGCACAGCCGACCGGTGCGCATACCGTCCAGTGGCGCCGGGATGCAATCCCGCCGGGAGAAACCGCTCCACCAGCTCTGAGGCCTGAGACACGGGAGTCTTACCCGGGGTAGCCTTCCACTCGAGGAGGCTTCTGAATAGGAGCTGAATCGTGAGTTGAGCCGATCCAAGAAAAAAAAGGATCTTGTGGCCCAAGCTGCACGAAACCGTTCACCACCATAACAGCACAATCAAATTAGAGAAAAAGCCCCCTTTTTGTGTATTGTACTGATTGCTAAAGCTGGTTGGCGCTTGGTAACATTTTTTTGTGTTCTTACACAACATCAGAAAAGATTTTTTGGATAATATTATTTAATAGCATTTTTTTAGCCCAGGTGTTAAAATATATTTTATATTTATTATTAGCAATACCCTTATTGGCACTATAATATATCTGGCACTAATTTGGTTGACTGGAAGACAATGGTCTTAATAGACAGTAAGTAGGTAGGTACGTCAAATCGTACATTTTAATTTTAAGTAAGTTAAGATGTGCAATAAAGATTCATTCATTCATAATCATTAATGAAAAATTTTGGAGGAACCCCTATTACAATTGTAATACAATATATATGTCACAATCAGCCGGCTATTTGTGGACCGCTAAAAGCAATATACCTAAAAAAACGCATGCCAAATATATTCATAACAGACGTAAATTAAAACTGTATTTAAATGACAAGTAATATACATTTCAAAGACGTTTGTATATTCATTTACGGTCTGGGAGTGTTTACCAGCCATACAAACTCAACATATTTTATAACCTAAAAATTTACATTTTTTCTTTCATAGAGCCATATAGACAAACAATTATAAATATATTGTTGACGTGACAATGTCTTATAAATCGATGGAGCCTGCTGCACGCACGAAAAAACATGACTCATGCGGCGTTACCTCGCTCTGAGGCGTTCCATTTATTATATTTATTATTCAATATAAATGCTGCCATCTACCGGTTGCGACAAGAATTATTTACTAACCTCAGTCTAAAATAGTACGAATGAAAATCACTAGATTGATTTAAATTCTTGACATAATTTTATATGTATTCTTGATATACGGAATGTTATTACCGAACGGACAATTTTCTTGTGGGTACAACGAAGTGCAACGAAGTAAGCAACTTTTATTTTTAAAAAAAATAAAAAGTATATAAATCTATCATTTCCATGCGCTATCTAGCGGTTGGTAAAATGTCGCTGATATTGTTTATTTACGACGTATTACCTACCGCTAGATCTCGCAGCGTGCTCAAAAGCTTCTCAAACCGTTATTTAACAGTTTGAGATTTCAAACTTTCAAATTAAAAAAAACAATAAACTTTAAACAATAAACAATTATACAATTATACTGCTATACAATAATACATTTACATGTTGTAGTCAAATCGGTGAGTATAAAAGCATATATTTTTGGGTGTTTGTAATAAACAATATCAGAATCTTAAATGAAACTGCTTCAAATGCAACCATTCCATCAGTATTTTCTTATGACGTTGTCACGTTCAACTATCGTCAGTAAACCGACTTTACAGACAACCGATTTTTAAAAGATATATTATGACCTTCCAACATAACAGATTGATTTTGATAAGCTTTTTTCTAAATAAAGATACCTTCAGTGTTCTCATTTATTAAACTCTCAGGAATGTGGTCGCTCTGAAGATGCTAAAAAATATTTATTGAGTTTTAGCCTACGGCTTTATTGCATACGGTATTCTAAGATGGGGAGGAGCTACTGTTACTCTTTAAACGACCCTTTGGTGAGGCAGTGTATGAGAGTTTGTCCACGGCAAGGGAAGTTCTATGTATCACTTTAAAAGCGAATTAATAAATTATGAACACCATTCTAGTTACTGTCATTTTTACAAAAAAAAAATCGCCTGTAAAATCAGTTTGGGAAACTTTTCTTCGGCCAAAGCTGAAAAATGTTTGCGGAAAATCTAGCTCAATTTTTAATAGCGTTGCATTTTTACTATCCGCGCTCAACACCGACTATCCCTTTCAATCAACTAGAGTTGTCAATTACAGCGGTCGAGCCCGTCACCTCATGAAGTTTTAACGATTAGTCGTTCTGTCTCCCTGAAGTGAGCGCAGAAGACTTGGACAAAAACAGTCCACCATCAAGCTCCGCCACAAGCCCGTGAGAGGCCAACGCCTTAACCGCGAGATAGCCAGGAGTGATACCCAGCGGGCTTACACTCACGCCATTACTTCCAATTGCTACCAGATTACTCCAGTTTCTCGATTGATTACGAGTTCGAGGTCGCTTGCGCGGTCCTCTCCCTTACGAAGCGGTGAAACGGTGTATACCGAATCTATCGTGGACCACGGCATCCTTTGCCCAGCTGTTCACCCAGGATCGGGTAGCCGATGGTCGTTTCAAGAACAGTCGCCGTAAGGTCCGCAACCACCCCCGCTCTATAGGAAACAGTACTGCTTCCAGACTCCCCGACTGTTACTCAGAGTTGGGAGTTAATTGGGAGTTAATGGGCCCTTGCTGAGCTGGCCACGAAGACCCATTCTGTTCAGGGTTGGTCACACTCACGGGTCAACACCTATCCGGCGGCATCCACGCATGAAGTGCGAGCCAGGGTAGGACTCTGTCCTTATGGATAGTTTCCCCTGGGAATCAATCTTCTGGCGCTCCTGGACGGTCTGCGCACCGTGACTTCAAAAAAATGAGGTGGTTATCAATGCGGCTGTATTTTTTTATGTTTGTTACTTCCGTAATTTATGAAACATTTTGGAAAAATCTTTTTTTTTTTAAGGATATACTTTCAGATTGGTCCCATTTTTATCAAAATCCTGTTCTGGTAATGGGATCCATGAGGAATTGAGGGAACTCCTCAAATGTTAACATATGAAGTTGAAAAATTTACATGTTTGTTCAGTTCCGATGACAATGCACTTTTATGGTACGCTTGACCTGATTCTACACCCAGGTTTGGCTCCCGACTAGGGGACTCCTCAATGATCAACAGCACAGACACGACTTTTTGTATACGTATTTAATTATGATAGCCCGTTCTAAGTTTCACCACGACATGGCTGCTGCACCAAGGGTTGGCTCCTCAACAGTCAACAGCACATACACGAAATTTAGTATATGCATTCCATTGCGACAGCCCGTTTTAAGTTTAACTAAGGCAGGACTGCGGCACCAACGGTTGACTTCCAAGGAGGGAACTCCTCAACGGTTAACAGCACAGACACGAAATTAAGTATACGTATTTAATTATAATACACCATTCTACGTTTCACCATGATATAGCTGCTGCACTTATACCAGTTTTTTTTCTTAAAATTTTGTTTATTATTATAATTTATTTTGATCCCATAATATTATGTATTTATAAAATATATTATAAACAAACAATTTGTCTGGTTTTAATGTTAGCAAGCTAACCAAAATTACAACATAAACATAAGGAATGCCTTTTTGAGTCTAGATTGTTTCTGGCTTCGGCTTAGTTAGACAGATTCTGCACTGAACTCTAAACTTTAAAATAATGTGTTTCCGAGAAATAGACAAAAACTGATTAATATTGTGTTATCACCTGATATTTAAGTGCATCAAAGATCTTATCCTGATGATATTGTACAGTCTTAACATCGGTGACGCCGGGTCTTTCGGAGGTGACGAGCACGGCGGCAGAAAATAAAGCCAATTCAGTCTCATTCAAGCCCAGCGAATTCAAGCTACTCGTGAAGTGCAGCAGAGACGAAGCAAAGGCGACCTGTAATCATGAAACAAGGAAGGTTAAGTATAAAAAAGTATGTTTAGATAAAGAAAGGACATTTTGTAAAGAATTTTGGAAATCAGACACCGCGCTTTTGAGTTATCGCGACCTCGCGAGTTATCGAGGAAAATAATATAGTTGTAGTTGTTTGCAGTGCTGAATTAACCCTTATTAGGCTAATGACGTACGGTGCGTAAACTTGGACCTGATGCTGCGGCCCTCTGTATCTCTTAAGAGATACATGGATCCCCGGCGTGGCTGCGGGGATCGTCCACAAGATAAGCGAACTGAAGAGGGTAAGAGGGACACATTTCGAGCCCCCGCTTCAAAAGTGAGACTATTAAAAATAATAAATTTTCGTTTCGTTAACGGCGTGTTAATATTAGTTCAAGAGGCAGCGACAGAACAGTGTAAGAGTTTTGTAAACCCTGATACTTTCAGATCAGACAGTATTTTGGCCATAGAATGCTGGGGTAGAGTCAGCAGGCCAGACTCCGGGACGCCTAGCGCTGGCGTACTAGGAAAGGTGTAATTTTAATTAGCACCCCCGAAGTGTTTTGGAAAAGCTCAAAATGTATCAATAGACAGTGGGTGCAATACAGAATTCGAAACAAATGGTCTGGACGCTTACCAATAGAATTCGTGGCGTCAGCATTACTCCGTACATGTCACAACAATGAAGTCCATTATATTGCGCGGCACATTAGACCGCTGCGTAATAGTTACTGACAAATACGTCCCGGCATATTTGTGGGACTTTTATTTTGTGACATGTATGGAGTAATGCTAAGGCTCCGTGTTCTATTGTTAAGCAGTCTTACCATTTGTTTCAAGCTCTTTATTACATCCACTCTCTACTGATGAATTCGCAGCGTTTCCAAAACACTTTAGGGGTACTAACTAAAATTACACCTTTCCTATTACGCTAGCGCCAGGTGTCCCGGTTTCTGGCCTACTGACTACCCCAGCATTCTTTGGCCAAAACACTGTCTGATCTGAAAGTAACAGCTTTTACAAAACTCTTGCACTTTTTTGTCGCTGGCTCCCCGACTATATAGTCTTCATAATCTGCAGAAGTGATAGAAATGAAGTTACATAATTTCCAGTGCACTATTTGGGCATTTTCACCATTAGCGGCATGGCATAGTGGTTAGGTCTACTGAACTTATATTGCCACCATTTTCCGTTGGGGTAACATTAACCTACCACTTAAATTGGTTTATAAATTTATTTTGAAGTACATCAATAAATATATTACAAGATATAAGATTACACATTGTTTCAAATCTTATTTTTGGTTTGCAAAAAATACTTTTTAATTAAATTTTAAGTTTTATAGTAACAACAATAAATAAAAACTATTTCTAAATTCCCTAGTTTATTTACCCCGCCATTAAAACAGTACTAAGAATAATTAATTAAAGATGATCTAATTCTTACATATTTCATAATAATTTATAAAATGGGTATTACATTGCATTTTGTCTTTCGAGACATTTTAAAAGCATTTTGTCCATATTTTTAACAAAAATAACCTAATACTCATAGATAAAAAAACTCGACAAACATTATTACTACAAATATTATAACTGACAATATTTTTTAAAAATCTAATTTTAGTTTTGAATGTGCTTCTATAACTAGAGGCATTAATTATTGGCCGTTATTTGGCTCACCTCTAAAAAAAGAAAGTGACAAAATGCAAATAGAACGTCTGGTCCTCGTATATCGATAATGACTATTATATTAAACATAAATAGGAGGAAATTAAATATCTATAAACCGATTTTTAAAATAGAATGGAATAAATAAACAAAAGTTAGTATGTGTTGTATTCTATGCACCCAACATATACTTTTTTATTAAAATTAAAAAAATAGGGTTAGCCTTGGGACAGGTATACTGCCTAGTAAGATCCTGAGGTGAAAGCCAGCATCGTGGTTTCTAGCTTTATGCATACTCATAACTTTATATATGTCCTAACTTCTTTAGAATCATTATTGTACTCTACCTATAAATAACTACAAAAAAAAACGGTTGTCTGTAAAGTCGGTTTACTGACGATAGTTGAACGTGACAACGTCATAAAAAAATACTGATGGAATGGTTGAATTTGAAGCAGTTTCATTTAAGATTCTGATATTGTTTATTACAAACACCCAAAAATATATGCTTTTATACTCACCGATTTGACTACAACATGTAAATGTATTATTGTATAGCAGTATAATTGTATAATTGTTTATTGTTTAAAGTTTATTGTTTTTTTAAATTTGAAAGTTTGAAATCTCAAACTGTTAAATAACGGTTTGAGAAGCGTTTGAGCACGCTGCGCCATCTAGCGTTAGGTAATACGTCGTAAATAAACAATATCAGCGACATTTTACCAACCACTAGATAGCGCATCGTAATGATAGATTTTCATACTTTTTTATTTTTTTTTTAATAAAAGTTGCTTACTTCGTTGCACTTTGTTGTACCCACAAGAAAATTGTCCGTTCAGTAATGACATTCCGTACATCAAGAATATATAATATATAAAATTATGTAAAGAATTTAAATCAATCTAGTGATTTTCATTCGTACTATTTTAGACTGAGGTTAGTAAATAATTCTTGTCGCAACCGGTAGATGGCAGCATTTATATTGAATAATAAATATAATAAATGGAACGCCTCAGAGCGAGGTAACGCTGCATGAGTCATGTTTTTTCGTGCGTGCAGCAGGCTCCATCGATTTATAAAACGTTGTCACGTCAAAAGCGTATAGTATTAGCACAGTGTAAATATTTATTACAAATTCAAATTCAAATTCAAATTCAAAATTCTTTATTTATCAATAATATTACATCATTTTTAAAAATTCAAAGCCATCCTAACTAGGCCTCGCCTGTACTAAGGTAGGCTTAATATAAAAAAAAAGTATAGTGGTTTACGTAACTAGCTGTAATACATCTTTGTATATTATTATGGTACATTTGAGAAATTAAAAATAGAATAAGAAAGCGTAATAATATTAAATTTTGGGACATACATATATATATAACATATATATATAAATACATATATACTTTATAGATAAATATAAAATAATGCTATATATATACTATATCTCACAAATCGTGCACTATTTTAATATATATGTTATTAATGTCTCCGTTTCTTGTCGACCCATAGTCAAAAGTGACTTAGTTAGGTTTTTCTTTACGCCGTGACTATTCCTAGATTTCAGTCCTGCAGGAAAAACACTATTCATTTTGTTGAACAGTCGAGGAGCAATGTAAGAGAAGTGTTTTTGTGCAAAACTTGTTCTCTTTTTTTGGATTAAGTGCTGTCTTGTTGTTGTTACTCGTGTTCCTTTATGGTGTGTTGAATATAGATGATAATTGTCATGATTATAGTAGTAGAGTAGGACTACCTTAGCGTATATTTGACGAATGTCAAGGACTTTAGATTCATTGTACAAGCTCTCAGAAGAATACCGGAAGGGTTTTTTGTGTATTACTCTTAATAGCGACTTTTGGGCTTTAATTAGAGGATCAAGTGCTTGCAGCGAGGCTCCACCCCAAGCTATGATTCCGTATGCTAGTAAGTTATGGGCCAATGCGAAATATATCGTTCGTACTAAATCTTTGGATACGGCATTTCTTATTAACTTGAATATATGTACAAGTTTTCTCAATTTTGTTGCAGTGCACCTGATATGATCTTCCCACTTCATTGTATAGTCCAGAGTTAATCCTAGGTACTTTATTGTATCTGCTCTTTCCACCTCCGCACACGTACAAGGCTTGCCGTCAACGACCGTGTTGCAAGTGTGGATTTTTAGTTTGCGCTGGGTTTGTTTGTCGTAAGTTTTCTTCATTTGAAAGGTCATATATTTAGTTTTAGAGTCATTAAGAGTCAGTAGATTATAATTTAGCCATACTTTGATTGTAGATAGTCCGTTTTCAGTATAATTGTATACATCGTCCCAGGATTTGCATCTGAATACAATAACCGTGTCGTCTGCAAAGGAGATAGCTTCTCCTCCCTCAAAAGTCATGTTAGTAAGGTCATTAATATAGATGAGGAATAAGATTGGCCCTAATATACTACCTTGCGGTACACCGACGGCTTCTAATAAAAGTAGGAAGGAGTAAGCAACAGTTAACTTCATTAAATGTTATTTTATTTTTTAATTTAATCACCGTTTTGGTTAATGCTATTAATAAACCTTTCTAAACCTAAAATTTCCTTCCTAAATAACTTCATCTACTCAAAGGCCTGCCTCACTGCCAAGCCTGCCATCCTGCCTCACTGGTGTAAATAGATGAAATCCATTCCATCAATAGTGTAAATAGATGAATATCACTAGAATTGAGGTCTGATCGAACGTACATATTTCAAAGCCGGCATCTTGAATGACAGCTATTGCGAACGCGGACTCGTGCGTTATCTTGGTGAAACAAAACAACTTTCGTGAGTTTTCCTCGTCGTTTTATACGTGTTTCATTGCGCGATTTTTAATTTAACTTACATATAAAAGTATCTGTAATTGTAGCGATAATATCGAGGTATTCAGACATTACTACCCTGAAAAGAGATCATCTTACCGGCGGATGGAATCGCCTTGAATTTATAAGGGGTTAAAAATGGGGGTCTTTTCTAGTATGGACTGTTGTTTGTTTCGAGATCGTACCTGTGAAGCCATCTTTCATCCATGGCTATGCAACGAGCCAATAAACGGTTAGGATCTTTTTGTAGGTTTGTTCTTCTAGGTCGAAAAGCATTACGGGTACCGAATGAACGGATACCTCTTTATCGCGAAGCGATCATGTAAAATACTATGCAAAGTGCCTACCGACATCTCCACTTTTTCAGCGATAAAAGCAATCATGACAACGATCGGCTAAAACAATATTTTCCACATTTTCTCGTAGCATTTACCCCGTATGTCCCTCGTAAGTCTTGAATTACTTGTTCCATCATTTTTTTAAATCAAGCACAAATACTTAATTACCGCGCAAAATTTAGGTTTCTCCATGTTCGCCAACACGCAAGAATAATCCGCAAACAAATAGAATAGAATAATCGAATAGAATAACTTTATTTTACTATAAAAACATTACTTAATGAATATTACCCTAGTTTTATAAAAAAAGACAATTTATGCACAAATGGCGGACTTATTGTTATAGCGATTTCTTACAGTCAACAAATGACATATATTCAAAAAATCGGTTGTGTCTTAGCCAAGTAGCCAAGGACTGATTTCTTGTGAATATAATTTCATAAATAAAATCTATGAGCGCCCTCTCTCGGCCGGCGGACGAACCCGGTTGGGTCTCATTGCAACGACTCCGGCAGCGCGGTTTAGGCCAAGTGCTGACAGACGGCATTAATATTTAATTAAAATGCATGGCGGTATTTACTTTTTATTAGTGTAGCTTGTATATGAGTTATTCTAACTAAAACATGTGACGTTTTGATGAGATGACGAATCACATTTCACAACTTAGGTTGTCGACTACAGCGGGCGAGCCCGTCACCTCAGGAAGTTTTAACGATTAGTCGTTCTATTTCCATCACATTTCACAATGTAAATTCGGCCCAACAAGGCGTCTGTGTACCAAACTTCAAGTGTTCAAGTCCAATATTTCGAGATTGATAATAGACTAGTGCGCCGCCTGGTGGTCTGATTTCAACCACAATCTTTTCAACTCTTGCCATGACCAAATGATGCATGCATACCAAATTTCAGCTCAATCGGATTAAGCATTTGGACGCTATCGTGATGTAATACACACAGACAGATACACAGACTTCAATCTGGTGATGGTCTTAATCACCTCACGGTGGCTCAAAAGGAATATTTTAATCTTCATCTCGAAAAAAAACATTTTGCGCGTTCACAAGACTTTCCCTCCCGGTAGGTTGGTGGGCCGGGAAAGTAAAAAACAAATATAATCAATTATCTGTATATTGTATGTAACAGATATCTTGGTTTTAATTTGGTATTTATTTGTATTTTGTTCCAAGGAGTATGTACCTCATTCTCACTTTTATGTACCTCATTCTCACTTTTATGTACCTCATTCTCACTTTTATGTACCTCATTCTCACTTTTATGTACCTCATTCTCACTTTTATGTACCTCATTCTCACTTTTATGTACCTCATTCTCACTTTTATGTACCTCATTCTCACTTTTATGTACCTCATTCTCACTTTTATGTACCTCATTCTCACTTTTATGTACCTCATTCTCACTTTTATTTGAACGCCACTCGTAAGCCGTGGTATTAATATTGTATAAAATATCTCGTAATAATAATGTAGACAACATTCTTTCTCCGTATTACATCCCCACCTTATTGGTAACTATCAGAAATGTGACTGCCAGTTTTTAGAATAATTATTTCCAAATGACGCACTCCAACACATTTGACAATTAATTTTAAACGAGTGTAATTCCCTGTTCGACTCTGCTTTAACATGAGGAGCTAATGGGCCCTTGCTGAGTTGGGCACGAAGACCCATTTGTTCAGAGTCGGTCACACTCACGGGTCTACACCCATCCGATGGCATCCACGCATGAAGCGCGAGCCCGGGTAGGACTCTGGCCTTAGGGCTAGCTCCCCTAGGAGTCAATCTTTTGGCGCTCCTGGACGGTCTGCGTACCGTGCGGCGTGAGCCAATCGACTGTGCATTCTGTTCTGATTAACAGTCGAGGGAGTCTGGAAACAGTACTGTTTCCTGTAGAGCGGGGGTGGTTGCTGACCATACGGCGACTGCTCTTGAAGCGACGATCGGCTACTCGATTCCGGGTGAACAGCCGGGCGAAGAATGCCGTGGTCCGCGATAGATTCGGTTGACACCGTTTCACCGCTACGTAAAGGAGAGGACAGCGCAAGCAACCACGAACTCGTAACCAGTCGAGAGACCGGAGTAATCTGGTTGCAACTGGAAGTAAGGGCGTGAGTGTAAGCCTGCTGGTTAACATACCTGGCTATCTCGCGGATAAGGCGTTGGCCTCTTACGGCATGTGACGGAGCTTGACGGTGGACTGTTTTTGTCCTAAGTTTTCTGCGCTCACAAGGAGACAGAACGATCAAATTTCGTTAAAACTTCCTAAAGTGACGGGTTCGCCCGTTGTAGTTGACAGCTCTAGTTGCTTTAACATGAGCATCTATAGAGTACAGGATCATATTCTCAATGTAGGTGGGGAAAATCTAACTGAAGAATCATTTTTTCTCTTAATGTTATGAGGTCATTCCGCGTGTCAAGATGTTATTTTGTTTCGATCTTATTCGGATTTCTTTTCCTTTAACGTTGGGTTTACTTCTTTGTTTGGTTTATTTATTTTGTTTAGACTTCTTATATTTATTTATATTTGATTTTTCCTTATTTTTAACCAGCTCTGTGATGACGTTGTAAATTTTATTTATTAACTGTGATTACCTCATTATATTTTTGATTTTTTGTTATTTATTTTACTGCTTTTATTATTATTATATACCTACTTATGGAATTGTAGTATACTAAGAATTTTACGTTTAATTATTATTTTGATATAATTTTGGAAAAATGACCTATGCCATTTTGCCTTATTGGACGATTCCTATAAATAAAGAGTCTGAGCATTTTAGCAACATTCATGCTGTCATTATTTGTTATTTTAACAAGATTGTGCGTAATGTACGTACAATCACGCATGTGGCGCAAAGTAATATTTATTACAAAAAGAATTGAATGTTATTATTGTTATCGCTGGTTAAGTTATTGAGTTTTTATAATCATTCGGTCCTTTATAATAAGTAAATAAATTAAAAAAAATACGTGTGGCACTCGGGGACTGCCGCGGTAAAGCTATTGCATAGCATTTTTTATCAACTTATGCAATTATAATTATTTATCTATTTTATTTATGCAGTATGAAGATTTTTTTTCTGATATTAGATAACTGCGCTCTATCGGAAAACGTTGAAATTATTCCGAATCGATTCGGAATAATTTAAACGTCTTCCGATAGAGCGCACGAATTTTATTCGATAAAGCAAAAAAACCGGGTATTATTCTTTGACTATTCGAAAAAAATCGTAGATAAAAAGATTGATAATTAAATTACCTTTAAAATGGTGCAGGTTTCATAACAATACGCCAGATAGTATTTGCGTAGTAGTCGTTTTTGTGTTCGGTTAGACCTAATTTCACAAATTAATTAAACTATGTAATATAAACAAAATCTAAAATATTCAAAGCCAAGAATATTAGGAAAATGTTCTTGTTTAACATATATTTTTTTCGAATCGTAAGCAGTACTCGTTTAGATGTAATTATCAGTTTAATATAATTAATTTTCGTTAAGAAATTTCTTCATTCGGTCGCCGCGCTGGCCTAGGCCCGCGATAAAAGCTATGCAATAGCTTAAAAGATTATAAAACATGACTGCCGTTACAGGAAGTGAACTATTGTATTTATATAAAATATAATAATTATATAAAATTTAACGCCCTCTATACTCATTTGTATGTACTCTTTCGAACTATCTTTTTACATTATTATTTTAATTAACGATGTATTCACTCTATGGCAGTCTACGGTATACAAAGCTTGGTACAGAGGCGCTGGAAGAACTCCAGAAAATGCTGAACTACCTCAATGAGGCATCTTAACGATTGGATCTCCGGATGAATATAAATTAAAGAAAGTTTTGTTTAATTCCTATGTTGACCGCAAATGACCGTTGGGAATGCGGAGGAATACGTCTACCTATGGCAGACCAACCAGATCGGTAGCCTAAGGCTCATAACGCACTGGCGTCTTGGCTCCGGAGCCGTGGCTGGGGAGCCAGAACGTTACTAGAGGATGTATGAAGGTGCACGCACTGGGCGGCCAGGCTCCGCTGGCTCCAGAAGCCGGCAGCAGGCGCACACGATACAAGCGTAGAAAATGGGAGCTACTGGCTGCGCGCAGCCCGAATGTACCCGTATCTGGCTCGTATGTGTGCGCGCACACGAGTAGCCGGCTCCGCAGCCAGTTGTATGCCGCTGACACTGATCGACGACTCTGGCCGGCTAAGCTAACACCCTCTTTTTCTGGTTCCGCAGCCATGGCTCCGAAGCCGTGGACGCCAGTGCGTTATGAGCCTAAACATCGCTAAAAAGACCGAGAGAAGAAAACGATTGGGTGGGCAGCGTTTTGAAATCTCCGCTGTATCTTCGAATTTGATGATATACAATTAGTGTGTCTTGCCTCTGATGTCCTTACGGGCAGCTAAGCGTTCAGTGCAGCCTGGGCCACTTTGACCTGCTCGCTATTTTGGGTCGGCTTAACTCACTGTTTAATTCCCATCCGGTTGCCTCGTAGAATAGGGCCAAACCTGGAAAGGACTCTTTTTCCCCTTGTCGCGGACATGGGATCGGATCCTTGGGGGGATGACCCTCGGAGACTGCTGGGCAGTTTGCGTATCGTGCGGTATCAGATAATCGACTGTACTCTTCGGCGAATAGCCGGGGTGGGGAAGGAGGGAAATCTGGAAATGATCTTATACATTTTCTAAGCAGCGGGGGTGGTTGATGACCTGATGTCAGCTACTCTTGAAACGATTCTTTCATGGCCACCCGATCCCGTGAAAAAGACGGGCAAAGGGCGGAACGGTCCGCGATAAATTCGGACTGAATTATCGCTAACAACAAGTAGAGGCCGCGCAAGCGAATTCGGACCTGCGACCAGACGGGAGGACGGAGAAATCCGCCCAAATGTTGTAGTGAGTGACGGGGCTGTCTGCTGGGGTCACTTTACAGTGCCTCGCTTTGGGTTCTCACGGGCATGTAGGCGTAGTTAGACAGCGGCCCGTGTCGTCCCTAAGTCTTTATGAACACCCCACGGTTGAAAGAATGATCTGATATCGTTATACATTCCTGGGGTGGCTGGTTCACCTGTAGTAGGTCAACAACTGATGACCTACGGTACGGAAACTTGGACCATGACTGTGGGGCTCGTTCACAAATTTAAAGTCGCTACGCGAGCTAAGGAAAGACCTATTTTCGGAGTCTCTCTACGGGAAATGATCCGGAATTAAAGTGGTGAACATAACTCAGAAGACAAGTAACCTGAAATGTCAATGGGTAAGGTCACGTATGCCGAAGAACCGACGACCGCTGGGGGTGGAAGGTCCTCGAATGGAGACCGTGAAACGCAGAGTAGGGCGCTATCAAGCCCAGCGGTTGGACGACTTAAGAAAGATAGCGAGAAGCGATTGGATGGGAAAGTCAGGACACCAGCCAGCGTGACGAGCCTTCAGAGTGGCCTATATACAACAGTAAGTCAGTAAGTAATATTAGGATTGAGTTTGTTAAAGATATCGGCCCAATCACATACGCCGACTACTCAGACTATGTTAATGTTAATTTGAACTTAGCTTTGACGTATATTGTTGTGTGAGAGTGGATACTCTGATTTGTTATGAAACAATTCATGTTTTAGTCCACTACCTTCACAAGCATGGGGTATGCATGGAAGCATGGGATATGCATGTATCAAATCAACGCATCAGAAGGTCAGAATTTCTTAGAATCGAAACAAACCTCTCGCGGAAAGAGTACATGTCACCGGACTAACACCAACTACACATAATACTAATATCTTGAAATGAGCTGGCTAATGTAACATTAAAAACAAATGAAAATATTTCATAAATATATAAATTAACATTACTAAAAATAATATACGTAATAACTTCAACATTAATCGACTGTCAAATTTCGGTAAAATAATCATAATTGTCGTAATATGAACGGCAAAAAGGATTAGCCAACAAGAATATAACATTTAACGTAACCAACAAAAACGTAACCTCTGTGGTATCAATGTCTGGGTGTAAAGCATGGTATTGAATGATCATTACATTTTTTGGTGCGAGTCAGTCGTAATATAGAGTTACTGTTTTAACTGGTTAATTGTAACCATTAATGTGTATGTTTATTTAATTGCTAACAAATAAAATGCTTTTATAATACTCGGAAAAATTGTAATTGTCGTAAATAATAACTGCCAGAAAATACCAATGAGTAACATTTTTTTGTGTTTTTGCTCACTTGTACATCAATATATAATACATAGTTATGCAATAGATAAATGTAAACTTCATTATATTTTATGCTTTATCTTACTTTTACTTTACCGGCCTACGAACCGACGAGGAGGTAAAGAATTGTGAACGCACTTCTGTGTGACTGCTGTCTGTGTGTGTGTGTGTGTGTGTGTGTGTTTGGGTGTGTGTGTGTGTGTGTGTGTGTGTATTGCATCACTAAAATTAGGCTGGAAAGCATAATTTGGTCATGGCAAGATTTGAAAAGATTGTGGTAGAGATTGGGCCACCAGAGGGCGTACTAGTCGTACTTGAATCTCAAGATATTGGACTTAGAGGCTTGAAATTCGGTATATACGTGCATTGATGGGCTGAAATCGCATTGTGAAATAGTCAAGCAAGCAGTGTGATTTACGAGGCTTAGTAGGTGGAACTATAGTAGGTGGCGAACACAATAGATCAGAAATGGTCGCAGTGTCACAAGGCTCATAAAGACCTTAGGAAAGCCCCACATAACTAGAAAGGGGTCATTGCAATCGGATGGTCAACGGGTCTTTTTCAAGTAAATGTGACCTCAGCCGATTGACTTGAAATTTGAAACGTAGACCACTGAAAGGTCAAATAATCGGTGTGATTCATAGAAAGTGATCATAACAATCAGGTGGCCAACGGGCCGTTTTTAAACGATGGTGACCTTGGTCAATTGACTTGAAATTTAAAACGTAGTCTCCTGATAGGTCAAGTAAGCAGTGGGATTCATAGAAAGGTATCATAGCAATAGAAAGGCTAACAGGCCATTTTATAAGCAATGGTGACTTTGGGCGATAAGGTTAAAATTTGAAATTTAGATTCATGAGGGGTCAAGTGAGTGGTATGATTCATAGAAAGGGACAACAGGCCGTTTTTAAGGGAAAGTGACCAGGATGTTATAACGACTGCTTTCGTCCTTTCACCCTGGAGTGAACACAATGACTTCACGGACAAGTACAATCTACAGTCAAGCTACCCCAAAAACACGTCAGGGACAAATCTTATCCGGTGAAGGCACTGGCAGGGCAGTGTCTTCCCTCGCTCACCCTCTGACTACCTATTTCCGATGATTTCTCCTTCTACTGGAAATAATGCAGTTCGAAGTTTCTTACGCAGAGTCTACTTGACGTTAGCGGTAATTCGTTTACGATTTTATTGCGGACTCTTTGCCCGTCGGTATCACTCGAGATCGAACGATTTCTAAGGATATGTAACGTTAGGTCGTCCACCCCTGCCCCCCTTCTTAGAAGCGGGGGGGGGGGCGCTTCTTGGAAATGCACATTTTCAGTATCCCAGCCATTATGGCCTGTCTGAACACAAGGCTAGGCCGACAAGGGCCCAGACGCCCGAGATGTCACCTCAGCACGCAACAGATCCCAACTGTTAACGACTGTAGACTGGGCGGGCAGAGTTAACTTCGGCGACAAGGGATCATTGCAATCATAATTAATTAATTTGTTTCTAATAGATAGAAAGAAGTCATTGAATTGAAACTCAGAAAACAAAAAAAAATACGTGTGGCACTCGGGGACTGCCGCGGTAAAGCTATTGCATAGCATTTTTTAACAACTTATGCAATTATAATTATTTACATATTTTATTTATGCAGTATGAAGATTTTTTTTTCTGATATCAGATAACTGCGCTCTATCGGAAAACGTTGAAATTGTTCCGAATCGATTCGGTATAATTTAAACTTTTTCCGATAGAGCGCACGAATTTTATTCGATAAAACAAAAAAACGCATATTATTTTTTGACTATTCGAAAAAAATCGTAGATAAAAAGATAGATATTAAAATTATCTTTAAAATGGTGCAGGTTTCATAATAATACGCCAGATAGTATTAGCGTAGTAGTCGTTTTTGTGTTCGGTTAGACCTAATTTCACAAATTAATTACACTATGTAATATAAATAAAATCTAAAATATTCGAAGCTAAGAATATTAGGAAAATGTTCTTGTTTAACATATATTTTTTTCGAATCGTAAGCAGTACTCGTTTAGACGTAATTATCAGTTTAAAATAATAAATTTTCGTTAAGAAATTTCTTCATTCGCTCGCCGCGCTGGCCTAGGCCCGCGATAAAAGCTATGCAATAGCTTAAAAATTTTGAATAAACTTTTTGATCCGACTAATCGAATAAATGTTATAAATTAACGACATTTGGCCGCCGCCACCCTGTGCAATAGTATTTTGATTATTTGCGCGGCTTTGCCACTCGTGGTCGGAAATAATAATATAAGCGTGGTCAGAAATGTTTAACGGACCACTTCGCCGGTGCGAAATTCTAAAGAGGACATTTTTAATAAACTTTTCGATCATACTAATACCATGTAAAAAATAGTTAATAGTATGACGCTGCCAGCTCGTGCGATTGTATTTTGTTTATTTACGCGGCTTTGCTAAGCGACATAAGCGTGTACAGAAATATTTAACGGACCACTTCGCCGGTGTGATCAGAATGTTTGACAGCTAAAAGAGAACCCCGAAAGTGCAAAGGGGGCCCGGGATTTCGAAGGCTTAAGGGCCTCCACGTGGGTTAATCCGGCACTGCCTGCTAGATGAGAATTAAGCCAGGGTTGGGCTGATCGTCCGAACGAAATAGACATTATTCATCCCCGAGCTTCATGGCCTCATTCGGTAGACACAGTTAAGCACGAACCCACCCTAAGTTTCAGCCCAATTACTACAGCTGCAGATTCTCACCACCATGCATGTAATTCGAATCTGCAGGGCTGAACCTCATGCAGTGGTGAAGCGGTTAAAACCTCCATACCTTCATCGCCTTCATGGCATACAAATACATGAATCGCTACTGCAGGAAGGAAACGATTGTCGAATAAGTCACGCTATAGCTTATTTGATGCTTTTCCTACCATATAACACAAACATACTGTTAAAGAGTTCGTTCTGGAATCAATAATACAACTTTTTCAACCCAGACTGTGGTAACTGTACCACAAGTAGGTAAAAAAATCTTAAAAACCTGATTTTATGTCAGCAGGAAAGGCATTCTGAAACTTTGAAGCAATTAATGTATAGGAGCACTACTGGTGGTACTATGTATAGCTATTATTTGCGTTATATTTGAGAGATAGCATTGTAATAATTAAGAAAGACTACTGCGCAAACAATTCACTGTATTCCCTTTCTCACTCGCTTGCTTGTGTGATTTTAAATTCTTGATTATGCGTACACTAGTAGACATATGACATGGAAGTTTATATACTCGTAAATATTTTTATTTATAAAATTTTAATATATCATATCTGTACTCATGTTGTAAAATCATTTACGCGTATACCAATGGTAATAACCCCAATGTCTGTCTAATTGTTTCTCATGCGAAACCTTTTCTGAAGGCTTTGCGAGATCTAAAAAATCGTTTCTGTCACTCAAAGACCGGTTGAAACCGGTCCACCAGGGGCGAACTCATAGTATCATCCCAGAAATATTGGACTTAGAGACTTGAAATTTGGTACACAGATGCCTGATTTGGTACATATTGGGCCGAAATCACGTTGCGAATTCATAATTTTGTTTAGAATATCTCATATACAAGCCGCACTTATAATATTTAAATTCCGCCGTCAATTTTTTCCAAAATTTTTGCTAAAACATCGGGTACTGATATCGGTCGATAATTTGAAGGATCAAACTTCGGTCCATATCTGTCACCTGATACTAAATAAGAAATATGTTTCGGTTGATTATGTTTAAAAAAAATGATAATATTATATTAATTAATTAAATTCAGAATTTTATATGTGCATAGTAAGAAACCTTTTTAGGCTACTTAATTTATTGGTCAATTTAGTTATATATTAATCTATATATGTATTTATCTTACTTATCTGTAAACTCAAATATTTTCTTTTTCTTGATGTAATATTAGTTCTTTATTTATATACACATTTATATATTTATATTAACCTTAAAATTTATAAGAATGGATGAGCGATCGGAATGAATGAGAAAAAAAAAGAAAAAGAAAGTGAAGTCACTATGATTAAAGTGAAGTCTTAAATACTATCACCCCAAAACAGATATACAATCTAGTGGGGTGATAAAATCCACACAAATGCAATCTTATCTGCTTCGCAAAATCAATTGTATTGTATTGAATAATTTTATAAAATAAATAATAAAATAAAATTTTTAATCAAATATTAACACCGAGCCGCCCAAGGCTAGACAAGAAACAAACCGCGCCGCTTGAGGCGGTGGTGTAACGGAACCCACACGGGTTTATTTACCGGCCAAGAGGCCTTGGATAGTTGCCAGGAAAGTCTTTGGGTGACACAACCGGATTATTTAGTAAGGGGACGCACATAAGGCCGAATAACTAAATTAGGACGACAAAAATAAAAATATTAAGCTATTGCATAGCTTTTATCGCGGGCCTAGGCCAGCGGGGCGACCGAATGAAGAAATTTCTTAACGAAAATTAATGATTTTAAACTGATAATTACGTCTAAACGAGTACTGCTTACGATTCGAAAAAAATATATGTTAAACAAGAACATTTTCCTAATATTCTTAGCTTTGAATATTTTAGATTTTGTTCATATTACATAGTGTAATTAATTTGTGAAATTAGGTCTAACCGAACACAAAAACGACTACTACGCAAATACTATCTGGCGTATTATTATGAAACATCCGCACCTATTTTAAAGATAATTTAATTGCGGTAATTTAATTTAATGCGGGTGCGGGTAATTTAACATAGAGCAACCATTTTAAAGATAATTTAATTATCTATCTTTTTATCTACGAATTTTTTCGAATAATTCGGTTTTTTTGCTTTGTTGAATAAAAAATTCGTGCGCGGCGCTCTATCGAAAGACGTTTAAATGATTCCGAATCATTTGCTTCCGCAGCCGCAAATGATTCGGAATAATTTCAACGTTTTCCGATAGAGCGCAGTTATCTGATATCAGAAAAAATAAAATAAAAAAATAATTATAATTGCATAAGTTGTTAAAAATGCTATGCAATAGCTTTACCGTGGCAGTCCCCGAGTGCCACACGTATTTTTTTTTCAAACTAACCACAAATACGTTCGAAACGTTCCGTACAAACCAGTCCACAATTCTGAGTAAACAAATATTTTCAATGTAATACAATAGCCTGTGCGTGCGCGTAAAGTCAATAATCTTTTACATGGCCCTGCGCGGCCCTTGCCGTTTAAATGAGCCTAAATTCTTGAAGGAGTTACCGCGCTCGTACTACATTTAAAATTAATTTTTTTTAATATTGATAATAAATTGTCACGTATGTACGTTAATCTGCAGTTATTGGTAACATAATAGTTGTTCGTAGTATCGTTATAATGTAACTTTTACAAAACACTATTTTGGTTTTTAAAAATAACATTAAGTTTTACTTTAGCTAGAGTTATAAAAAAAGTTCCGCCAAGTGCCATGACTTCTTTTTACTTGTTCGAAAATATACCTTAATGCTAATACGAAAAAGTAAAACACACGTCCCCCTGCCCCCCCCCCCCCCCCCTTTGTTAAATTGAGCGCGTTCTTTGCAGGTAGTCTTGGCGACCCCGCTCTAAAAAAAATTAAGATTAAGGGGGAAAAAATACACTGTTAAAAATAAACAGTTTTAGAAGTTATCGTCATTGCAGTGAAATGAACAGTTATTACATTATATACTGGACAAGCTTAGTGTCAGTGAATTGTCAAAACATTTTACAAAATAAAAAAAAATTGTAGTCAAAAGGTTTGTTTCGAAGGATAGACGATGTGTACTGGCATTTTAATAGCAAGCACCTGAAATGGCTCCATTAAGACCTGCATATCTCGGAGATAGAATCACCGCAGTTTTCATGATCAGCACAAAAACGTTCGTAGCAAAAGATGCGAGGCAGGCCAAGCAGATTGTTCGAGGAGAGTTGTCAATGCAGTAAGCAAAAACATGTTAAACTGTTTCTATCAGGTCTTAGTTCTAAAGAACTTTGATGCATAATCAAGCTTAGTGAAATCAGGCAAGAGAACTACAGACCATCCGTGAAAGTGAAATTAACCATCCAATCTTAACCCAACAATTTAAAAGTCATCCTCTGCTACTTTAAAACCGTACAGCCCTGAAGAAACTTTAGGTTGTATAGTGAATCTTGGGTTGACAAAAGAATAAGATATTACAATGAGACTTGGAGCAAAAGGTAAACGGGCTGATCTATCCCTCATATTATGTGATAGCAAAGGCAAAATGGAAGTGTTATCTGGAAAATATTAAAATATCGAAAAAGAGACTGTGGTGCAACTAATGGATCTACAGATACACATCTGCTAAATCTACAAATACATACTACCCAATATCGCTTCAGTAAAACATAGAGAATCAACATAAATAATAACCGATTTATCCGGATGTTGGTATCACGGATCTTATTGTGATATTATGTCGAATACGCGGAAGAAACAAAAGAATATAAAACACAATGAAGTTGTATTAAACATGGTAAGACTGCCTTTTTCTTGTTGGTGATGAACATGATCAGGATGGTGAAGATGTGGATGTATAATGATGTTTTTATCAAAACTGTTTAATATGTACCAAAGTTACTATTATTTTGTATATTTTAAAAAGCAGAAATAATTTTATATGATTAAAAAACGAATACTATGAGCACCTAATCACAACTAATCACAACTAGTTATTTTTTTGAAAGATAATTATTTTCTGACAAGAAAATAAAAAAATAAAGTTTTATATTTTTGTCGTCGTAAATTGATAGGTTGGCCTTATGTGGGACGGGTAAAAAGAGCCCCTGCCTCTGGCTTAAAAAATCTGAGCCCGTGAACCTATATGCTTCGCTTATTTGTTATTAAGTGAGTAATTAAATAGAAGTCAGCGCGCGGTCCGCGCAACCGGAAAATTAACTCATGAGGTAGCGCTTTACCCGATAACGGTAGAACCCTAATTTACGAAATATTTCAGGACGCGTGGGCCGTGCGATAGAATGATTACAGCATGCTGTTATTGCCATAATAATTACTATCAATAGTGTTAAAATTTGAAATACGTCACAGAGCGCGGTAAGAAGACGCAAACGTATGCCTTGCTAATAACGGCAAATACTTTGAGCATTTGATAGTTAAATTTTATTTGATTATGTAATATGATACTTCATAGTTTTAAAATGTGCATTATTTGAATTGTTCCCATATACTTTTAAAACTTATTATTTTTTTTAAATTATCTACATATTATCTACATATATTATAAAACCTAATCAGTTCACATCAACATTATGTTTAAGAAACGGCATTTCTTTTAAAAAATAATATGGTTCAAAAAAGTAATAATGCCATTATTCATTTCTCCAAAATCCGACTCATGACTCGTTTCAGTATTTTCTCTATCTGAATTTCCCTGTTCACCCTAAAACGGGCTAGTCCCCGTTGGGTGACAGAATCAATTAAGCATAAGGTTAAGGTTTTCCATTCGGTTCCTGTTATTTTTGTAAGCAAAATCAATATTTTTATAGTAATTAATTCTTAAATAAATAAATAAATGGTTTTGGATTTTATCACACTGACCTCTTTTAAAAAGTCAACCCGTATTGATAAATAATAAAATTACCTAATTATTTCACTATCTGCTACACGACTTCCTTTAGGAATTATATATATTATTTTTTAAATTGGAAAACAAATATGATTATATAAACATATTTATAACTACTATTTGAATCAAATGTAAGTTATAACTCTTAATAAGCTGTGACGGAATCAAACAATGCAATCACCAGCGAAACCTAGTTACTGATTATGGTAGGCTAAGAGCATAGTGCCATAGTAAAATAACATCAATAGGACATCTCGAGCCCGTTTTCGAAATAAGTACCTACGATTGGCTCAACGCATATTTCTGCTCCCATCCGGAAGCCTCATCGAAGAAGAAATCGTATAAGATATTTCACTCAGGCAAGCTATGGGAAGTGCACTCTGCAAAACAGCTCTTCAGCTGGCGGATTAAAAGGTGAGACTGGACACTTAGTCTTCCTAAGCCAGTGGGGTAGATGATGACCTGTTGTCACCTACACTTGAAATGGCCGTTCGTCCTCTGATCCTGGTTACTACTGCGAGTAAAGGGCGCCACGTGATTTAATTGCTTACGACAGGTATAGGTTCATGCTAGTGACCTCGATCGGCTACCAGTCTAGTGGAAGGAGTAGTCTTTCCAAAACTGTAGGGAGCCCCAATAGCTTGCTGTTTGAGGTTAGCCACTGCAACAGTGGCGTTACGGACATGCAGTTTGTTGTTGCGCCAAAATAGTTCCGTCTCATCTTAGAGGACGAGAGGACAAAGGTCGTTATAGCATCCTGAGATGGCGGGCTTGCCCGTAGCTTTGACAATGTATATCTGCAAGACTTGCTCCAAAAACGGTCACATTTCATTAACGTTATTAAGAAAAGGCAACATTTTTCTATTGTAATAAAAATTGGTTCTACCGAATATATCGGGTTGGCGGCATCGTCGTCCAACTGTAGTAGGGTTCGTCGTCCAACTATTATTAACTGTAGTAGGGTTCCGGACATAATGGTCGGGTGGTCGGGCGGCCGTTCGCGCTCGCGCTGCTTCACCATCCACCATCGCGAAGACCACCGGCCTGATTCACCAACCCAATCATTCATCAAACATCAGTAACCCATCTCAGACATTCTTCAACTACCACCGGACCTATATACATGCTAATAGTCGTAGAAACGTACAAATAGAATTAGGATTTTAACACTGGCGGTCACAGTTTCAACTAAACTGCAAGCCTGCAGGATATTCCCCTCAACCATTAACTAGAACACATATTCCTTGCCACGTACATAAATGACATACATGGTTCAAAGTTGGCTCGGATAATAAATTATACGATATATATTTGATATAATAATTACAAATTTTTATATCATTAATATATTTTTATGTCATTTTATATATATATTTTTATATATATATATATATATATATATATATATATATATATATATATATATATATATATATATATATATATATATATATATATATATATATATATATATATATATATATATATATATATATATATATATATATATATATATATATATATATATATATATATATATATTTGATAAGGTTTGTAAAGAAATCCGTTTATAGGATGATGTTTTTATTTAAAATAAAATTAGTAAAAGCTACTTAAAAAGTAGCGAAGGAAATCCCAGCTTGTATTGGGAAATGCTTATGTTTGAATGAGATATACTTACGGATGTGCACGACTTTCGACGGTGCAATGTAAGTTTAAAGGTCCTTTTGCAATATATTTGTGTATATATATATATATATATATATATATATATATATATATATATATATATATATATATATATATATATATATATATATATATATAGATATATATATATATATATATATATATATATATATATATACATATATATATATATATATATATATATATATATATATATATATATATATATATATATATATATATATATATATATATATATATATATATATATATATATACATATATATATATATATATATATATATATATATATATATATATATATATATATATATATATATATATATATATATATATATATATATATATATATATATATATATATATATATATATATATATATATATATATATATATATATATATATATATATATATATATATATATATATATATATATATATATATATATATATATATATATATATATATATATATATATATATATTATGACACACAAAAATAGTGTATTTCTAGTTTCCTATTTATTATTATAAGCAATTATATCATTAAAATAATTGGATTATTCACAAAAAAAAATTAAAGAAAACACACTTTTGTTAATTTATTTTTAAAGTCGAAATTCAAACACTAACCTTTATATGTCTAAAAATTTCTCCTTTTTAAATAGTTTACGCTGTGTCTGTGTAGTTTAGTTATTTTTTAATAGTTTAGTGAAAATAAGTGTACGCCGCGGTCAGACTTCTATTATACAGAGTGTTTGGTAGATAAACCGACATTTTTTTGGGGGATTAGTGAGGTCATTTGCTGTCTTTTACACATAGACCCTATCTCCTAAAAGCCACTTTTTTATTTTTATTTATTACCCGAAATTTTGCGTTTAGGTCGTCATAATTTTTTTGTTTGTGGCAGTAATAGAACAAAATAACTTTTATTGTATTCTGCAATGCATTGTTAATGCATGAATTGACTGCATTTTTTAAAAATCGGTTTCATTATTAGAGTGGGTGTTCAGCCCTTATCAAGAATATCTCTTATTTTCATCAAATAATATAAGAGGTTAGAGGATAGAGGTACCCTGATGGTTAATTCCAGATGGAGATATGATTCCAAAACTGTTAGCAGACGGAGATATCTTTTCCCGGTGCCTCGCCGTAAGGCGTTGGCCTCTGACGGATACGTATGTTGGCTTAGCTAGTTTGTAGATTTGTATTGTCTGCAAGTCATCTACGCTCACCCCACGGGAGATAGAACGATCACTATTGTTAAAACTTCCTGAGGTGACGGAGTCACCCGTTGTAGTTGACAACCCAAAAGGCCTCGTAATCACAAAAAAAAATCACGTCCCAGATCTTTCTGCCCATGTCCCGAGGTCTCAAATTGCTTAGTTTTCTTGTAATTCTCATTGCAGGGGCATCTCGTAGACGGGATTTGATGAGTTTATCCAGTGATTACTCTTACTTAGTTTTAATCATTAGTACAGTAAACTGATATATATATACATATATATATATATATATATATATATATATATATATATATATATATATATATATATATATATATATATATATATATATATATATATATATATATATATATATATATATATATATATATATATATATATATATATATATATATATATATATATATATATATATATATATATATATATATATATATATATATATATATATATATATATATATATATATATATATATATATATATATTTGTCTCATTTACACAACAAAAAAAACATCTCGTGAATAAAGTTATTCAGTTTTATCTATGCCCTAAAAAGTTTAATCGTTGGCGTTTACCAGTTCTCAGATATAGAGCGACAATATCCTGAAATAAGATTGCATTGAGAATATTTATTCAGTTTTGACTACTCACATCATATACAGATTCCAGCTGCTGGTGGGTCAGGAATGCTCCGTCGTCGAAGGTCAGCGTGGAATCCGTCGCAAGTCTGGTCGCGTGCGAGAGCCACACTTCGAAAAATCCCATCTGCAATTATTTAGTCTCGACACTTAATGCATAATGCACTGATTAATCGCATAAACGCAAAAATTGCTCGCTTGTAGCAAAACGCAGTGACTTTTATCAATCGCATAATGTACGATAGTGAGAAAATATACGCATGCGTCTACCCTTGCTCTATAGGCGACAGTAGTGCTTCCAGACTTCCCCGGCTGTCGGTCGGAATGCAAAATCGATTGTCTGACGCCGCACGGCGCGCAAACCGTCCAGAAGCGCCCGAAGTTTGACTCCTAGGGGAAATTCCTAGGAGAGTCCTACCTGGGTTCGCACTTCTGCGTTGAGGCCGCCGGATGGGTGTTGACCCGTGCGATTGGCTGACCCTACACATTGGTCTTAGCGGCCAAACAGCAAGAGGGCCCATTAGCTCCCTAATGGGCCCTGGTTAGACAATGAAGACGGTGTGGAAACATTTTCATTTTGCCGAACAAGAGAGTAGTTAAAACTTCATATCTTGCACTTTGTGCTGAAGACCGCGCACCGTCTTAAAAAGCTGGACAATGACGAACGATATATATGATTCTGGATAGACGCACAATGCACACGGTTTGTGAATGCAATGACATAAGAAAATAATAGAGAAGTTTTTAAACGCAACGCTTTAGGTTATTAAATAAAAGAAATTGTAGTTGCGCTTGCTAGTCAAAGCAGGAATAGATGGGCCCATCCGTTACGTTAGAACTGGCTAAAGACGCGCAAATATTGGATAAAAATATCGAGCGTACCTTGATGAGAATTAGCTGATCGTCCTGACTGAGATCACCGAAGCCGGGCACCCGCTTGGCAAACTCGACGACCCGCGGCACGCAGGGCGTGAGCCGCGACGCGAGGTGCTGCCACAGGCAGACGCGCCGCCGGTCGGCCGCGTCGCTGCCGGCCGCGCCAGGCGACGCGGCGCCGGGCGGCGGCGGCGACGGCGGCGCGACGGGGCGGCGGTCGAGGCCGCGTGTCCGCTCGTCGCCGAACGCGCAGTGCGCGCGGTGCGCCGCCGACACGCAGCGCGTCAACTCGGCCTCGACGGCCGCGTCCGCGCCGCCGCCGACGCCGACGCCGACGCCGCAGACGGCGGCCGCCGGCGACGAACGCGCGCTCCCAGCCGACGACGCCGCGCTCGCCCCGTTCTCGTCGCCGCTATGCTCCCGCGAACGTTTCGGCACCCTCCCATACCTAACGGCTGAACGAGCGTAAAGCTTATTAGTTTATGAATGACTTTTTTAGATTGAAGGTTAATTTGTACGTATCTTGTTTAATATTATTAGTTCATTTTACATATCTTATCTAAGGTTACACGGTGAAAAAATAATTACAATGTTATGAAAATAAAGCGACCAATTGATTTATCCCAATCCCATTCAACCCAAGGCACGTCACACAATTAACTAACTTAAGTTAGAGATAGATAGATAGATAGGGATTCTGTATTGCACATTAAACAAAAAACATACAAAAGGCGGACTTATTGCCTAAAATACAATCTCTTACAGTCAACCTTCGTGGAAGTGTAAAAATTTAGGTGCCAAGAGATAAATTTAAAATTAAAAAAAAAAGAAAAATAGAAGAAAAATGTATTAGGTACATAACAAAAATTAATCAAGTCACAAAAATGTAATTTTTTAAAATAAAATTAGGATTTGGAATAATTTGCAAGGAGCGAAGGATAGGAGAGGATGGGATGAGACCTAGGATAACTAGGAATTTAGGGACATTAAATGCTTTTTCAGAGACACTTGAAAGGTAGAAACCGTTGGTGCGTTTCTTATGTCTGGCGAGAGCTGGTTCCATAGTCTAGCTGTATGAACGGTAAGGAATAAGTAAAAAAGAAGAATTATGAGTTGGAATCGCAATTTTACTAAGTCTGTACCTAGATGTACGAGTCACGACTTAATGAAGAAGTACTCAATATTTTGTTAGGATTCCGTTTAGATATCGTTAACATCCACTGGTCGAACCGCATCAGAAACACAAAGGTCCTACCATCGTACTAATACGGCGGCAGCAGCGCTTGTGCGGACGTGTGTCCCGGAACGTGTGTCAAATCGTCCTCTGTGGAGACGGCTCATAAGGCAGAGCAGGCACCCTTTCGGTGACACTTAAGATTTGTCAACTACTACGGGCGAACCCGCCACTCTAGGAAGTTATAACGAGATTAGATCTTTCGTTCTCCCATGGAGTGAACGGAGAAGCTTAAGAACAACGCAGTGCGCCGTATAACTACAAGATCCTGCGAGTCCAACGCCTTACCACGAGGCTCTGGGGAGTGAACCCAGCGGGCTGACCTCACGCCCTCTTTACCAGATATGGACGGATTTCTCCGTTTTCCAGTCTGGTCACCGATTCAAAGTCGCTTACATGGCATTTACATAATGTTAGCGGTAATTCAGGTTGAATCTATCGCGGACTGTGGCGCTTTTTGCCCGTCAATATCACATGGGATCGGGTAATCAACGGATCGTTTCAAAGGTAGCTGACTTTAAGTCAATAATCACCCCCGCTACCTAGGAAAAGTACGATTCCAGCCCCCCCCCCCCCCCCCCCATCCCCGGTTATTCACAGTGCACAGACGATTGGCAAACGCCGCACGATGCGCAAACCGGCCCAGTGTCGCTCAAGATATTCTACCAGATTGGAAAAACCGATCCCATCTGTCAAAGATACAGCTGTGGCAGGGTTCACAGAGTCATTTCCATTTTAGTCCCTTCCGGGCGGATACCGGATGGGAGTTGCAATGTGAGTTAAGACGATCTAAATTAACAAATAGGTAATCAGGCCCAAGCTGCAGGGAAACGTTAGATACCCTTCAAGGACAGAAGGGAAGTGGTGCTAGACCTTAAAAGAGGCGATTTGGAAGTCAAGCCAGCCGCGGCTGTAAAGTATAATTACTACGGCGGTGTATTTCGGCTGATTGGCTATTTCGGTTACGTGCGGGCGCACTAGTGAAACACCCCTACCTGAACTACGAAACGCCGTGGACGCAGTAAGCCGAAACCGGCTAGCAGGACATCATCATCATCATTACCAACGAAAATAACTTCCTATATCTTTTTCGTAGCTTATACGAGAACTTTGAATTAATATCTACCACTATGTATGAATATGATATAAAATTATTCATACATATCATACATACTATGTATGAGTAAATTTAATAAAAAAAGTTACTACTTACAATCTCTGCTCATGCCAACAGCCAGACATTTCTTAAAGCGGCAAAATTGGCATCGGTTTCGATTCAGTCGAATTACTAAGCATTTTCCATCTCGTAGGCAACGGTACTCGATCTGTTTCTGGATACTCCGCCGAAAAAAACCCTGCGAAAAGGAAACCGAACGTAATTTCTAAAAAATATTTTAAATGTAGTAAGTTATAGACCATATCTCTAGCTAATTCTTGATTAACCCATGTAGGGGCCCTTTTCGGAGCCCCATTGGGCTGTCAAACATTCTGACGATGATGGGGCCCTTAGCTTGTGGTAGTTTGTATGTAAATCCTGCACTGTATAGCAATATATGCACTCAGATGTCATGCGGCCTGAATATAATTTTAAACACCCCTTCAGCTCGCTTATCAAAGAACACTGGGACCATAACCGCATCATACTCCGAACGCGATTATCTGGTCACAGAGAGGACAAAAACGGACAGCTGAGTGGGAGCTGGAATTAAAGGATCAAGGACAAAAATAGAATTGGATCCAGGAAAAGGTAAAGCAGTATTTCATTTTTTACCCCCTCCTCTTCCTATCCAGCGATTTGGGCAGTCATCGTTGAGATGGTCTCGTTCGTTACACGCATAATACGCAGGCACCCCCTTGTGTTTTAGCCACGTTCTCTCCTTCATTTCTGGTGGGACATATTACAGAAGGCCTTCCAGGTCCCGCTGTAATAACTGCAGATACTGACGATCGTCAAGCCTCACTGTCAGCTCAAACGGTCCTATGAACCGTTCGCCGGGGAACTTTCAGGCAGGAATACTCAGTTTAAATGACCGTTAGAGCTGACAGCGAGGCTTCACGGTCGTCGGTATTTACAATTTCTACAGTGGGGGCTAAGGGGCCCTTGCTGAGTTGGCCACGAAGACCCATTCTGTTCAGGGTTGGTCATACTCACGGGTCAACACCCATCCGACGGCCTCCACGCATGAAGTGGGAGCCTGGGTAGGACTCTAGCCTTAGGGTTAGTTTCCCCTAGAAATTAACCTTCTGGCGCTCCTGGACGGTCTGCGCACCGTGCGGCATAAGCCAATCGATTGCGCACTCTAACTAACAGTCGGGGGAGTCTGGAAGCAGTACTGTTTCCTATAGAGCGGGGGTGGTTGCGGACCTTACGGCGACTGCTCTTGAAACGACCATCGGCTACCCGATCCGTGGTCCGCGATAGATTCGGTATACAGCGTTTCACCGCGTCGTAAGGGAGAGGACCGCGCAAGCGACCTCGAACTCGTAACCAATCGAGATACTGGAGTAATCTGGTCGCAATTGCAAGTAAGGGCGTGAGTGTAAGCCCGCTGGGCAACACTCCTGGCTATCTCGCGGTTAAGGCGTTGGCCTCTTACGGGTTTGTGGCGGAGCTTGCCGGTGGACTGTTCTGTCCAAGTCTTCTGCGCACACTCCAGGGAGATAGAACGACTAATCGTTAAAACTTCCTGAGGTAACGGGCTCGCCCGTTGTAGTTGACAACTCTAGTGGGATCTGAAAGGCTATCTGCAAGACGTCCCACCAGAATTAAAGGAGAAAGTATGGCTACAATACGAGATAATATGGCACCGCAACGTGCGGGACTATATGGACGACTTGTACCCAAATCGCTAGATAGAAAGAGGGGGATCAATCCACTAACCAGCAGACTCACCAGACCTCAACCCTCTGGACTGTAATGGGGTTACTACAAACAAACGTTACACGACAAATAAAATTTGAGTGGGCGGCAGTATTGGGTTAAATTTCAAGATGCAGCAGAGACGGCTCGATACTACCATCGAGGGCTGAGAAACCTACGAATCAGCTATTTGAGAAGTGTCACTTATGTATAAGGACGAACGAATGACATTTCGAACACTTACTGTAAATAATGTTTAATAAATACCGGTAACACTTTTGAGCATTTCCTTGTTAACCATCCCCTCCGAAGTAAAAAACTTCTGAAACTATTCATATATTAGGGAACGACTGATAAATTGTAGCTTTAAAGAGACATCATAAAAAGCAAAAGCTTTTAAAATGATGTTTCATTTATCTGTCATACATTTATAAAAAAATATATTTGTTCAAATATTAGAGTTTACTTCTGAAGAAATAAAAACAGTTTTGTGAAAACGGTGACCCAGGCGGAATCAAACTCGGAACCTTACAGATACCCTTGGTTTTAATGCACGAGTTAAACTTAAGTCTTAGCTCTTAAAATTGCGAATTTCTCATCACAAGAACAGCATCGCACCATCGATCAACATTCAGGCGGTGTCATGATCTGATGCTTCCAAAAATATAATGAAATCTCAAAAACAAAATGGATAAACAAAAACAAACGGAAAATGGTGACCCGACCCGAAAACGAACCCAGAACCTTACAATGTAATATCAGACAACATTGCCAATCTGCCCTCTATCCCGTTCCGCCCTGTGTTCCCCTATAGGCTAACAAGCACGCTATAATTTAATTTGATAAAGAAATTTGAATTTGAATATAAATTACTTGTTGCTCAATTCATACAATAGAAAAAATATAAAAATAAAATAATAATCATTCAAACTACATTAAATTTCGATGAAATAATAATATTAGTATGTTTTATTACTCTCTCTGCGTGTAAACGTGAATCTCAGTAAGGGTAAGTGAGTGTATGTGATAAGGTGTAAGTGTAAATGAAAGTCTCTGTGTGTTGGTTCTCCCCCCCCCCCCCCCTCTCCTTCCCCACCATACACACTGGATAAGGGGGTAGGTATTTATAATATATTTCAATGTCATTTTTACTTTACTTTTACATCGGGGACATGTATAAATACTCGTACATAGCGGATATAGCTTTATAGCTTTGACAACCTAGGCACAGAATACCAAACAGTAGGTTTACTCTCGAACTACAGGAAATTGCGGGAAAAGGGAAGGAGGAATGTGGACAGAGAGGTACGTCTCGACGAACGCCTTTGGTTAGCGTTACGAGCAGGTGAAGATTGGCGACATTTTCGAAAGTTTGGATATC